>KZ826333.1:0-421352 GCA_003184635.1 Aspergillus sclerotiicarbonarius CBS 121057 | reverse complement strand
ACACGGAGGCAGTGAGCGAAGCAGGGCCGGCGTCTGACACGGAGGCAGTGAGCGAAGCAGGGCCGGCGTCTCACACGGAGGTAGTGAGCGAAACTCACGCGCCTCTGTCTGTGACAAATGACAACGAGTTGTCTGAAAACATACCACATTCACCATCCCCGCAACAACTCCCGTCATTGCACGTTCCACGTACCCGAAGGAGCATCCCCCCTAGGTCCGAGGATTCTCTTGCCGCCCAGCGCCTTCTGGAGAAGGCAATCCCTCAGCTTATCTCGCAGGATATGGACCTACCGGGCTACCGCAAGATGCAGAAGCTTTTCCAACACCATGATAGGCTGTTTGACGAAGAGCACCAATACAAAAAATATCTCGATGCCCTCCTTGCTGAGCTTGAAAGGGCCCCCGAAGCGAAGCAACTGGGTAGCCGCCGCCTTGTTGATTTCAAGACTCAAGTGCTTCATACGGTGCAACACGCGTTTCGACACATCAAGCGACTGGTGGAAGGCTCATCCGCCTCCACAATGACACTGGGAGGGTTCTGTACTCCCATCCTGAAGGCGCTTATCAGAACCAGGATGCATTACGGGACATCCTGCCATCTCCCGGTAGACCTGATCGAGACCGCGGAGGAGATTATCGGTTCTGCAGACCCGGTAGAAGCCACCGATACTCTTCTGATCATGATGATTGAGGAGCGGCTGAATAACGATGCCCTTGTCATGGGGTTTTCTCTTGTTAGGATGACCCTCAAAAGGGTGAACGCAGAGGGATTTTCTTTCCACCATGAATTGGTGGGCAAGATTGGAGAAACTGCTTCCAGCTATTTGGAAGTAAAAGATTCCAATGTCCGACGGCAAGCGACACTGCTATGTGCCGAACTCTACGAGGTGGCTGTTAGTGAGAAAGAATATTGGAGGGTATTGGCATACCCTAAAGAAAATTCGCGTCGTGTGCTGACGTATTATATCGCCAAAGAGCAAGGAGTGAGAGGGACTCAAAACAGTGAAGAGTAAGAGGAGGCTCAGAACAGTCGGAAGTCACACATTCCAGGTATTCATAGTCCTATTCATCCACACAGTGTATTCATAGTCCTATTCATCCACACAGTGTATTCATAGTCCTATTCAATCCACACAGTGTATATTCTTAGTCCTATTCCATTCATGTAGCTCCAGTGTTCGAGTCCCGCCTGCTGTCTATCCTCCAGTCTCTACCCCCATCTCTAATTGCCCGGATGATATCATTAGCCTTCACCTGCGTCAAGCCCTGTCATCATGGTCGATGCAGTCTTATGAGGCATTCTAAGCTTGTAGTTGGGCAGCACCTTGCAGCCTAAGAGCCTGGGATTCGGTATTGATCTCCCCATTCGTCCTGTCCTACGTTGAAGCTATTCCGACCGCGGTTTTCCTCGGCAGTGTGAGCTACTTGCAGTTTTCTGCCGTCTGAAAGCCACAGGGGGGACTGCGAGGGGTCTTCGCACTGGCAGGATCGAGGGCTCAACTCGGTGTCCAGTCAGCCAGGGAAATCTTTTCGAAAATTCCCACCCCGTCCAGCGAGATCATCAATCAGCCAGACGCTTGGCAAAGGCAAGACCACGCCTCCGTCCTCGTTTTACCACACCACATTGCCCTCTCCTTATTCTTCTGATGCTCCCGTGCCCTACAGCAGCTGCTTTGGAGCCGTTTCCTCCTCTGGCCCGTCACGCCTTCCATTCCCCACGCGTTCCTGCCTTGGCTGGCAACTAGCCGTCTGTCTGTTTCCTTGCTTCCCGTCTCTCTTCCATTCTTCCTTCGCAATCACCACACCGGCCCCGCGTGTCAGTCTACAATCGGCATCACGCGTTGAGGCTGAGGAACACTTCCCAGCTCCGCTTGTGGCTATCCTTGAAGCCAACGACGCTGACACGGCTCCGTCTGTGCCTGCGGTCTACTACGGAGCAGAACAAGACAGCACAAGCGTCCCCCCTGCGGAGAAAAAGGAGATGGCACAAGTGCCTGCTACAGACACAGACCACAACACAGCACAAGTGTCTCCCACGGATGCAGAACACAGTGCAAGTGCCTCCCATGGACACAGAAAAGGGCACAAGTGCCTCCCATGGAAGAGAAGGAGACCGTGCAAGCGTCTACTACGGAGGGGAACGAGAACTAGATAGCGTCCACTGGGGAAGTGAACGAAGCTCCGCCTGTGCCTATTGTTGAAGCCAACGAAGCTGACACGGCTCCGTCTGTGCCTCCGGTCGAGGTATACGAAACACAGTCTTCTCTGCCTCCAGTCAAGGTAAATGAAGCTCCGTCTACTCTACCCGCTGTCGAGGCCAATGAGACTCCGTCTGTTCTACCCCCCGTTGAGACTCACGGGACTCCATCTGATCTGCCTGCCGTCGACACTCACGAGAATCCATCTGATCTACCCACTGTCGAGGCCAATGAGACTCCGTCTGCTCTACCTCCTGTTGAGACTCAAGAGACTTTATCTACTCTACCCGCTGTCAAGGCCAATGAGCTATCGATGAAGAACACTTTTGGAGGATTAGTGAGATACGTGGCGCAGGTTAATATCCATCAGCAAGCAACACAGCTGTGTGTCCAGCTACAGAAAATGGCCATTAGCGAAGAACACGTTTGGAGGATTAGTGGTCCCGTATCCCACTATCTGACTGTCAGACATGCTAATGTCCAACAGCAAGTCACCCAACCGTGTCCAGTTACGCAATATGGCGACAGAGGAAAAGCACTTGTGGAAAATTCTAGGTAAGTCAAAGAGGATTTACACTGCTTGTTGACATATTGCATAGTAAAGAAGTGAGGGAAACCTCTCCGGTCGACAACCAGCATCACGCGTTGAGACTCAGGGTTGATCATCTTGTAAGGAAAATTGAGTTGCCGGGGCCTGGAAACCGCTGATCTAACTAGCTACGTCTGTTAACAGTGTTACACCACATAAACGCCTCCGGGTTGCGATTATCGGTGCGGCTGTGGAAAGGCCGGCATCCCACTATTTGACAATGCAATACCCCTTCAGACATACTTGCTATCATCGAGGTAAATGCCCGTGTCCTCCATGTGGGATTTTCGCTTCTGACTATGGGTTTGAAGCACTTGAACCCCTCCGGATCACGCCTTCCCTCCATACCTAATGGAAAAGGTGAGAGGCCCGGCCTCTCGCCGGGATAAGTCTAATGCAATACTCTCTATTATAGGTACGCCTCGCCGTATATTGCGGTCCGGGTGCGAACAACTTCTAAGCGCTTTTTGACTACCGGTCTGTCCAATCTGCGGTCACACAGATCCCACACCAGCTGCACCCACAGATGGGAATACCAAATCATATCACCATCAATCGGTGCTAAAATATGTCAGGCGTCCCAGTTTCTGGGCTCTACTCTCTAAAGAAAGGCACCTCGACATCGGCAGAGACTGCCTCACTTCGATTCCTCCGACTACTGAACGTCCATCTTCTTTGGGACACCTTTTGGGAGCCTCTCTCCTATCCCCTCGCCGGACTATATTCCTCCGGGGAGATACATGGTATTATAGCACATGAATAGCTTGACCCACAAACTTGGGACATGTTGTTTAAAGTCCCACGGTACATTGGCTAGATTCTGGTATGCTAATTAACTGGCAAATATGCCGACGACGTGAGGCAGCAAGCCACGGAGTTGTGTGTGCAGTTGCACGCCAGTGCTAATGATGAAGACCATTTCTGGGGGCTTTTGGGCTCTCCATCTGGAAACTCTCGGTACGTGTTGATCAAATACATCGTAACGTCGTCTTATTACCAACCACAGCTGCATGCGCTGCGGGTTATCACATCCAGTCATGCAGCAAAAAGGCCTATCATCCCCAGTCTGTTGCAATGTCCTGCTCCTCTTCTTCGTCGTATCATTGTACCCCGGCTCTGTCCCTTCTCATGTGCTTATCTCGTTGGGTTTTAACCATGTCTCGTTACAGGCTTGAAGTTGAAGTCGACTCTTCGGAGCTCGCTACCATTTTCACGCTATCCCATGGCGGGAGTACCCAAGGAGCTGGAAAACTTGGACCTAGCATGCTGGGCTCTCAATGAGTCACAGGTTTAGGCCGTGCATCGAATACTGGATTATCAAGTTTCCAGGGTTATCAGACCGACCACCGAGCAGTCGCACAATATATTCAGTCAAAATCGAGGATATATCCCCTCAGCTACAATGAAGACAAGTCCACACCAGATGTTGAGTGCCACTGGCAGCCGATAGTTCAACACGCTGATAAAGTATATCGGTCTATTGTGAAGTCCGCTGTATTCTGCTCTTTCTTTCTTTACCATCACCATTACCCATGCTCCCATGCTATTCGGGGTGAGTCTTGATGACTCCAGAGTAGGAGGCACGACCAGATGACATTCAGGCTCTCCATGGGCCTATTTATCTACCTTTGGCGGGGTGGAGCATCTCAGTCATGCTAGGACGGAGCAATCTTCAGTTCACCACCACCGTTACCAATACTTTCCATGCTCTGTGCTGCTCTTTAAAGCTCTTCACTATTCTTGACTAAACCATTCTGCTGCTTTTCGCAAATGTGCTTCTCTTGCGATCGATAACTCTGAAATTATGGACGCGAGTGACTTCAATGTCAGCTGCCCTGAAATAGGGAAATGGGTCGAACTTACACCAAGTGTCGGTGGCTTTTTTTAAGAAAAGGAATTGTTAACCATGTCTTCTCGACTGTTGGCACTGCACAGCTCATATGCAATATCCGAAATCAGAACAACCTGGTTGCTTCTTGGACTGTCCTTCTTGTATCTACCGCCAAGGCGCCGGTTGACACCCTTGCATTATAGACTTGCGGGTTGGAAAAGAAGGACGAGCTACCAAGTCTGGTAAGTCCACATGATGTTGGACTCACAGCAGCCATTCATCTCCGTCCGCCTGAAGTCGCTCTGCTGGCCACTTTGTTTGTTTTCCCGAGTCCTTTCAAGCTTCTACCTTGTTTCGAGTGGTGAGTCTCCGATCATCACTAAAATGGTTCTGTTCTCTGTTTTAACCATGTCTTCGTGCAGGTTCGAGCTTGCCGTTGGCACCACAGAGCTCGCTCTGCTGACTATTTTGCTTTCTGCTCTCATACAAATTCCCGCTGCTCTTATAAGCTTTCTGCTGTCAAACTGCTCCGCTCAAAATCCTCAAGAAAATGTGCATCTCTGTGCCCAGGACATGGTGGTATGCAACACATGGACTGTTGCGTATCTTCTCTCGTGGTCTGTTACCCGAAAATGTGCTATACTGGAACTATTCGACACCCCTACACACTTAGAACCGTGCACGGGATGCCGGAATCGCGGACGTTCCTTCTATTATGCAAGACGACTTGAACCACAAGGAGGCAAATGGAATGTATTGAGCAAGCTAAAGCAACCGTGATGCTGCTAAATAAGCAGGATAGTGGGTGATTATACATGGGGTTGGCCCTATCATACCCGCAATCATTGGGAATGGAAACTCCTCCAAATTGGGTTGTGCTTGGCTCCTCAAGCCGTCAAATCACGAAGCTTACGATGCAATTTCTGACAAGGAGATACTGTACAAGCCCAGCACGCCATCAAGCAAATCAGGTTGGACAGGTCGAGATTGCTAACAATGTCCTCGATCAGATTCGACGCCTCCATGGGGAGCACAGAGCAAGCTCTGTCATTGTTCCTGTTCTTGTCTCTCGGAGTATATAAGCTTTTGCTCTTTTCTGGTGATGGTGCTGTCTGTTAGATTCGACGCCACGGCTAGCACTACAGAGTTCGCTCTGTTTGCCACCCTGTTCCTTTTTCCTTGATGTTTTTAAACTTCTTGTCTTTTCTAATACTGCTTGAGGTGGTTGGTGAAGGGTCTTGCGCATCTGGGCTTGGGATGGGATGGGGTGGGTGGTGGAATGAAGGTGGTAGTCGAGTGGTGGTGAGGTTGCCGACCCTGCTTCTCTTCCTACATGTCGTCGGAGAATCTTGGGCTAAGGGTGTAATATCGAGGCAATGGTTTCCATGCCTTTGCAGTCGGGCGTGTCGTGAACAGTTCTAGACACTACATGTACTATACCCCGCCCCTACCGCTTGGAGACCTAAGCACCATATAAAAACGGAGGTTGCATGGCTGCTGGACACACACCCACCGTCTCAAGAAAATATGAAACTGATCGGGAACACCATATCTGTGCTACCTCTAGAACAGTCTGATGTTGCAAGATAATCTCAGTCCATGAATGTTTTACACCGTTACTTGTCAGTAGCTGCTGTCTCTGCTGGAGCTGGAGCTTACCATCTCTTCAAAACAATACCTAGAAATACCGGAGGAACCTTCCGATTCCCTCAAACTACCAACCCGAGAGCACCATTGGCTCCCAAGCTTACGATACGCCCTGGAGAATGAAAACATCCCTCTCCATCATCCATCGCATATGCTTACGGACTTCACAGCGGCGTTCGGTTAGTTAGTTGGTGCGATCACTGCTTGTACTGGGGATTGATGTTGGTGTTGATGTGGGAAGGATTGGTTCTTTCATTTGATTGTTACTGGGAAAATGTTGGGTATAGTTGGGGTGGATTAGGTGGATTGAGTATGGGTAAGTGTTTTTGTTTGGGGTTGTGGACTGGATTAGAAGGAGCAAGAGGCTCCCGTCGGTGCTGGAGATGGATAAGTTTGGGTTGGCGGGCTGGGATATTTTGTTGTACTTGGTGGAAGGTGGTTGTAGTCGGACGTGGCTGTCTTTGTTTGAGTCTGGGACAAGAGGAAGGGGGAGCAAAAGATTGGGAGGGAGTTGGGGGTTGGGAAAATTGGGTATCCGGAAGATAATGGGGATGGATATGCTCTTTCTCTGGGAGGTTTGCTATGGTGGAAAGTTTTAATGTTCTGTGTGACTATACCGGGGAGTGAGAGAAAGGGTTGATAGGTATGTTGGGTTGTTTGGGTGTTGTGTGTGTGTGTGTGTAAGTAGTTCTTGTTGTGGTTGGATCTCCTATGCCTCAGCGAGTTGGGGAATTGACATACCAAGGATTGAGTGCTAAGAGAGAGGAAAGGAGGGAAGAAAAAGGAAGGAAATCGAAAGATGTTGATTGGGAAACATACAGAGTACGAGAAAAGCTTAAAGAGTAAATTAAGTCAAAAATCTTGGGCAACCAATTTCTTCGAATTGCGGCGGCATTCGATGTGGGTGGGGATGGCGGCCGGTGGACATACGAGGATTTCCAAGGCGGCAGTGGAAGAGTCATCAGTCGAGTTGGGAGCCAAGGAATCACTCGAGAAAGTTTCTCCCTAACCACCTGTACGTTTGTCCCTTACGTCAAGTACTTGTCGATCCTTTGGGCAGGAAGGCAGGAACAGCTGAACAGCAGGAACGATGAAAACCAAAATGGACAGGATCTAATCAGATCAGCATCTAATCAGATTCGCAGGCCGCGGTCGGGGTTTATCGATCGATCAGATTAGATAAAGGAAATGGAAGTTCTGAATCGAATGACACCGGCCCCTGAATGGCCTTGGAAGGTTGGCAATATTAATTAAGAGGAAACTGGTCTTCAAGAATTAGGCAGTTAAAAACTGCTAGTACTAGTACTAGCAGTGCCCGATGGGGGTCAAAGGCGCCATCTGATAACTTGGGACGCTCCATCGGTGACCCCATCAGAGGTGGGATTGCGGATACTACTAGTTTCTATCCCTTCCGCGCTAGTACGGTCGCGCTCATTTCTAGAATATTACTAGAATCCTTTGTGTGTAAAGGACTAGTCATCCGTTTCTCAAATCGTTGATAATCGCTGGGGAAGGCTGCCACAGATATTCTTTGTGGTCGTCTCATCGTGACGCAATAGTAGAAGCTGGCAGGGAAAGGAAAAAAAGGGTTCCGGCGGGGAAGGAATGAGTCAAAAATCCAAATGCCGCTAGTGGACAGGAACCACTGGTTGTTTGGGATACCGGGAGAATTATCGGACAATGGCTTTGCAAAGTGCAGACTGCACAGAGGTCGACCTATGGAGGTTTCATGTGAAGGTTCGTGCCAGAATGCAGCGATTTGATGAGCCGGAGGAAGAAGAAAGAAGATGGGAGAACTAGTTGGGAATTCCCCACCGCGGGCCCCGAAAAGGCAGGTGATTGATGGAGGGAACCGTCAACAGCAGTCAGCACTCAGCAGAATAATAGCAACAGAGTTATCAGATGAACCCGAGAACATGTCGATCCGTCCAGCCACGTCCCACGCCCAGAGCCTTGGCGCCGGATCCCTCGTTTCCAAATTTGAGTTTGAGTATCACTGGGGAAGATTTGGATTTCCTTCTCCCTCTTCATTTTTTTAATAATGAAGGAGGACTGGACTGTTGGGTTAACTGGCGTGCTGTCGGACGGTAAACCTCCCTGGGAATAGGAGGCGATCATAATCCTTACTGCCTTAGTGTGGCCTCGGCTAAGAGTACTTTTTCCTTAGTATTACAGTTACTCCGTACACAGTTACTCCGTACACAGTACACAGTACACAGATCCCAGGAACCGGCCTCCCACTGGCCCCACTGCGTCTAGAAAAGAAACGTCCAATGTTTTTACGGGAAAGTCCCGACTGATTCGCGTGTTCAGCCTGGGTACTTTCAGGATACAGCACCGGATGAAGTCCCTCCTTCGTTCCTAACACTAACAGTAGTGGAGATCCATGCCTGTTTCTTCTTCTCCGCTCGGCCACCAGCTAAGCGGGACCCTCTTTCCCGGTGGTCGACTTTGGGGGTTATCTGATTTTTCTTACTCATGGCTTTCCCTGTGACTGACCTCAGACCCAAGCACCATGGTGTCAACTTCAGCTCAGCCGCAACCGGAGCCGTCGTGATGGGAAATGGTCCCCCTCTTCCTGTCTCTGCTCTGTACGAGCTAGTTCCTCCTTTTTTCGACACTCTGTCTCATTAACCCCCCTCTCCCCTTCTTTCTTCCCCGGCTCCGAGGAAACCCTCATTCGCTAAGAGTATTGTCTGATCTGGCGGGAATGCGTTCGTGGGAGTGTATCCACGAGTGTATTGGTTCACTCCTCCAGTGCTGGTCGACTGTCTTGCGGGGGATCCGAGCCATACCTCTCCAATTGAGGGATTCTGGAGCTGCTGCTCCCTGGCTCCCCGTGCGCCTCTTTCGTTGAGACATCGCGAAAGGAGCTTCGGCAGTTCCTACGGCACCTTTCATTAACGGGATTCTTCCTGGTTGGCTCAATCGTTGTTGTAACCTGGACCTGTACTGTTCTTCTATACTGGGCACTCTAGACCATCTTTGTCTGCTCAACCAACGTCCTGTCCTTCCATCAGGGACCCGACACCCCGACGAACCATCATGGCAGACCCAAGACTAGCGCATGATGGGCAGGAAAGCTCCAGTGGCACCAGCGACTTAGTACGTTATCGTCTACTTGTTCCGTCGGGAGAGAGGGGACATATGAGCAGGCTGACTGTAGCCCCTTCGCATTTAGGTGCAATACGCCAAAGGGCTTGTCCCAACCAAAGCAGACCTGAAGAGGTTCTTCGCCTACATACACCTCCTGTTCTCTCTGGACTACACGACACTCGACGTGCTTCTCATCGTCTGCGGTGTGATCTTCGGAATTGCCGGAGGAGTCCCCTTCCCACTACTTGGTATTGTCTTTGGTGATTTGATCAACGACCTCAATTCCACTACTTGCTCTACATCGGATAATGCTTCGTCGGATCTCTCGTCTAGCGTGCGCACCAAGGTCCTATATGTGGTCTACATCACCATAGCGAACTTCTTCATCATCTACATTTACACGTCATGCTGGTGCTTGGTGAGTGAGCGTCTCGCGCGCCGCTATCGCAGGCGATACTTTGAAAGTGTAATCAGACAGGACATGAATTTCATCGAGTCTCTTCCTTCTGGCGATGTGATCTCTCGTCTGGTCAGCGATATCGAGACCGTGCAAATGGGATCCTCGGAGAAGGTGGGTCTAGTGATCGCGACCGTTTCGTACTTTGTGACCTCGTATGTCGTGGCTTTCATCAAGGTGCCAAAGATAGCTGGAATCCTAATATCAGTGGTGCCTTGCTTCCTACTCATGTCTCTAGTGGGTGGCCATTTCATCAAGAAATATACGAGCCGGGTCACGGCCAATATCAATGCAGCCACGTCAATTGCCTCGTCCAGCCTGTCGCATTTGACCCTGGTCCACGCCTTCAACGCCAATGACCGTCTGGAGCAGCGATTCGCCACTTACCTCTCCAGATCATCTATGGATGCGCTCAAAAAGGCCGGGACACACGCCGCACAGCTTGGATTCTTGTACTTTGTCGCATATTCAGCCAACGCCCTGGCATTCTGGGAAGGTTCTCAGATGATTTCCGACTCGGTAGCCAACAACAACTCGGGTGTCTCGGTGGGTGCCGTCTACACTGTTATTTTCGTGCTCATCGATGCATCCTTCATCCTGAGTCAAGTCGCACCCTTCATCCATGTATTCGCCTCTGCAGCCGGTGCCTCGGAGCGTCTCCTGGCCGTGATAAATCGACGGTCCGCCATTGATGGAACCGCGGACGAAGGCGATAAGACGGCAGCGTTCGGAGAAGAGAACATTGAGTTCCAGGATGTCCACTTCTCGTACCCGGCTCGTCCGGATGTTCCCGTTCTTCAGGGAATGAGTTTTGTCATTCCGCCGAAGAAGCATACCGCTATTGTCGGACCCTCTGGCGGTGGAAAGTCGACTGTTGTGTCTCTCTTAGAACGATTTTATGACCCTAAATCGGGCGATGTCACAATTGGAGAAAAGAATTTCCGGGATCTCAATGTTCGACACTTGCGAGGTAATATTGGTTTCGTCCAACAAGAACCGTCCCTGTTGGATCGGACGATCCTCGAAAACATCGCGTACGGCCTGGTGTCCTCATCCGCCGAGAGGCACCGGCGCTTAGCCCCATTCATTCTCGATTCGAATCTCCCGGACCTTGCTGAAAGGATAAGGGAAGGTGTGTCGGAGACAGAGGCTCTGTCGGGCTTTGACGGTTGCGTGGCAGAGATTGTCCAACTAGTGAGGCAGGCGGCCGCCAGTGCTAATGCACTCAACTTCATTGACGCCTTGCCCCATGGATTCGCAACCAACGTGGGAACGGCAGGAAATCAGTTGAGCGGAGGCCAGAAACAGCGAATTGCGCTTGCCCGAGCGCTCGTGCGAGAGCCGTGCCTGCTCATTCTTGATGAAGCTACAGCCGCCTTGGATTCCACCAGCGAACAGCTCATTCAGGTTGCGCTGGCCAAGGTCTCCAAAAAAGTTACTACCGTCTCTATTGCACACCGACTAGCCACTGCCAAGGATGCACATAAGATTGTCGTCGTCCAGGCCGGGCGCGTTACGGAGGAAGGATCTCATGCGGAGCTTGTGGCCCAGGGCGGTGTTTATGCAGACATGGTACGGCTTCAGAATTTGGGCAAATTGAGTGTCGAAGACCTAAAGGTTCCCGGAGATATGATCCGCAACGCACCCACAACAAGCAGTCTTCATGAAAGTGTGCAGCCTACAGATGAGAAAGAAGCCTTGGTAGGTATCGGCGGGTCAGATGTTACAGATGACACGGTGGTCGTTGAGACGCCCCCGGGTTCCAAAGGTGGCGCTGATGACGGCAAGAAAAAGAAACAGAAGCGGTCCGGCTGGTTTACTATCAAGTATACCTTCTCGCTAATGCGGACTAACATGCCGTTGATTTTCCTCGGCCTCTGTATGTCCGTTATTATCGGTGGCAGTTACTCGGCCGAGGCGATCGTTTTTGGCCATACGGTTGGAAGTTTAAGCCCATGCAGACCTTCTTCTGCTATCCGTGACAGTGGCGATCTCTATGGTTTGTTGTTCTTCGTTCTTGCCCTGGTTGAGCTTACGGCAAACGTGGTGGGCGGCTGCGCGTTTGGCTGGGCAGCCGATAAGATTCTGTACCGTATCCGAGTCTTGTCTCTGCGGTCGTTGCTCAACCAAACCATACAATGGCATGGCATGGAAGATCGAACCCCAGGAACTTTGATTACCTATATTACTGGCGATGCTGCTTCGCTGAGTGGCATTACCGGATCCACCATCGGTCTCCTCCTTGCTACAGCCGTGAACCTGGTGGCTGGCTTGGTGATATCATTTGCCATCGCATGGAAGATCACCATCGTCCTGTTTCCGACCATTCCCATCTTGTTGGTGGCGGGTATGATGAAGCTCCGTGTCCAGGCGAAGTTCGCCGAACGGCATCAGAAAGCATTTGCCAAGGCGACGGCCATCACCGTCGAGGCCGTAGACAACATCCGCGCCGTCGCTGCATTCTCCCTCGAGAAGCAATCCCAGGAAGTGTTTGGCCGAGCCCTGCGCCGTCCATACCGAGATACAATGAAGGCCATTGCACACGGCAACGCCTGGCTGGCGTTGGCGTTCAGTATCAGCAACCTGGTTTATGCCCTCGCATATTGGTGGGGATCGAGGCAGGTGGCATCGGGGCTGTACTCTCAGACCCAATTTTTCATTGTTTTACCTGCCCTGCTATTCAGCACGCAGTCTTGTGGCCAGATGTTTGCTCTGGCACCGGATATCTCCAAGGCCCGCCTTGCGTCGTCCAACATTGTCGACCTGCTCACCACCCGCTCCGCGGAAGAGGAGTTGGCGCCGGGTTCAATGCAGAGCATCCAGCCCCCAAGCAGCCTGCTCGAGGAAAAGGCCACCGTGCAGGATGTGGAGGCCGCTGAGAAGCCGCACCGTACAGTCCAGCGGGCGCATGACAACGGTATTGGCGCTCAGCTCCGTGGGGTGCATTTTACCTATCCCAATCGGCCCGAACGCCCGATCCTACGAGGACTTGACATCGACATCAAGCCCGGTCAGTTCTGTGCATTGGTCGGACCAAGCGGATCGGGCAAGTCGACGACCTTTGCCATGCTGGAGCGGTTCTACCGACCCACATCCGGGTCGGTGATCATCGATGGAGTCGATGTGACTCGGCAACTAGGCACCGAGTTCCGTGACGATATTGCGCTGGTGCCACAGGAGAACGTTCTTTTCGAAGGCACAGTTGCGTTCAACATTGGCCTCGGTGCCTGCCCTGGCCATGAACCTAGACAGGAGGAGATCGAAGAGGCGTGTCGCATGGCCAACATCCACGACGTGATCATGTCCCTGCCGGACGGGTACCAGACCATGTGCAGCCACGACGGTAAGCAATTCTCAGGCGGGCAGCGCCAGCGCCTTTCTATTGCACGGGCGCTGGTGCGGAAGCCGCGACTCCTGCTGCTGGACGAGTCAACGAGCGCACTGGATGTGGAGTCGGAGAAGAAGATCCAAGAAGCGCTGGCGACGCTAGCGGGCCGCACGACGATTGTAGCGATCGCGCATCGGCTGAATACGATCCACCAGGCGGATCAGATCTATCTGATTGAGGAGGGCCGCTGCGCGGAACAAGGGACGCATCAGGAGTTGATCCAGCGCAGTGAGACGTATCGGACAAGTGTGATCCACCAGTCGCTGGAGACCTAACCATGACGGGAGACTGAAACACGGGGATCTCAAAAGAGAAAAAGCAAAAAACCCCTGGCTAATAAGACGGGGGTGACTTAATTGAATGACGAGGGTCTCATCTATGCCGAGATGGGAGGTGTCTAGCTTGATCGCATCTTGCCAAACCGTGCGACTCGTATTTCATCTGACAAGGTTATATTTAGGGGAGGGGGGAAGAGTAAAAAGGATATTAGGACTGGGGACTTACACTGCTTTTAATCATGCTTGATAGGCGTTTTGGGAGGGATGGATGCCGGGTATATATGGATTTCTGAATGCATAGACTGGAGAGACTAGTAATGGGACTCCGCGATTGATGGCTGCCTGAGGTGTTGGGAACCGAGCCGTACCGTACCACCAATACCCGCGATACCGGCGGAGACAGTCCAGGCCCTGCCCGATTGGGAAGGTGGCTAGTATCGTATTCGGGTCCCTCGTATGGGGCCTCGATGGGGGCCCGGCTCCATGATGCCTCCAGTCCATTCACTGCAAGGCGGATTCGCGATGAATGAATTGATGTGTTCCCAAGAGAGTGACAGATTGTCGAGACAATAGGCCCGGCCACAATAATAGCGATGGCTGACACAATGGCGGGAGAGTTGACGAGGGGATGGATGGGTTCCCGCGGCGAGTCTATCTGAAACGACGCTCACGGTTTGGTGTGTTTCATTTCGGCCTCAAACTCTCTTTCGTCTCGTTCCCTCGTTCGCCTACTCTTCTTCTCTCTTCCCCTGCTCGTCCTCTGCCCCGTTGACTGGCTCTTGATTTTTTCCCCCGTTTCCTTTTTTACCATTTCTTGTTCTTATTTTATCCGCATCTGACGAGGCGGTGGTGGTGTCCAGCTGCTGCAGCTGCATGGTCAGTCCTCGGTAGTTCCCCCCCTCTTCCGCTGTGCCCCTGGTCTGGTCTGGCGGCCGCTCGTCACCAATTTCCAGTGCTATTGCTCTCCGTGCCTCCCCCCCTCCCCTCCTCCACCATGTTGACCCTGGTCGATCTGCCACTAACCCTGTTATTAATCTAATCACTCTACTAGACTCGTTAATCTTTTATGATCCTGTTGCTGTTCCTTGCTGGTGGGAGTTAATTGCTTTCATTCCGCGCGCGGACTCGTGTCCTTCCCCGGCACCACAGCCCCCCCCCCCCCCGTCTTCACAGGCATCATTCTGCACTTCCCCGGCCGTATGATATTCTAGCGATCTTTCCTTTCTTCGATCTGGGTCGGCATTCACCTTTTCTACCGCATTTGTCGCATACGTAACGGGACTTCGAGACCCCGTTCGACTTAAAGAACTCGCTTTGACTTCAGCATCGCGAGCGCGTCCCCAGTATTACCTCGTCTTTACCTCCCTCCGCCTCCTCCTACCTGCCTGATCGGCTCGCTGTGTCCAGCTCGGTTGTCTTGATCGCTACTCGAGCGAGGGGTACAGGATGGAGTCTCCCGCATATCCAGAGTCCCCGATGGACCAGGATGATATCCCATTCCCTTGCAAGGGTTGTGGAGAGGTATGCATAGGTCACTGGTTGGAGAGAAAATGGGCATCGCATACTGATCTAGTTTTCCCTGCGGACAGATTCTAGAAGAGGGCAAGGCTTTCGAACTTGGTAGGTTTGCATTGGATCTTCTGTCTTCATGTTTCAACAAGTGGCTGACCGCTCCTTTTTCTCCCGTGTAGCGGGCAATCGATGGCACATTGAATGTTTCTGCTGCAGCACCTGCGGTACCCTTCTCGATTCTGACGCACACCTGCTACTCCTCGGAGACGGATCGTTGATCTGCAGCAACTGCACATACAGCTGCAGCTCGTGTGGAAATAAAATCGAGGATCTTGCCATTTTGACGGGCGAGCAAGCTTTCTGCGCACAGTGCTTTCGATGCCGGAACTGTAAACGGAAGATCGAGAATCTGCGCTATGCCCGAACCTCACAAGGTATATTCTGTATGGACTGCCATGAATCACTCATGCAGCGTCGGAGAAAGCGAAATCGGAATGTTCCACCCGCCAGGAAGCAGCCCCCGGGCATAAAACTGGACAAGTCACTTCCATCTTTGCCTTCAGAGGAACCCGAATCCAGATCTCACGGCTCGGACGACCCAGCTGCAGATGCCTATTCAGATACGACCCCCGATGCGGCATTGCGAGGAGCTGCGCCTGCGCTGGACGCAGGAAGGGGCAGAAGCTCTTCTGCTACTCGTGCGCCCGTTGATAATCAAGGTGAGTTAGTTCGCAGCATGTGAACTGCGTGGTGTACTTTAGGGCGTGGATTAACTCATGACCTTGTTGTAGATAACCTGATCCTCCCTTCGAGCACTTACCGAAGCAATCGACACTCCATGATTCCCCAATCCGACGCAGATAGCGGGGGAGAATTCTTAATTCCTGTCGCATTTGACCCCTCCGAAGAACAACGCCCCCCTCGCGGACAGTTACCTTCCACCACGTACCAGAAGTCGCCTCAGGAATCGGAGAGTTCGTCTCCGCATATTGCGTACCAGGAAAAAGGACGGGATCGCGTCGACCTTGATGCGGCACGTTGGCGTCAGGATGACCTCCCTAACGGCACGAGTGCTGCCAGGTCAGCCTCCGCTCGCAGTTCCAGGTCTGACTTGGGTCGCAAGGAAACCAGCACTTTCTCCACACCAAGCCCCGAAAGCACTAAATCAGCGACCGCTCAGAGAGACGGCTTAGGAGCTGCGGGTGACAATACTGCCACACTCCCGATTCGACCTTCTCATGAGCTGCGTCGGTTGCACGAAACCACGGGATCGGTAGACTCATCGCACTCCTTCTTGTCCTCTTCGAGTATACAGCATCCCAAGCGGGCCGACTCCTTGGAAGGTAGGCTGCATCAGGCACCGAGAAAGGAGGCCGGCACGTCCCCTCGCCCGTCGTCTGTTACCCCCAGCGACCAGTGGAGCGAACGATCTACGGACCGGACGGGTGCCGGCAAGAGCACTCCAAGGACCGGTGAATCCGCCTGGACCCCACGCAGCGAAGTGAATGAACAGCCTAAGCCTCCCGCGCGTCCCAACTCAATCAGCACTCTTCAGCAGGTCGAGGCCTATCGCCAAACTGATGGTGCGGGTTCTCCATCGTTACTGCGGTATAGCGGCGGCGCCGACTTCACTATGGAGGAAGATATGGCCCGGATCATGGGCTCCGATGACGGCAACTCTGCGCAGACAAGCGAGTCTTTCCTCCGACGCGTCTCCAACTCCGTGCGCCACGGCCGTTCCTACAGCGACAAAGGATCTCGCCTATCAAGGGATGCCAAATGGCCCAAATCGCCTGTCAACGGATCTGGGGCGATACCCGACCTGGCAAGCCCTTCCGCCATCTCGCCCGAGAATGCGGGACCGGAAGAAGTGGCGTGGCTACGGAGCGAGCTGCGCAAGGAACGGCAGCGTGTGTTTGATCGGGAGCAGAAGATTGCTGAGATGGAGGCGATGCTGAATGCAAGTGCAGATGTTAAGCAGGTCAACACTGAGCTGCACGAAAAGCGGTCTACAATGGTGGTCTTGGACGCCCAGAAGGAGATCGCCATGCGCGAGCTCTCGGTGCTGACCGATCATCTCGAGGCCGAAAAGCGTGGCGGCGGCGGTTCTCTTGACCTTGGCAAGCTGACCAACCATGTGTTGCGGGAATTTGTGGAATCGATTTCAAAGTTGAAGGAGACTTTTACACCACAGATCGAGGAACTGGTGCAGAAACGTAACGATGCTGCAGAGGAACTGGCGAATCTGAACCGTATGAAGGACAAGAGCTTCCAGGAATTTGAGCAATTGTCTTCGAAGAATGCCCAACTGGCGGAGCTGAACAATCAGCTGGTGCATCAGATCCAGGAGCTCTACAAGGCGAACCCGACTGACGGCAGCCGCGGTGCTAACGGTCTTGGTATCTACTCCCATGGCAAGGAGAAGTCGCTGTCGGCCATCGATGCTCTGAAGGCAGCCAACAGCGATTTGGTCCCCACGGTAGCGACGACGAACATCTCAGAAGAGGCTGAGCCAGCCACGGCCACGATCGTTCCGGGTCCCCAGGTGGTTAGCATCCGAAAGGGACAGCCTCGCAAGTTCAACTGGAAGAAAGGAGGCCAGAACGTCGCCAAGGGCGTCACTAAAGGTCTCAAAGGTGCCTTCATGTCCAGTGAAACCGCGCCAGCAGAGGGAAATCCGGGTCTGCCCCGCTCTCAAACGCAGGACCCAAGTCGCCCCGGCTTTGGATTCTTCGGTAACCCGCGGAGCAAGCAAACGGGTCTCCGGATGCCGCAAACCGACAGTGTCCCGGCTCTGGCTGAAACTACTACCCCTGGAGGTAAGCAGATCACTCCCGCTTGTATGCAACTAGCAAACTAACATGACCCTCAGGACTCTTTGGTACCGATCTGGAACAGCGTATGGAGCAGGAGAAAAGCATCATCCCTGCCATTATCACTCGCTGTATTCAAGAAGTTGAACTACGAGGTATGTTGCACCAGTTATCGGCGTGTGCTCGGGAGGCTAACTGTCAATCTAGGCATGGATATGGAGGGTATCTACCGGAAGTCCGGCGCCAGTTCTGCGATTCAAACCATTCGGGAAGGCTTTGAGCGCTCTCCACAGGACTACGATATCTCCGACCCTGATCTCGATATTCACGCCGTGACGTCCGCGTTGAAGCAGTACTTCCGCAAGCTGCCCATGCCGCTCATCACGTTTGACGTCTACGAAAAAGTCATCGATTCGGGTGAGATCACCTCTCAGGCCGCTCGGATCGAAAGCCTACAGAAGAGTCTTCGGGATCTGCCACGCGTTCACCAGGATGTGCTCGAGTTCCTGGTGTTCCATTTGAGGCGCGTGGTTGAGCGCGAAAAGGAGAATCTTATGACCAGCCAGAACATCGCCGTAGTGTTTGCCCCGACCATCATGCGGCCCGAGAGTCTCGCACGGGAGATGACTGATGTGCAAAAGAAGAATGAGGTTTTGAAGTTTTTGGTGGAGAACTGTCAGGAGATCTTTATGGGTATGCAGGGGTAGAAAGCCCGTCTCGTCTCGTCTCGTCATCCGCCATCTCCGGCCTGGTCCAGGGTGAACGAGGATGCCGACGGCGCTCTTCCCCCCTTTCTTTTGCTTCTTAATCGCTCTTCCCCCTTTTGGCTTCCGAAAGGACACACACTCCATTCCATTTTCTTGTTCGTTAGAATACCCCGAACCCTGTCACTTGACAGTTGTACATATATCGCGGCGGCGTGGGTGATTGATTGATTGATCCCTTTATTCGCTCCCCATCCCCATCCCATCTCACCCCCTCCACCTTTCATCAATCTCAAAAACAGCCCTGCTTCCACCACCATCGTCATCACCTTGCCCCCGTCGATACCCTTATGTGTCCCAGCCCCTACTACCCACATGTAATCTGCCCCATTCCCCCACCCCCTCCGCTTGATTGAATCCCGCAGGTTCGAAGCTAGTTCTTAGTCATGGTGTTGTCGTTGTTGCTGAAGAAGTCGATCTCGTATCGTATCTTGTACGCTGAGTGGCCGGCCGTCTGGAATACCCAGGTCTCGTTATTTATTTATATGCTTTTAAGTTTGTATGTTGCTGTGTTTCGGATGAGATTAGATCAGATGAGAGTGAGTGAGCGTTGGCGTGGTAGGAATGGTAAGGTACGGTATGGTATGGTACGATAGATTAGGAGTGATTATGGTAGTTGAATATTAGTTGTGGTTGGGTATTTATCATTTCTATTTCTTTCTACGTGGCGGTATTGTTGGAGTTATGGGGATGGATGAATGTGACGTATACGTCACGGACGCAAGGAGTATATATTCAACCACTAGTATAGCTTCTAGAAAGTCTCGTCTTCGAGTCGCTCTACCCGTCGGATAACACTGGGGCTTTGCTCGTCTGGCAGGTCGTCCGTCGTGTCATTTGCGCCGGCGGTGAAGAGCAAGTCTTCTACGATGCGCTTTGACGCTTCCTTGGCTGTTGTCGTACATGTTAATAAGTATTCACCATATAGAGTGGCGAGTGATAGTGAAAGAGGTGTACTCACCAGGAGTCTTCATCAACCGGCTTTGCGGAATATGGAACTGCATAGTCTTCGGTGGGCTCGGACCCAGATCCTCATCCCCGTCATCAAAATCATCATCGCTATCCCACGCCGATCGTCTCGCGCCACCGCCCCGCGCAGGCGTCAGCACACTCAATCCAGGCTTCGGTGTAATCCGAAGGTGATTTGCGCTCGGTCTCCTCCTGCGACCCGTATTCGGTGTCTCCGCGCCCTTCATTGGCGATGAAAAGATCTCCGCATGCAGTTGCGGCGCCTCCGGCTCGGGACTGGATATCGGGGAGTCATCGTACGCGTACTTGTTTTTCGTTTTCGGTGTAACAGTGAACTTGGGCCGGGCCTCGTATCCGTATCCCTTTCCAAGCGGGGTGGCTTGCACGCGGTACGTTTTGTCGGGCATCTGATGCATGATTGGGTTTTCGGCTGGAGGGATAAATGGTGATGAGGACATGGGGGTGTGGGATTGGTCGTGGGAGTACTCGTCATTGTATTGATGGGCTCTGGAGGAGTATTTGGCTGGGGTGGTGGGCAGGTAGGGGTCGTTTTCGTCGTCGTCGATGTCATCGTGCCGGAAGCGTGTATCGGGGGTGGGGTGTTCGATGGAGGTTACGGTTGTGTCATCGTTGTTATAGGGGTTCTGCTGTGCGGGAACGCGAGGCGTGCTGTGGGAGGAGAGACTGAGAGAGGTGAGTTCGAGGTCGTCGCTTCGGTGGAGTTCGTGGTGGCTTTCGTCCGCGACGCTTTCGGTGGCAGTTGGGTCTTCTTCTGCGGAGAGGGCGGTCGTTTCTTGCAGGGTGGTGTCACCGGTGGGCTTTTCTTCATAGCCGGAGAGGGAGACGTTGGCGCTAGCCTCGAAGAATTGTTTCCAAAACTGGGTGGGATGTTAATTGGTCTGCAGGGGTGGTTGTCGGGGATATGCATAGGTTTATACCTTTGCGCCTTCCCAGACGTCACGGGAACTCTCTGCGTATTGTTCGACGAGGGGGAGAATACTGGTAGTAACAATGCGGTGGGCCTGGCTGAAGTTGTGGTCGATTTCTGGTAGGGTCGAGGTTAGAGGGGTACTTGGGAGGAGCTTTATCAGGTGGTAATGGTGGTACCTTGGAGGGTCAAGGTGATGGATTGCTCGAGCTTCTCAAGCTCCTCTGTGAGCGTGAGGGGGCGCTGCGCCATGGAAGATGGGCGGGACATAATGGGCGGTAGTGGTGTCGCTGATGGGTGTCGTGGTCGACTATGGAGGTGCACGAGGGCGAAGTTGTTATTGTTGTTGCTGTTGCTGCTGTTGTTATGTTTTGAAGTCGGGCGGAGGGGAAACGCGGGATGCCGGATCGGGCGGGCAGGTAGGGCAGACGGATAAGGGCAGGGGCGGGTCATGTGTCGGGCGGCGGGGAAAGGCAGGATGACAAGGGCGTCGTGACGCCGACACTCACGGCTGCCTGCTCCTCCCTAGCTTTAAGTCTGACGCGACTGAGGGTACCTCGCGATGCCTACTCCGGTTGCCAAAGGTATGCTTGCTCTAGATGGTCTTTTCACTGTTTCCTACTACTTTGACAGACTGCTTTTGCTGCGTTACCCGGGCGGTGTGCTTATCAGTGAATGAATGATCTATGAGCTGCTCGAGCCCGGCTCGATCGGCATCGTGTGTGCCGTGATTTCAATGTAGCTTTTCTTTTCTGATGTGAAGAGGCGATTCTACTCGACTGCTTTCAGCTCGGAAGGGGTGGTACTGACATCTCAGGCATTATCATTACTGTGTCGGCGCTTGTCGCTGCAGGTATCGCGGTTTACGAATCGCCTCAGTTCCGACAATGGGTGAACAACTCGCGGCGAAAGCTCGCTCTGGCGCTACACCATCTTGGCGATGAGATTCATCCACGAGACGCGGCCGCTCTTAGACAGGATATCTCGATGACGGAGGAGGTGGGCGCTGCGGCTGAGGAGCGACGGCGGCTAGCGGTGGAAGAGCTTCAACGGCGGCGCAGCTTGCTCGAAGCACGTCGCAAGCCTCGAGGAGGTACACCGGCGAGCAGCTTCGATTCCCTGGTGGACGACAGTGGTCGACTTCTGGATAGTCCGGAGCCACACGCGAACGATTCTATGGCGAACTCGACTGCGGTGGAGGTGACGACGTCGCTGCCGGTCCAACGCGGCAAGCAGACTGGGAGCTCGACTCCCCTAGTTGAAACTGATGGCCTGAACAACATCGGGAATCGCCTGCAGATTGATATCCCACAGCCTGGCTCCCATGCTCCATCTCTGGTTGAGTTCACACCTACTTCGGAAGCTCCGGATAAGCTTGCGGACTCGTTGCATTCCCAGCTCGAAGAGGGCGAGCGCTCCGTAGAATGGGGTGGCTACCATCGGCCTGGCTCAGCTGCTTCCAGCCATACCGAAAATTATTCTCAGGTCATTTATGCTCATCCGGATGATCATGCAGTCAACGACACCGGTCGGGACTTGAGATCACCATTTTCGGACCTGTCGGACTTGCATTCTGAGGGCCACCCCGACCAGCGCCCGTCTACGCCGTCTACAGCTGGTAGCTTCAGCCAGATCTATGAGTCCGCGGTGGATGGGTCGGAGGGCACTCTGAGCGACTTTGAGCGGTCCGGTGCAGCTACCCCGGCTAGCTGGTCCGAGATTGGCAGCGTTATTAGCAACGAGGAACCCCATCATTTGTAGGAATGGAATTGCTGGACTAATTTTGAAGGAATTTTTGAAGGAAGGATGGACGGCGATCATGGAAAGGCGATTGGTGTTAATTTGCTTGGATTGATTTTGCTTATTGGGGCGGGATGTCGCACCTTGCAAGCCTGAAGACTGTACATATATTTATTTATTGCTAGTTAGAAACACGGTGGGGTCTCATTCTGCAGAATCAGCGCATCTCATCTAGTCGGAGGGCATTGGCCCCGAGGTCTGGGTACTATGTACATAGTCGATGGTCTGGGGTAATCGGGGTACCTCGCCCGTCCCATAAATGGGCCGAGCTGGAAAGTACTGGCGGGTGTCTCAGAACGGAAACAACCTCGGCTGCTCGGCTGCATCGAAAGACCACCGCTGCTTCGGTCCATTATATCATCCCTCCTCCCCTCTCCCCTCTCCCCTTTCGCCTTTTCCCTCCATCGTCTTGATCTTTCGGCTTCATTCTCTAAATCCATCCCAGGTGCGTATTCACACCCCGACCGATTGACCTGCCAACCCCCCCTCCCCCCCCACTCGGTCTCCGCCTTGTGGCCGCTTCTCTTATCTCCGCCCTTTCATGCTGTCAGCTCACTAACCCCTGGACAGTACACAGAACACCATGGCAGCAGATCGTCTAAACTCCATTCTCAGTCATCTGAAGCCGTCAGGAAACAGCGGACTCGCCGCCATGTAAGCATTAAAAATCACAGCCGGCAATAATCACCGCTAATCAGCACCCGCAGCACTCAAAAGAACCCAGATGATGTAGTCATCACCCTCGCGCTGCGCACGCCCCTCACAAAGGCTGGCAAGGGTGGTTTCAAGGATACGGAGCTGGACTACATGGTATACTCGCTGTTGAAGGAAGTGCTCTCTAAATCCAAGGTGGATCCCGCCCTGGTTGAGGACGTGTGCCTGGGAAATGTAAGTGCCGTCTTTTTCTTTCATCGCAACCGGCACTAACGCCCTCTCTACTGCTAGGTCAATGATGTTAAAGCAGCATACCTTGTCCGTGCCGCCTCCCTCGCAGCCGGTATTCCTCACACAGCCGGTGGGTCCTCCGTGAACCGATTCTGCTCGTCAGGTCTCAAGGCCGTGCAGGATATTGCGAACCAGATCCAGCTCGGCGCCATTGACGTTGGTATCGCCGTCGGTGCGGAGCTGATGTCCGCCGGTGGCGACCGCCTGCCGAGCCCATTCAACGAGGAGGTCCTTCGCAACCAGGAGGCGGCGGACTGCATGCAACCAATGGGACAGACTTCAGAAAACGTCGGGGCGGACTTTGGTATCACACGCGAGCAGCAGGATAAGTATGCGGCCGAGTCTTTCCGGCGGGCGGAGGAGGCACAAAAAGCGGGATGGTTCGACGACGAGATTGTGCCGATTACGACGAAGGTCAAGGACCCGAAGACTGGAGAGGTGAAGCAGGTTACTTTGACGAAGGATGAGGGTGTTCGGTATGGAACGACGGCGGAGGCGCTGGGTAAGATCCGGCCTGCTTTCCCGCAGTTTGGCAATCGGAGCACGGGAGGCAATTCGAGTCAGGTTACGGATGGTGGTAAGTATCATCTTATGGCAGTTGATCGCATGAGCTATACTAACGTGTGTCCCAGCTGCCGCTGTTCTTCTTATGCGCCGGTCCAAGGCTATCGAGCTGAACCAGCCTATCCTGGCCAAGTTCTGTGGAGCCACCGTCGCGGGAGTGCCGCCGCGCGTCATGGGTATTGGTCCGACTGCAGCGATCCCCAAGTTGCTGTCCAAGTTCAACCTGAGCAAGGAGGACATCGAAATCTACGAGATCAACGAGGCGTTTGCCTCGATGGCTGTGTACTGCCTCAACAACCTGGGTCTGGAGCATGCCAAGGTGAACCCGCGCGGCGGCGCCATTGCCCTGGGCCACCCGCTGGGCGCAACGGGGGCGCGCCAGATCTGCACGATCCTGAGCGAGGCACGACGGACCAAGAAGAAGGTCCTGGTGACGAGCATGTGCATTGGCACGGGACAAGGAATGGCGGGCTTGTTGGTGAACGAGCAGGTGTAGATCATCTCATGTCATTAAAACATATTCGTACGGAGTATATCATGCTATGCATATCGAGCAAAAACCAATGAAATCTATGCACATACAACCTCCCACCTCATCACGACTGTCCCTCCCTCTCCCTTTCCCTCTCCCTATCTCTCTTCATCCTTTCCTCCGCCGCCTTGGCCAAAACCTCCCTCCGACTCTCCGCCCTGCCACTACCCCCACCCCCACCCTGACCCCCCAACACATACTCCCCACCAGTCCATCCCTCCTCATCCACCACCAACCCATTCTCCCTAACCCCCTCCCAATCCCCGGGATTATAAAACTCCTGATCTGCCACCGTCCTCCCACTCTTGGTCCAATCCCCCCTCTCCACCTCCCTCTCAATCTGCGCCGTCAAATCCCAGAAATCCCGATCATGTTCACTGAACACACAATGCGCCAACTCATGACACAGCGTTTTCCGTATCGTGCGATAATCCCGATACCCATCGTAGGCATCCGTCCTCAATCTCAACTCAATGACCTCCCCTTTATTCCTGTTCAGTCCAAGCGTCCGCGACTCACTTGTCGTATGCTCCGCCGGATCCATCTCCGTGAGCAACGGCACGCTGAACTTATGTTTCTGCATTGCGGATTTGATTCCCGGATCGGCGCGCAAACGTTCCAGGAACGTGAGGGATTTATTCGGGTTGGGGAGGTGAGGTAGGGGGAGGAGACGGTGGAAAGTGTAGTTTGAAGACGAGGAGGTGCTGGAGAGAGTGTTGATGCGGGAGGCGTTATTGGAGGTGCTGCTGCGGGTGGGTTTTGCGCCGTAGAGGGAATGGGCGCGCTGGCGTGCCTCGGCGAGGGTTTTTTGGGCGGTGGATTGCGCGTTCAGCGTGTCGATGTCTTTGGTGGGGGTGCCGAGGAGGGTGAGTTTGAGGCGGGGGGAATTGAGGGGGAGGAGTTCGGGGAGCGGGGTGGGTGGGAATGGGTGTTTAAGGGTTCCCGGGGATGGGGAGATTAGGAGTTTTTGGTTTGTTGGTGGGATGTGTAGAGTTGAGGAGATCAGGTCCGTTAGGTCGGTTAGGGTGCTTGTTGAGGAGAGGGTGAATTCGTGCGGGGTGTTGCGGTGGTGGATTTTGAGGGTGAGAGGGGGGTCGTCCATGTTGGAGGGGTGGTCGTGGTTGGGGTCTGAGGGGTCTGACATTTTGGTTGTAGGTGGCGCGTTGGCGCGTTGGTTGGAGGATCGGTGAGGATGTTTTATATACCGAGTACCGCGGAGGAAGAGCTTGTGATGGTCTTCGATGGAGTTCGATGTTGTTTGTCAGCGATAAGCTGATAAATGATGTCACGTGGTGATAGGGGAAGGGCTAGTCGCATGGGGTTAGTGTGCCGGTCGTGGCCAGGTACCGCAGCTTGAGGCCGTTGCGCTTAATTTCGGTTGGGCCTTGTCTGTCGTCGGGAGTATAGTGACTCCGTCTGGGATATAGCACCCCCACAGTTTCACTTCTTGTTCGGGGACTGATCTCCAGTTCAGCTGGGGTTGTGGTGCAGTCTTGCCTAGAGTTCCTACGCTGGTACTGTATGCACTGCTTTACTCGTCTCACAACCCGTTCGGGCAATGTTTGCAATGAATTGACTGTCCAGAACGCCGCCTGTCACCCGGAACTCCAACACTCCAACCCAATATATACCAAGTATGACCACAATTATAAGTTTGTATGACACAGTCGATGAATATATATGCAACCGATATAAGGCTGGTTCACTCATACTGCCGGTCGTCCTTTGCAGCCGGCTCGTCCGGCACCCACTCCTCGAGGTCCGGATCCCAGGAGTGACTGTCACATGTCAGCATGTCCTCCACCTCTCAGCTAGAGAAATCCACTCACTCATGAAATTGCGTTGCCGTCAACGCCTGCTTCGAATATTCTTCCGTCAGCACTGCATCATACCGGAACGGCACCTTGGCCGTCACGCCCTCGAAAGTTGATGTCCGCAGCGGATAAATGTCTTGTGTCTGGTACTTGTGTCCGTTCTTACACTCCCACTCCGTGGGCTTGTCGGCCTGAAGTCGGCTCAACCCTGTAATATCGATGTACAACCCCGTGCTGATGTCGATCCAGCGCGCATCAATGATATTTAGTCCCATGCCGCGATCGCGCTGCCGCGCCCAGGGATTCACGTCAAGGAGGTACCGCCGCTCAACGGCGGGGTTCGTGGTGGTATACTGCACAACGGTCTGGTTGAAGCGATCGGCGAGATGTAACAGGGTAGTATCCATGACTTGTGTATCGATATCCCAATCCCAGGGCATGATCTAAAACGTGTGAGAACAAATGGTTGGCTATGCCGAACGAATCAAGGACAGCCCACCTTGCCATTCCACCACCACCCCAGCAACGTGCCATGCGCAATCCATGTCTCTAGCCCATTATCCGCAAAGAAGTTCAGATACGCTCGGATCATATGCGTCAACGTGATGGACCGCTCCTCGTCCGGAACAGGCTCCCCCTGGAAGAATCGCGAATCATAGTGGCCTAGCGTGTCGTCGCGGCCCGGTTCGTGGAAGTACTTGAACTCGTCTGACCGGTTTAGGCCGTACTTCTGCCACAGCGGGTCTGGGGCATTGCGATTTATAAAACTACCGTGAGTACTGTAGTCTGCGGTGCTGGGGTATGCCGTGGCCACCGCTGACCAGATCGCGCAGGTGACGAGGGCCAGCAGGCCCCGGGGGTTCATGTCCGGCGGCAGGAGTCAGGTAGTGTGAGTTTGGTGTGTGTCGGTGCGGTGTTAGAGAGGTTAATCATGCCTCTGCTTGCATTCTGGACCGGCTAGGTGGTGTCGACTGGTGTTTGGGTGATCCAGTTTATACAGGGGATTCGGTCGGACTGCGAAATCGTCGTGCAAGGGCGTTAAGGTCGCATATGCTGAACTGTTAAATCCGTGTTGTGCATCTGACGAGAGAAAGAAGGCCACTGGTGCCAGCAATGAGCGCGGCCAAGTATGTACCAATCAATTTCGACAGGCCAATCAGGCATGGACGAGACAAGGGGGGGGAAGACTTGGGGGAAGGAAAGGAAGATCAGGAGAGAAAGCACGGGGATCAGTTCTTGATGGTCCGACTAGCTGGCTTCGAGAACCACACGAGCCAGCAACCGGGAGATCCGGCGAGTCCGTTCAGAGCGACAGGACGAAAAAGGTTTGCGCCTTTGGGGGGGGGGGGGGAGAGGAAGAATAGAATCGAATACTACTCCGTACTAACGGTGACTTCAACCACCCAAGCGGGGCGATACTTGAGGCCCACTGAGGGCCCCATTGAGATTACATTTCCAGTTGGGAATAGGCCTTGGACCCTTTCCATGGGTGACGCTCTGCAGGTCGGATCGGCAAGGATGGCAGCCATGACGACAGGGAGCTGGTTGGTGGTGCTGAAACACCGGCATGCCAGCACTCATTCCCACGAAGCCCAAGAGCGATGTTTGCCGGGAAAACAGGAAGCGAATTCCTCCCTCGGGCCATGACAGCTCCTAGGCAACCACCCAAGAATCCACCGGGCAGCGCTCCATAATTGATTGAAATGGACGGATTCCAGGGAGGGCAGAAGAAGTCGGCCTCGCGTGCCATCTTTCCCGACCTGTCTGTTTCTCTCCACTCCGCGGGTCCACTTCCCCCAGCCAGGTTACATACCGGAACGTCCCCCGTACCAGCTGGTTACGTACCATACCACCCTCCCTCCTCAGCAGCAGCAGCATCATAGGGCTACATCCGTTGAGCTCCTCTGCATGTCACCGGCTCCGATCCAGATGGCGCTTGCTCTCCGTGCAACAGTTACACAACCTTGAAAATCTCATTGTGAGCATGTCCGTGTGCTCCCGAAGCAGGGCCCTCGGAGGCCGGACGGTATCGCGACGATCTCAGATGATGACATGCAGGGTCGAAACTCCCTAAAGCACACGGCACTGCGCTGGCACGAATCATCCATTCGGATCCCGATCCTGCTGCAAGCCCCAGGTACTTGCACTGATTGGCACACCTATCTGCCGAGACTGAGGGGCATCAGTAGGTACTCCGTAGATAGTATCTAAATCCATCACGCACCTCGTAGGGCCGACAGCTGCCCTACGCCCTGCATATCGACCAGCAAACTTAACAACACACCACAGGATCCGTACTCCATAACCATCCCGCTCCCCAGCTCCTCTCTACCCCATCCTAGGACCAAAAGATGATAGACTCCGCAATATGTCAGAATCTTATCGCGCACATGAAACAATCCGGTTCTCTGAGCCTGTTGAGGAGGGGAGGATACCAGCCCCCGACGGTCATACGACGGCCATACACCCGCCCCTAAGGCCATTACGGTAACGAACCCCTTTTCGGAAGAACCCAAGTGCCCCCTGGCTGGCGCGTCCCCACAGACTGTTTCCTACGGCCAAACCCAAGCAGGCCATTCTCCCCGACGCCTCTTGGCACAGGAGCAGGACCCTGCCAATCTCGGAGCTATCAACTACTTCCTCCGGCAAGTATTGGTTGTTGCCTACAGGGCGGAGTGCCACTACTTCCATACTGTAGATATTACCTACCTATCAGGCAGCTGGGTTTGAGGCCTGGTAAGCGCTTACACGCTGGTCCCAAGCGGCCAAGGACCAAGGCATGCCTGCCAAGGGAGAGGGTATCCGGTGATTCCGCTCGTAATCGTACCGGAAGGGATCAGACCTTCCGTTGAATCACTTGACTGGTCTGGTTTCGGGCTGCCAAGACGCCGGTCGGTCACATGATGATGCGCAGGGTCTTGGGTTTCTTGGTTCGGATTGGTGCTTACGGTATAGATTGACGCCAGGGGTTATGCCTTGCTGATTCAGCAGAGTTATGCTCACAGGGAGGCTATCCCACATCTTATACATACATATCTTCTATCTTATCTTGTGCTAACAAGAAGATAGGTTCTTGCCATTTCGAGTCAAGCAGTGACTTTCGATCTAGTAGTGAATGGCTTACTCACTACCTACATCCTAACTACACATTCTCAATCTGTTGTTCTCCGCATCTTTCCACTGGGTTGGGCCGGTCCGACTACACTGGGAGGACTTGCTCTCGATAATCCGTCCTTGATCAAAGACCAGGATTTCATCGGCATCGACGATTGACTTGAATCTATGGACAATAGCGATGATAGTTCGACCTTTCATTCCGCGCTGAAGTGCCACTTGGACTAGTTGTTCCGCGGCCGTGTCCAGCACCGAGGTCGTTTCGTCAAGCAGACCGTGATGAAGAGCTAGAGAACAATATCTGTGTATGGCGATGTTTCTCACGGGATTCTAGGGCTGCATAGAAGAGCCTTCACGATAGTCATGCGCTGCCCCTTCCCCAGAAAAAGTCGATCCGTTGGCCAGGATTGGAGTGCTTAAACCTTGAGGGCAGGAATAGCTGACAAAGGCACGGTTAGAGAACAGAGAAGAGACAGAAGACTGAGTGCGATGAAATCACTCACTACCAAACCAGCTAATCCAACATCCTCCAAAGCACCCAGGATCTCCTTTTCTGAAATAACCCATTTATCACTGTACAGGCACTCACGCAAATCTTCACCAACTAGACTAGGGTTCTGATTGACCAGCGCCAGGTACCCCGACTATTTATAGGGACGTAGATACGATTATCGCGTAGATCAAAGCATTATACATCCTCCACCTTTACAGCCGATCCAAGTCCTAAGGGGATATCTCACTCTCGCTCATCTACCTCAAGCAAATCCATCAACTGCCTATGGATCACCGGCCACGCCCCAGCTCGAGTCTTGAACAAAAGCCAATAATCGCCCGCGGCATCCTTCCCAATTATCCTGACCACATTACGTGTCGGATATGCCCGACAATGCTCAATGTCGTTGATATAAGCCGGTCTACCCAGAGCATGCGGCCTTTCACTCAACGGCACACCAGGGGAGACAACCGCCGCCGAAAAGTCCAGTTCAAAGTACCTGGCCTTATGTTGGTTGGTACACGCCATGAAGAGCAGATTCGCATCTCCAACCACCGGCGGTGTCCGCGTCCACGACGCCCTCTGAATAGCAGTCATGGCTTGAACCTGTTCCCTGGTTCGATGCTCCACAAGCGCCTGCCGGTTCCTGGAAGCCACATGCCCGAGCTTAGTATCCCGGAGAACCTGATCCGCAACCAACAACGTGTAGGAATAGAAAAAGGCATTACCGATGAACCCCGCCCCGCCAGTCGGGAACCACTCGTCAAAAAGCCCCCATACATTAAACACGTTCATCACCATGATGGTTCGATCCGGCCTGGGATTCAAGGCCGTGACCATCGTCCGCACCCACCACGCCACTACAACATCCCCCTCACTCACAAAGGGCTCCTCCTCCTCCTTCTCCCCGCCCTTCGGAGTGGCAGCAGCGAGGTCCTTCCGCGCCATTTCCCTCATCTTGTCCACACATCGCCCCGGTAAACGGATCGGATGCTCCTCCTCTCTCCGGAACCACAACACCTCAAACAACCACCGCAGTCCAACCCCCACCAGACCAACCCCACGAACCACCCGTCCAAACCGACTATACCTCTGCGCTGGCACACCCAACCCCAACATACACAGCGGGTCATGATCAAACGGAACAAAATCCGGTACCTCATGCTCCCTCCCCCTCAGCACAGCAATCCACGCCTTAAAGAACGTCGTCCGCGCAATAGCGTCCAACAACGTATGCACATAACTCACCGTCACCAACGTGGCATCCCCAAACACCACAACATGAATATGCAACTGCGGCCGATCCGAATAAATCCAATCCGCCAACTCGCGTGGACTATCCGGATGGCGAACCAACGGCGCGAACATCCCCGGCGAAGGCAACAGAACTGCCGACTGATCTGATCCTGATTTCGGTAACTGCGATCCTAGCGGATGGTCCCTGATACGCATCGCATATTCCATCGTGGTAAAGTTAAATGCGGGTCTGGTATTGGTGTATTTCACTGGAATATGGTACTCGAGATGTCCGTTATCCTAAACCACCCAACACAACAACAACAACACAATATTTAGTCAATTAATGCCACTCAGTCCCTTATCTAGACCAATATATCAAGAAGAAAAAGAAAAAGAAGGAGGGAGGAGGGGGAATGGTAGTCATACATTTAATCTCAACCTCGCCCCTAACTGTCCCCACTCTCCTATCTCCATTAACCGTGCCAACGCCCCCTCCAGCTTCGCAACATCCAATACATCATCGAACCGAAAGGTGAAGTCGTGACATAGCCGACGGAGATAATCTAGATCATCCCAGTACCGGAGGGGGATGATTCGATCTGTGGGCACTGTTGCTGGTCGTCGATTGCGGTTGAGGATTGAGAAGAGACCCATGGTTTGTTTGTTTTATTAAGATCACTGTGAAAATACTAGGCTAGGAAAATGGATAGATGAGGTACATATAGACGAGGGAGAGGAGGGGTAGATATCTGGATTGTGTTGAGAGGATGGGAATGTGTGGAGTACCTATGTGTCTGATCTTTATTGTTTGGGGATTGGTTACTGGGAGGAGTCGCAATCCAGTAAGTAGGTATACCTATTTTCTTGTGTGAGAGGAGGGGGGGGAAGGGGTTGCAGGCATTGTTCCTTGGTGACTTCGTATGCATAGCTCGGTACTAAGGAAAATGTGGGATTGGATGTGATGCCTGGGCAAACATGACGTGTCACTCGATCATGTGTGACAGATGTGGGTGTTTGTGCTACTGTTCCTGGTCTCATTTTGGAGTACAAGCTCCTTACGCCTCCCTTGTGAGAGATCGAGGTCTCTATAATTGCTTATTTTGGTATGTACGACAAGTGGCAGCATAAGTGCTATATTAAACTGTAACTAAAGCATTGATTAGGTTTAGCTGTAAATACAACACTGCATAGAATGTGGAGATGGCTGCAGATAAACCTAAAGCACTATATTCCCGAACGTATGTGGGGCAGCTGACTTTCAGATCTGGTTTTGAATCCCCTGTAAATAGCGTCCCAGGGCCATCATAGGAAAATAATGACGATAGTAGTCGTAGCCCAAGTAAAAGTGGTTTGGAAATCCTGTTCCAGTGTACGCAGCTTCGGGCCATGAAACTCCGATACCTTTCTCCGGTCTCTGCGAGGATACCAGCCACCGAATGCCGCGCTCGATAGCAGCATCCGTGCCAGGGAGGTGGGCCAATAATCCCATCAACGCCCATGCAGTCTGCGATGCTGTTGACTCTTGCTGCTGACTGTCGGGTGATCGGTAAGACAGCAATGGTTCGCCCCAGCCGCCGTCAGCATTTTGCTTTGATTTCATCCATTGCAAAGCCGGGTTCACCAACCCGCTAACTCGCTCGTCATATCTGACAAAGTATGACAGGCCGCACAGCGCATGAGACGTCCCGTAGATGTAGTTGCATCCCCATCGTCCGAGCCACGCTCCGCTAGGTTCTTGCGTGGAGGCAAGGTAAGTGACCCCGCGGGTGCATGCTGCACGCAGCATGGGAGAAATACCGGTCTTATTTGAATCATGCGTCATCATCAGTCCGAAGGCTTCCAGGATCCGCCCAGTGATATCGGCACAGGATGTGTCACACAGACTGTCCATGTCGCTGAACGGGATCTTGTTGAGGAATAGCTTATCGTTCTCCACGTCAAAGGCAGCCCATCCTCCATCAGGGTTCTGCATGCCCAGAATCCATGTAGCTGCTGCGATCACAGAGTCCGAAGTGATGGACCGAGCATCATGCTTTACCTGGGCAAGAATAATCGCGGCCGTGTCGTCCACATCGGGATAGTGGCTATTCTCGTACTCGAAGCTGAAGCCGCCAGGAGGTAACTGGGGTCGGTATACGCGCCAATCCCCGCGAGGCTCGAGTAATTGGCGATTCCGGATCCATGTGATAGCGTGATCGAGGGTTTGCCAGTCGTGTGACATGGCATCGCAGAGCCCAATGGACATCAAAGCCGTGTCCCACACGGGAGACACACAGGGTTGGATTCTTTTGCCCTGCTCATCTTCCCAGGCAAAGTTTTCTATGGCTTGGATCCCAAGGCGGACTGGAGGGTCGTCCAACTTGTATCCCTCAAGCACGAACGCATACACACAGGCATGCATGGGTGGGAAGATCCCGGCCCAGTCACCGGTTGGTTCCTGGCGCTCCAGAATCCACTTGATGCATTGTCTTCGGGCGTAAGATCGCAGCAGAGGGATAGAGCGAAGTCCATTCAGTTGATAAAGCAACCTGTCCACGGCAGTAAAGGCAAGCCCAGGAATATCTCTCTGAGACAGCAGCTCCCAGAAAGCTGGGCCGTACGGCACGTTCTTATTCGTGGGGTTCTGCCATAACTCATCTAGATAGTCGTCCGGTAGCGCGTAGACAGGCCGATGATGGCAAATGATCAGCAATGGGGCAATCGTACCACGGGCCCAGGATGCCAACGTGTAAATGTTGATTGGACAGCTGGAGGGAAGAAGAATGAGCTCCACAGGTAGTTGGGGTACTGCATCCCATGGAAATAAGCCGAAGGTTGCCAGGAAAATGCGAGTAAAGACACGAGCCCTCGCAACTCCACCTGCAGCGAGGGTGAATACTTGGGCTCGTTGCATGGCTGGTGTATCGGTGCTCGTCCCCAGTAACTTGAGTGCCAAGTAGGCTTCGGTCGTAGTCGATACGTCGCCTGGATAACCGGGCGCCAGGCCCCAGGAGCCATCACTGTTCTGCTCTGACAGTATATAGCGACAGTATGCTGTGCGGTCGGCTTCCAAGTCTAGCCCCAAAGCTTGTCGAAGGAAGACATACTCGGCCGTGATAGTGACATTTGATCTGAGCTCCCCGCACCAATGCCCGTCGGGGCGTACCGAACCAAGGGCATAGTCCCTTGCAAGCCTCAGGGTATACTTTACCTGGGAAATAAGGTGGTCCCTTCCGGAGTCGTTCTCCTGTTTAACTCCCTTGTCTGAGGTCATGTTAACCATGTGGCTCAGATTGGATAATAGCTGAGCGCCTGTTGTGTCACCTAGTATGAAGGTTTCGAGCTCTGTAGCATGCGGGTATGCAAATATATACGTAGCGCCGCGTCGTGCTGGATCCCATGTGCCTTGATCAAAGGCCTTTTGCTTTTTTGGTGGCAGGGCCATGTGCCGTCTTTGATCAATCACAATACTAAATGATCAAATGACCTAGGTCGTCATGGATCGTGTCACCGCTATATGATTTGTGCTTTATCCGGTTTTCGTGACACCTAATCCAACAGAAAACCTCAAGTATGCCAGTACAGTCAGCATTCGGGTCTTCTGGACCGGGGTGTCTTTTCATAGCCTTTGCTGTAACTGCCGTCGTCTTCCTGGCGAAACGTTGTCACCGTATCCAACAGCTGCGGGATCTTGAACAACTTCATGGCTGCAAGAAGCCACCCAACGAAAGCGACCGTTTTCGATATGATTTCTTTGGCATCGCCAAGGCAATAGAATTGGCGTCTAGTTTTCGAAACCGAACCTCGCTTCATTATACAAATGTGCTCTTCAAGAAGTACGGGGAGACTTATACTTCCAATGTTCTTGGATACCAGCTTCTCTTTACCTGCAGCGCAGAGAATACCAAACGCCTGCTGTCCACAGCATTTGTCGACTTCGACAGCTCTCCACTGCGAAAGCCCTTGTTTGAGCCCATTACCCCACATGGCATCTTTACCCTCGACGGTGCAGACTGGAAGATAAGCCGGGAGCAGTTGCGGAGTCGGTTCTCTAACCTTCGCAAGGCTATCGATCTCACCTTGTGCGAACAACACTTCCAGGCCTTCTGTCAACACGTCCCACCCAATGGACAGGTCTTCGACATTCAATCCCGTTTCTCTGCTCTATTTTTGGATATGCAGACCTTATTTTCTCTCGGGGAGTCTGTTGATGCTCTCAGCTTCACTCAATCGCCAGAAAAGAAGCAATTTCTAGAGCACCTTCTTCTGGTCAAGCAAAGGATCGTGCAAGATGGCTTCCGTGGCCCGCTCCGTCATTTTCTGCCCAAGCAAAAGTTTCTCCAGTCCTGTAAGAGGGCGCGAGAATATGTGATGGTTCGTGCGATCCGGGAAGTTCAAAGGCGGAATAGCATGGAGGGAAACCCTGGAGGAAGACATAATTTCAAATCAGATCCCAGTTCGGATGTCGACGAAGTATCACAGCTTACTGACCAATCCTTGAGCATCCTACTCGCAAATGACAGCATGAGCACCACTCTCTCGGGCCTCTTCTTCTGTCTTTCCCAGGACGAGCGGGTCGTCCGCAAGCTGCGAGCAAGTATCCTCGACACCATTGGACTGACACCCCCGACGTGGGAACAGCTCGGAAGACTGCATTATGTCCGCTGGGTACTCCAGGAAGGTGCGAGTTCTCGTTAGAAGTTCAGTCTCGAGCGTTTACTGACACCGTAACTAAGCATTGAGGCTCTACCCCCCAGTTGTACTCAATGCCAGGGTGGCGAAGAAGAATTCAACACTGCCAAATGGTGGTGGATCTGATGGCAACTCGCCGGTTCTTGTCGTGAAAGGAAGTATTGTAGTCTTTTCAACCTGGGCTAGGCATCGCTTAGGGGAGGACTTTGGGGAGAATCCAGAGATGTTTTATCCAGAACGGTGGGAACAGCTAAGCGGAGATATGCCCGGGTTTATCCCGTTCAATAAGGGTCCTAGGATCTGCCCTGGTCGTAAGCTGCCCTCCAGTTACTGTGATGCTCGACATAGGCTTGCTAACACGGGAGCAGAATATTATGCTATGATGGTGCTCTCGTACATTGTGGCTCGCGTGTTTCAGACCTTTTCGACCGTTTCCAATTATAATCCTGGGCCATGGAAAGAACGGGTCAGCATGACATTCGAGAATGAGAATGGGGTTCTGGTCGGGCTTAGTTAGGTTTTGCCATGGAATGGCTGAAATCTGAAGTGCTGGAATTGGTAACAGCGTAGCTGCTGGAAGAGAGAAAGATATCCATAAACTCTGAGCTGATGAGTGCTTTTAAAGTGGCAGGATGTGTGGTTCTGAACTGTTATGAGTAGTTACCTGGTAAAGGTAGTCGTCAGGTGACTCCCTGCCGACACAATAGGCAGGTGACCTACAGTACTCGGAGAAACCTGCCACTTCATAACCGCAACTATCCAATCATGATCGCTATGATGCTACAGCCTCCTTCTATGAGACTCTCCTGAGGCGTTCTGCAATCTCATGAGATACAGAAGCCATCTTCTTCAACGATACCGCCAACGAAGCCTTCTGACTAGGCCTACCAACCCTGCCTACCAACCCTGGTCTACGTTCCTTATGCTTATTCGCAGGTAATATTTTGGCTGTTGCAGGTTGGGAAGATTGCATCACCTTCTACGGATGTCTGGCAGAGGGGTTATTTGTGGGGATGGCTGGATAATCTCAAGTGAGATCGTGGATCAAGATGCGTGCGGTATGTGGAATGATATGTCGCACTATCGGGGTAGAGTACTTTTGGTTCTGTCTTGGGGTTGGAATCATTATTGGACCGAAGGTTCATATCGGCAGGTAATGATATATATTCTGTATTACCAATCATATACTTTTGAGGCAGGTCTATCCACATCGCCATGTCGTATCTAAGTCTTTCGCCCCTCCAGCTGCCTCTGCTGCCTCCGCTGCCCACCTGGCCGTCAGGCCCAACAGATCACAACAATCCGGCGAGGGAACGCAAAGACTGGAGGGAAATCAGGTCGTTCTACATCACAATGCCAACTATCGGCAAGAATAAGAAGAAATAAGGGAAAAAAAGAAATAAACAACTGAAGGGGTTCAACATGATTGTATTGTTCGTGACCACATCGTCATCAAGCTGCGATCCCACAGCTGGGCTCACCGATATCTACCGGTCGAGCAATTTACTGCTCGGACTCAGCAGGCTTCTCGCCCTCGGCCGGGGCATCCTGCATCTCGGTGTCGGCCTTCTCAGCCTTCTTGGCGTCCTCCTCGGCCTTCTTGGCCTCCTGCTCGGCCTTGCGCTTGGCCTCGACCTCGGCACGCTTCTTGGCGGCCTCCTCTTCCTGGGCTTGGCGCTCGGCCTCCTGCTTCTCACGGTAACGCTGGATGATGGGGCCGGCGACGAAGCGGATCTCATCCATCTTGGCCACGTAAACCGACTTGGTGGTGTCCTCGCCCTCCTCGTAGAGCCAGTCCTGCAGAGATCATTAGCACACCTGCCATCACAGATAGACTGTCCACAGCGGAGTCTTACCTCGGTGTCAGTCAGCTTAGCGCGCAGCTTGTCCTTCTCCTCCTCGTTGGCGAACTCGGAGTAGACGCCATCGATCTTGTCACGCAGCTCGTAGATGCTGGCTTCGAGCTCGTTCTTCTTCTCGTCGGTCTCGGCGATCAGCTTGTCCTCCATGTACATGGAGTTTTCACGCTCAGTCCAGGAGTTCAGGAGGGTCTCGTCGATGGAGGTGGTGCCGGTCGAGATGGGGAGGTCGCCCTTGCGGACCTGCTTCTTGACCTTGCGGGTCTTCTTGGGCTGCTCACCGTCCTTGGCATCGGTGTCCATAGACTATCCAGTCGTCAGAAAGAATTCATCTAGTAGAAGAACTGGGTACCACTTACCTCACCCTCCTCAGGCACGGGCTCCTCGACTTCCATATCCTCAACGTAGTATCCGGACTCCACGTTCAGGATACCGTGCAGGTTCAGGCGGGCCTTCAGCTTGCAGATCATGAAGTCGTCGTTAGCATCGGCCTTGACACCCTTAACGGAGAAACGGCCAACCCAGGGGTTGACCTTGCCGGGCAGCGTCTCGGGCTTGGCGTAGCGGGCCTCGAGGTCGAATGCCTGCTTGCGGTAGAAGGTAAGAATCTTGGTCGAAGGCATGACGTTACCCCGGTTGAACACGGTCAGGCTGGTGTCCTCATCCGGGATGTCGGCAGACTGTTCCCAGGTGAACTCAATAGGGTAGTTGACGATATCGTGAACGGAGAAGTCGCGCACACGGAAAACGGGAGAGAGGATGGCACAGCTGAAAGCACAACCGCGAGCAATGGCCTCGTCCTGGTTGAGGGTGAAAGACAAGGTCTTGCCGAAGAACTTGGAGACGGCCTCCTTGATGGAGGGCACACGAGTGCAGCCACCAACCATCTCGACGAAGTCGATGTCCTCGGGCTTGAGCTTGGCCTCGGCCAGGGCCTCCTCGATAGGAACGGTGACCCGGTCCAAAAGGGGCTTGACCATGGTCTCCAGCTCCTCACGCTTGACGATAGCGCGGACGTCAACGTCCTCCATCAGGGACTCAATGCTCATGGGAGCAGCGGGGTTGGCGGACAGGACCTTCTTCATCTTCTCGGCAGCGGCAAGGGTACGAGCCCAGGCCTTGGGGTGGGTGCGGACATCGATCTTGAACTTCTCCTTGAACTCATCGGCGAAGTGCTCGGTCAGGGCCCGGTCGAAGTTACGACCCCCGAAGTGGCGGTCGCAGGCAGTGGCCTTGACGTTGAGCTCACCCTTGCGGAACTCGACGATGGAGGCGGTGTAGTCGCTGTGGCCAATATCGACGAACATGACCCGACGGGGCTTCTCCTCGGGACCGGGCAGGTCGAGCTTAGTGATACCGTAACCGAGAGCGGTGGCGGTGGTGTCGTTGATGAGGCGGAGGACCTTGAGGCCAGCGATCGCACCGGCGTCGAGCATGGCGCGACGCTGAACATCGGTGAACCAAGCGGGGACGCTGATGGTGACGTCGGAGACGGGAAGCTTCAGCTCCTTGGAGGTGATGTCCCGGATCTTGGTGAGGTACATGGCAACGAGCTGAGTCGCGGAGAACTTCTCCTTCTTTCCGAGGTAGCCGACCTCGACACCGGCCTGGCCATTGACATCGCAAAGCTGAGCGGTGCTGTACTCCTGCTCGATCGCAACATCGGGGTCGTTGAATGAGCGGCCGATCAGGCGCTTCAGGTTGCCGACCGTGTTCTTGAGGTTGGAGGTCTCTTGTGTCTTAGCGGCCTCACCGAGGGCTCTGCTCCTGGCGCTGAAGCCAACCAGGGAACTATATAGGAGAAGAGAGTCAGTATGAGATTGGGTCACCGAGCCGGGCAGCACAGCTGTTGTGCCTGCCACATGAGCTGAACATAAGCAGAAAATGGGCGAACTCACGGAGTAGATCTGTTGGAAACTTCATTGGTGATCTGTGAGCCATCACAATGGACATGTTAGCACCATCACGACCCAGATGACGAGCGGATGGCCAGCGCTAAGAGAGGGACAGAAAATTGGGCAGAGGGGCGGCGGGATACGCACAATATCAATACCCTTGTTACGGGCAACACCAACCTTGGTGCTCTGGGCACCAAAATCTATACCGACGACAGACATGGTTGTGATAAGGAGTATGTAAAAGGGAGATCGGAGGTAGAGAGTGGGGGGGAGGAGAGGGGGGGGAGAAGTTGAAGAGGAAAAGAGAAGAAGAATGGGACTGAGGGGGAGGTTGGGGGAGGATCCAGAGCAGAGAAAAGAGCGAGACGGAGGGGGAGAATTTGCGCTTCGCAGGGCCCGCCACTAAGCTATCGGGCGGTGAAGGCGATCGAAGAGTGGCTCCCGGTCCAAACGTGGGCGCCGCTGGCTCGTCAAGTTTTTTTCGATAGTACTTAATAGGGTCGACGTCAGGTCGAATCGCTGGGTCCCACTCGGAAATGCGCACAGAGGAGATATGCAGAAGCGAGGATGATGTGTCCCGGGCCGGAGGAATAATAATAAATAGGGACCTCGCCTTTGACACAATCGCTCCCAGCAGGCCAGCAGCTTGACCGGGCCTTTGGGCGCTCGTCGAACCTTCTGGCTGCTGCTGGACGCCTCCCACTATTCACCGCCTCTCGTTCTCCCGGCAGAATCTGGCCTTACCGCATTGGCGGGGCTTATCGATAATTCAGAGTTTTCTGCTATTCATGATGACTCATCTTGTGCATCTCCCTCGTCTGAGCCCTATTCCCGATGACCTCATCAACAGATTATCACTATACATCATACCGAGAGCTCTTCGGTTACAATGTTCTAGATTTTCTTCAAGTAGGCATCTATATTGGCTGGCTCCTCATATCGTTTAGACTTTATACTATGTTATTAGGAGGGTAAACAGAAGAGAGGCCAAGCACCCTGCCCGTGCCGGTGATGGCGCTCCTGGTACCAATGTCGACCTTCATAGTCCAATCCGCATCTGGCCCCCGCCCATCACGCTTTACAGTGATAACCAGGCTACTTTAGCCATCTAAGGGATTAGCTGAATGCGACTTGCTGGCGTGGACTAGTCTTCATCTCGCTCTCGCAAGGACTTCCGCTGGCATTGATATCGTACATATCAATGTACTCCACCGAGTGGTTCGGGGCTGCAAGGCGACCACCTAGAAGTCACACGCCGGTATTATGTTAGACGTCATAGCAACCACATCTGTATTGGCACCTTTCCCTTGACTAGCTGATGCGGACTGCATCAGTGGAAAGTAGGCGGGGCACCCAAGTATTTCCCGCCAGGACCCATCACCTTGAAGCGGAGTTGGATATGAACAAAGTTGATGCTGCATGAATTATTTGTGTACAGGGGATGTTAATAAGAAAAGACTCGCGAGCCATAACTGAATGAGAGGCGAGTAAGTAGTTACACATGAGTGTCCGCGACAAAATTAACTCCTGTCAACCAATCTCGGCTCCTCTGGTCGTCTCCATCTTTACTAGATTGTCCGAAGCAGTCTAGCGTATTACTTTAGGGTTCAGACCATCTCTTCCGGTTGCATCGATTTCCTCTTCGGAATTCTGCTAAGCTGCTTGCTTCGGGGACTTCCGGCCGTCGCATGGTGTTGAGCCATGCCTCCAGGAACAGCCATTGGTTGCCACAGCCCCAATTCTGACACATTCGGCGGTCCACGGGACTTGTGGCTCGGGGAACTGGTCACCGCATCCATTGTATGCAACTCATACACCCTGCTGTCTTCCGGGTACTCGTTGGGTCGCACATAAGGGGCACCCTCGGCAATGTCCGCCTCATGGCTAGCATCTGTGCTTTGCAGAAGTCCAGTAGATTCCAGCCCCTGGCGAGTCGTGTAAAGGTTGGCCCTTTCCTCTGCACTAATCAAGGTTTCCACGTGCTGGGGCAAAGAAATTGAGTTTGCCCCAGAGTCCGATGTCGCGACTGAGTCAAGTGAGTAATGCGGGTGGATCCCGATTCGAGGTACGTCTGGAAGGGGCGTCATGTACTTGGCGAGACTGACTCCCAGAGCACTCTGACGGTCATAGTAACGATCTGGGATCTGCGGTACAGCCGAGAGGCGCCCATTGACCTTGGATGAAGGGCGGATCGGGACCCCCTTCTCATCAGCTTTGGTTCGAAAGGTATCTACCTGAACATTCAGTTCATCCCCTTGGACCCTAGCCTTTTCGACCGCTTCCTCTGGTGTAGTATGCTCATCAGCTTTCGCGGCATCCGCTCGAGGCCCGCCCCAAGTTCGTTGGCCTGCGGTAAATATTCCGTACACTATGTAGAGCCAATTGAAGAAAGGATTTAAAATGAACATCAGGGGATATAGCCATGCCTTGAAGCGTTTGAGTCTCAACCCGAAATAGACCATGAGTATGTAATTGAGACCCAATGAGACTGCGATGAATCCGACAGGCAGGTTTCTAATCTTGCTTGAAGTTGTGATGATGGAGATTACCAGGATGAAGAACAACAATGCAGTTGTCCGGATCGTGTTCTGCATGAAACGCACCAGACACAAAAGCGGGTATCGTCTCCATAGCCTGACGTCGGTCAGCATGCACACTTCGTTGGTGATATAACCAAGGAACCATCGACGTCGCTGCTTGAGAAGGCTACAGAAAGTCTGAACCGCCTCTGTCTTGCAAAAGGCACTGGTGCACATTTGAATCTGATAGCGTTGAATCGCTCCGATCATGAACAAGTGCGTTAGCCAACGATCTTCGCCCAGGTGGCACTTGCCATAGTCAAAGAGATCCTCGCATTGCTCAGCTTTATCCGCAAAGTAATACTTGGCCATCTTGCGGAAAGCGGAGTATCGTAGAATTGTCAACGCACCTGGAAGGCAGGTTACAGCGCCGCAACCAGACTCCACTGTACGTTCAACAAGCTGGCCATGGATATATTCCATGTCTTGCAAGACGGTGATCAAGGAGTTCCTCTCGGTGGTGGAAGTAATAATGCCCGTCATTGCTAACATGTTGTGTTGGCTTCCCGGTTTTAATTCCATATCATACATGAAGTTTTGCAGGCAAAGTCTGTCAAGGATGCAGTCCGAGTCGATGAACAGCAAAAAGAGATCGTCGTGATGTTTAAGATAATCGGCATAGACCTTGTCAATCAGCTTAAAAGTTTGTTTCTGACAATGCCGTTTACCACCGTGCTTAAACCTTGACACGGTAATCCTCGCCCCTTGATATGTTACATCGATGCTCTGCGGGTAGCTGTCCAACGATATCGGGATCCCAAGGTGGCTGATCACTTGGAGGTAAGGTTCATCGATGTTACTCCCGTCGTAAGAGAGAAAAACATGGATACAATAACTGGGATAGTCACTATTAACGACCGAATCAATTGCCTTTATCAGGACTTGGGGCTCCTCTTTGTATACTGGCATGACGATGACAGTTTTGGGCGCAGTGCGATCGTCCAGAGCCTCCTTCACCCGCTTGGTTCTTCCCAAAGAGTGAATAACGAATCTGTTCACACAAAACAGCCAAGGTATAATAAGAAGCGCCGAAAAGGCCCAGAATGCGAACCATTGAAACACAGATACGACTCGACGGGGGAAAAACTGCGTAATTTGGGGTGGCAATGGAAGGATGGCGATCATAACCGGGAGGAAGATGCCTCTATAGTGCGTGTTATGATATCTCTTTTAATGTGCCCTCATACATTGCACAAACTCACCTCAACAGTGTGAAAAGAACTGCCATGATGGCTGCAAGAACTCGAATACTCCAGTGATCTGCCTTTTGATATACTTTGGCCAGACAGTATATAAACGCAGCAAGGAAAAGGAACCACTCCAATAAAGCTGCAAGCAATAGTGGTCCGAGAATCGAGATGTAAATGACCTATATTCCCGGTTAGTGTATTTACTTCCGCATGATAGCCCCAGCTTACATCTCTGGTGGGCCACGCGCCTGGCGTCTCTGACGATGCTTCGCCAGCCATGTTGGGGCAAGCTGTGGGATCCAAATCAACAGTCTTCCTGTGCACCCAAACAATAAGGAACACTAACTGCGATGGATCGATATTAAGGCAGTTCAAAGCGAGACGTATCCGTTGGAAAACAATATCGGATCTGTATAATATCCAATCCAAGCAGGCCTTTTCAACTACCGTGGAGGCCAGTGGTTATTGACTCTCTTTGCTGCTGCGAGTCGATTCATTAGCTAATTTATTGATTAAGGTCACGATTGACAGAAAATACGAGTATATCGGCACCGAAAACCTTCGTCAACATACCTGAAAACAATACACAGCATAGTGGCCCGAAAGATGAGTTATGAGGACGTTGCAATGACGCGAGGTCTTGTAGTATGCAGCAATGTTGATATCGGCTCAATTGATTAAGGTATATCCAAGGACTTCCGTCTGTTAGCAGACTGCGATGTTAAGGGTATACCAAAGAAGCCACCAGGCCAAAGAGGACTTGCTGATGGAAAGGTTTTGGTGGTGGCAATCTGAAGCCTCTAGTGGATGAGAACGGGGTACGAAAAGGGCAGGAGCTCTTGGTCACGGGCTCACGGTAGGCAATCGAGAGTGGAAGTACACCCTTCTCCGGCCGCGTCCTGCTCCAGCTTAACGCTTTCTAACCAATACTAGTGACTATGTCGTCCAAGGGTCTCCTAACCAGCAGTTATTCCTGGATTGTATTCTTCAATAAGCCGAAGAGCGGGGACACCAGTCGTTCCTAAGAATCGACGATTCAAAGCAACCCATTTCGAAATCTCCGTTTCCTGCTTGCAATGAAACTACTCCCCTCAAGCCAACCATCACACTACAGGCTTCAATCCAATTCCATGGGTTGGTGAGTCACGTTTTGACTGAACAATCTGTGTTGCTTCTTCACCGAGAAGGCCTCGAGCAATTAAGTGATGGACATATTCCATAGTCCACTCTTGACATCTTTTGTTGGTGGTCTGTGACAGTTAGATCGGTACATACTCAGTGAATACAACGAGTATTAGTTACATCGTTGACAGGTGCCATAAAATTCTCGCTGATCCGAGGGGGCGGTACTTGACGGGCGGCAACCTCAAGGTTATCTCTGGGTGTATGATCTACGAACATACTACTTTCGCCCGAAGAGTCCACGATATTGTGAGAATCAACCTGCCCAATCATAACCATCTCATATGGCTCCTCATTGACAGATGGGGTATAGTTCCGTTTAAATTCCAGCTCATAACCCATCATAGGCGCACCGACAACATGTATCGAGGTACCGATAGTGGGGGAAGCCGCAGAGGGAACAAAGATTGAGAAATGTGCGCGCTGGCCCGGGCTATTACGGGAGGAGACGAGGAATACGGATCGGAGAGGCATGACGATATTGGAAATGGTACGGTGGAGCAAATGTGCGGTGTTCTTTGCGCGGTCTCGCCAACGTTGAGAACATCCAACATACCACGCAGTAGTTGATTTGAAGATGTTCAGTCGCCCTGCAGGCAGGGAGATAACCGCCCGCACGTGGAGAGCTGGTTAGGCAACAACAGCGTATGCATGTCTCATTGGTGCCTACTACGGTGTTGGTGATTACCTACCACAGTTATCCTTGTCCGTTACAGCAGGGTGCTGCAAAAAGTGCCTGTTCTCCCTTACCTTTATCCCGATGAGAGATGCATCTGAGTAACTGCGCTCGAGGTTCGGTGTCATTTCGCACCCCGACGTCTTCATGCTGCTCGCTGGTCGACTGCACCTACTCTAAACAGGCCATGTGGAAGACAGGGGATTTGTCATACCTTGTTGTTGGTTGATTTGAGGCCGGCTGTCCTCCTTTCTCCCAAACAGGTTAGTCCGGCTACCTTCCTAAAGCGTCCAAGTTGCCTGTCGGCGCCACGCACCGCCACGGTGTGCTGCCTGAGGCGTAGAAGACAGTCGCTCCGCCGCGGCGCTCAGAAAATTTCCCCCGCCGCGCATTATTGGCCTGGTGATTTTCCCTCTCGCATCTAGAGCACGTCTTAAGTTACTTGCAGGTGTCTCTCTCCGGACGAATATCCTCCTCCGTCCATACTTCTCTGTCTTGCGCTCGCGTATTCCAGGTAAGAAATGAGCGCTCTGCTTGCTTCTCTCATTCTCCGCATCGCCCTCGCGCGGATCTCCGTCCATCATTGGCCAAATCGGTCCGTATCATGGATCTGACAGGGGATTGTTCCATCACCTCCCCTTTGACTCATCACCAGTGGCTTACTGCTGTTTAAATTATCTGAGCATTACTGACAAGTTTCAATCCAAGTAGAGACATCATAACTCGATTTTCTCTTCACCCCCCCTTTCATCACACAACACATCTCCGTAACCATGTCCGAGGAGCAAAAGCCTGTCGCCCAGCCCAACGCTGAGGCCGAGAAGGATGTTCAGAGCGTCCTCGCCGAGCTGAAGGGCGAGAACGAAGCTCCCGCCAACGGCGCCGAGAAGAAGGAGACTGAGGACGCTGAGGAAGCTCGCATCGTCGAAGCCGCCGCCAAGCTGGGTGAGAAGTCTGAGAAGGCCGAAGAGCAGAAGGAGACCAAGACACAAGAACGGGGAGTCCGCCACGATAACCGGGGTCGCGAGGGTCGTTTCAACCGCCGCAACAATGCTAAGTTCGACCCCTCCACGCAGGAGGTGACGGATGACCCGGTCCAAATCCGCAAGCAGGTCGAATTCTACTTCTCCGACTCTAACCTTCCCATGGACAAGTTCCTCTTCTCCAAGGTCGGCGGTAGTGCCAACCGGGCCGTTCCTCTCGAGCTCCTTCACTCCTTCAAGCGCATGCGCCGCTTCCAGCCCTTCACTGCCGTTGTCGAGGCTCTTAAGTCGTCCGAGGTTCTCGAGCTGACTGAGAACGATACCTGCGTGCGCCGCAAGACGCCCCTTCCGGAGAGCGTGTCGCAGAACCACGACCACAGCGTGGCTAAGGTGTTCGAGGACCAGGCCATGACCCGTAGCATCTACGCCAAGGGTTTCGGTGACGAGGAGCCCACCACTCAGCTCGATATCGAGGCGTTCTTCGCCGCTTACGGACCGGTCAACGCAATCCGTCTGCGTCGCGCCTACGATAAGACCTTCAAGGGCAGCGTGTTCGTTGAGTTTGAGTCTGAGGAGAAGCAGAAGGCTTTCTTGGCCCTGGAACCCAAGCCCCAATGGAAGGGACAGGACCTCCTCATCAAGAGCAAGAAGGAGTACTGCGACGAGAAGGTTCGCGATATTGAGGCTGGCCGCGTGAAGCCCAGCGGCTCTCGCGGACGCGGCTTCAACGGTCGCGGTCGCGGCCGTGGCCGTGGCGGAAACCGTGGCCACGACAACCGCGACTGGAGGGAGCGTCGCGCGGCGGACCAGAAGAACGGATTCAACGACAAGAAGAGCGAGCCCAAGGAGGAGCGTCGTGAGGTCCAGAAGGATGCTCGGTAAGCTTCCATAGCACCACCCCTTTACTACAAACGTATATACTAACATCATCCCCCAGCGGCGTCCCCATCGTGCAGAGCACCGCCGAATCCGGCCAGAAGCGCGCCCGTGACGACGAAGCCGGCGCGAACGGCGACCACCCGGCCAAGAAGGTGGACGCCAAGGAGTAAATGATATCACGTCAAATAAAAGTTGGAATTTCAAGCTATCTATCAACTTGCTTGTTTGTTCTTTATTCGGAAGGGAAATGGATGGGAAAAAGCATGGCTTGGCTCGATTACCCCGACTTGAAAGAAGACCATACCATAATGGCGTTGTATATCTGTTGCTTATTATTGACTTTTCCTTTTTGCTTCAATGAATCATACAATTTAGATCGAATCGGATTCGATGAGATTGGCTTTTACTTTTTTTCTTGTCATTGTAGAATACCGTTCAGTGACGTGTCGCACTCGGAAGAAGCACTCAACATAAACATCATATGTGACTACTATGTCACAGTTGACACCAATAGCCAGACTTTGTATATATACCAAGAAATAGTTCCAGATGCAACAGTGCAGAACTTCTACCTCTACATCTCGACCAATAGTATCATATAGTGGGCTAGAGGGATTTGGTAGTGAGACTTATGTAACCAATTCTACCTATTCCGCAACTATTACATAAGGCAGCGAACATTTATTACAGTTACTACGGAGTATACAGTTATGATATGGTTATCATACAGTTGTAGTAGCCTCATCACAACTATAATCTATCATTATAATCTATATCCAATCCTTTTTCCCCCCTATTGAATAAGGTTATATATGGACTAAAACCTCTAGTCTATTATTTATCTATAAAAACTAGATCAGTTACCACTAACCCCACAAGGTTAAGAACTAGTTATATTATAAAATAGTTTCTAACGCGTAAGAGACCTCTCACACTGATTTAAATACCAGTAATGGATATTAGATGTACGCAGGACTGGCGTATATTCAAATGCTATACCTAGTATATCTCGGTATCATAGTATCCAAACCCCGTACCAGTCACCAAGTCATAAAACTGCCTATATAAGACACATTTTTTCACTCCCAGGGTGATTTATTTCTTCTTCTTCGTCTTATCCACCACGTCAATCCATTGCGTCCTCAATCCGCGTCTCTGCAACGCCGTCTCCAATACGCGGCGCTGATCTCCTTGAACAAGGACTTCCATGACACCCTTGGGTGCGCCCGTGGCCTGGGTTACGCTGGTACTACTGGCGCATTTCTTTTGGAGCTCTTCGGCCAGGAGGCTGGGGATGATGCCGAAGACTTCGAGGTTCCAGACCTTGGTAACGGTTTTGGAACCGGTGCGGCGCTCGAGGATGACGTTGGCTTTGGGGGCGGCGCCTGCTTTGGGTTTGACGTCGGAGAGGGTCTGGCCTGGTCTGAGGATGACGTAGTGGGATGTCATGAGGGAGTGATCTTCCACGAGACGTTTGAGGAGGCTATCGCGGGTGGTTTTGCCGCGGGCGAGAGTGCTCTTGTCGTCGGATGAGGTGGAGGTGAAGATGGTGTTGGCGAGGAAGGGGTTGAGAGTGATGATGCGTTTGTTTTGGCGGTCGACGATCGGTGGGTTCTGGGATTGGATGTACTGGTCGAGGTGGGTGGAGACGTCGGAGTATTTGTAGTAGTTGCTGGGGTGGGTGCTGGATAGAGAGGGGAAGATGGTGGGGGTTAATTTACCGGTTGGGCGGTAGAGCGTCTGGACGGTGAGGGTTTGTCCGACTGAGGGGTCGTCGCTGTCTGTAGTTGCAGGCTTTTTGGTTCCAGGCGCTGCGGGTTTTCCTGTGTTCTCGACGGCGTTCTTGGATGGAAGTCGGTAGGGCACGAACTGTTCCACGCGACGGTCGTTGAAGTCCACGTCGAGAAGGACGGTTTCCTGGCCGTTGCGGTCTTTGGACTTGACCAACTTCTGCTTGTCCAGATACTTGATGAACTTTTTGACGTTCTTCCAGCTGGTCTTCTTGATCTGGTAGTATTGGGCTTGCTTTGCAGTGTATATGGGCAGGTGTGGCGTGATCATGTTTGAAATTAGAGCAGATGGCTGGACAGGCAGAGATAGGCCGTGGTTGGTAGCAGAAGGGTTATCTTGTTTGAGTTTGTAGAGGGAGTACAGGAAGGCCTTTTCGAAAGCCTCATCGATCTCTATTCATAGTTAGTATAACGACACTCATGATGAAGCGCACAAGTCTTACCCTTTGTCGTAGGCTCCTTCTCCTCAACCACAGGTGCCTCCTCCTCTGGGACACCGGACACTTCATCTGCCGGCTCCTCGTCTCCTACTTCAACAGTCTCTTCACCATCCAATGCTAGGCCCTGAACGCCCCCTTCAATCTCTCCTACGTCTTCATCTTCTTCCTGCAGCTCTTCGTCCCACCCCTCTAGATACTCCGGGGCTGGTTGACCCGGCTTGGAGGATGAACTCCAAGCCCATAACTCATCACCTTCCCAGTGCAGACCTCGCACGGCATGTCCCTTTGTGCCCTGAACTTCTCCGAGTGCCGAGATGTCAATCTCGCAGACCCCAACAAACAAGGGTACTGTATGTCTATCTAGACTGGCGACAGCAACCACTGCGCCCTTTACAGCACGCTCATCGAAAGGCGGCTCGTTGGCCAGACCTGGAGTCATCAGGTCTGCTCCACCTTGCAGCTTCTGCATCACCATCTGTGGGGTATGGAGCAATGGTACCAAGTCCGGGTTGTTCCAAAGTGTATAGACCGTAGGATATAGGCGCCCGTCCGCGCCAGGGCCATGGTCGGCCTTGAACCACAAAATGCGCTCATCGCCGCCGGGATGTGTTCCGACATAAACCGTTCCTTGCACTTCGCGGAGCTGGGGCCCAGCGGTTGTGATAAAGCGCGCTGACAAGCAGTTCTCGGGAAGAAGGGCATTTCGAATGGAAGTGAGGGTTGGTGCCGTAGGGTTGGATGCGCCTGGGGCTGTCGAGTCATCGCTAGTCTCGACCGGTGCACTCGAGGGGATTTCGATCTTATAGTCGCTGATGATCTGATCAGCAATCTTCCGACGGTCGGAGGACCGCAGGGGAGAAAGGTTCTTGATCTGTGGTTGACCAGCATGAGTGGAGTGCGTAAAGGAAATATTGGAGCTTGCTTGATGGTAACCGATCGCAGAGTGATGCGGGGGAGGGGTAACGTACGGTGGGCTTCTTCTTGAACATGGTGGAGGGAACAGGGTCCAGTGGCTCGATAAAACTATACAATTAGAAGGTAGTAAAATCCATTCAGCCAACCCCAGCAGAAACGGAGAGACAGAGAGCGGGGGGTGTGAAAGGAAGAAGAAGAAGAAGAAGCTGGTCGCAGGGATGCTGAGGGGATGACCACTCGAATGGGTTTGACTGCCGCAACAACAATCGGCCGCGGTGTCCCCGCTTCTACTACAAATAAATAACTACTAGTACTTCGACAGCTTCAGTGTTCAACGCTTTATTTAGCCTTCCTAATAGGCAGCTATTCCGAACCCCTGCACAGGCTTATCACATACAAAAAATCCCCCATGATGTAGGAAAGGCAGTACCTGGCAGATGGTTCCACTAATGATTTTAGTTCAGGTCCGTCCGAACCATCGAGATCTCCGGTAGATCAAGAAGGAGATCGACTCACCAATCACAAGTCCACCTCATTCGTAATCGTCCTCATAGTACTGGTCATTCGAGTCCCAATTGTCGTAGCACTCCTCCTGACCCCCCGGGCCAGCCTCCCAATCGTCACTGTAGTGGCTCTGACACGGGTTACTCTGGTCCACCGCACCTTCATAGTAATGGGGATCGTGTTCGATTGCCCCTTCGTCATAGTCTTGGTTTTCTTCCCAGTCCTCAAATCTCTGCTCATCTTGTCCTGCCTCCCAGTCCCCATAACAGCTCTGGTTGGGTTCGCAGTCTTCAGAGTAATCCTGGTTTCGTCCGTTGTGCTCTGCTTCCCAATTCTCCTGGTCATCCCGTCTCATGATGTCTATGGTCTGGCGTGCTTCATTGTAGTTCTCGGGACTGGACGGCTTTAAGCCATAAGACAACATGAATTCATGCTTGTCGTTGTACCCGGCGTCTTTGAGTCATCGACCCTGACTCTTCTCATCGGGAGGAATATTCTCAGACGAAGGAGCAATGTTCTGCGAGGGCGGCATTACGGCTTGAGAAGATCGAAGAAGGAGAACTAAGCAGAGCTTCTGGTGTAGAAGTTGGGAATAAGGAAAAGAACGAAGGCAGATGACGAGGGGACCTCTGGAGGAGAGACAAGTAGTTAAAAATCAGCTGCCAATGCTTTCCATACCCGGCAGGCGCCAGTCACTAGCTATCTAGGTAGTACAAGGTGTCGGAGGACCCCTCATACCTCGTACCGCATAAGGGGGACTCCTGTCAGGGCAGAGAGTGTTCCGCTGGCTGATTATTAGCCTAATGGAGCCCGCTAAGTGTGACCAGTAACTGCCATGGGAGAAGAACAATCCCGTAGGTATGTCTTGCAGGGCATTGTTACCTCGTACCTGACTATTGCTAACAACCATGACGTCCCAGGTCATTCTCTACAAATACAACGGATATAAGAAAAGAAACCTCCCGAGGCAAGCACAAGAAGAACACAGCTCCCAAATTGCTAGTTTATTGGTACATAAACGGATACCCGATCCAAAACAAAAAGGGCATCAAACGGTCAGAAGATTGATATAACCGTTGGATACAAAAAAAGAAAGTATGTCTATTTGGTCCAATTTCCAATCTGGCTGGGCGCTTAGGCAGAGATATCACGGGCGTGCACCTTCTCGGTGACCAACCAAGAGAAAGTCTCCTTGAGGACGCTGAGGAACTGGTCGGCGCTCAGAGAGCTGAAGTAGCTCGTTAGGTTGCTGTCGCTGGAGACGGAGACGCTGGAGCTGCTGGGGGAGGAGGCGGCGGCGCTGGAGGTGGTGACCTGGACGTGGGTCTGCTGAGGGGAGCTGCCAGTGACAGTGACCTGCACAACGTCAGTCGAAGTCTGGTAAGCAGTGGCGACAGCAGTCTGGACGGTGGTAGCAACATCAGTGACAACGGAAGCAGCGTCAGTAGTAGCGCTAGCGACGGACGTGGTCGAGCTGCTGGAGGTGGAAGTGCTGGAAGTAGCAACGCTGGAAGTGGTGGCAGCAGCAGCGGCGGCGGTGGTGCTGGCGGAAGAGGCGGCAGAGGAGCCGGAAGAGCTGGAAGAGCTGCTAGAGGTGCTGTTGTACATAGCAGGTCCGGGAATATCGTAGGAGCTCAAGCTCTCGTAGATGTTGACCAGGATACCGGCGTCGGTGTCCTTGTAGAGGCTTTCACCGGCGGTGCCGGAGTAGGTGGAGCTGCCACTGCCAGTGACCTTCAGGTTGAGACATTGAGGGTAGTTCTGGGCGCCATCCTTGTTCTCAGCAGAGTGCAGGGCGATGATCTCGTGACGCAGGACGTAGTTACCAGCCTCGACGGTGGAGGGGATGGTCACAGTCCAGCTGTTGTTGTTCGAGATCAGGTTGTCAGTGGCCCAAGTACCGGGGACTTCGGTGTCGCTGATGAGGCCGCTCTCGTCGATCTTGAAGAACTCGAGGTCGGTCTTGGTGACATCGGAGCAGTCACCGTTGCAGTTGGCAAGGTAGGTCAGGACGGGACCGTGGTGGCTGGAGGGCCAGGTAGTCCACTGCAGCTCAACAGTGCCACCAGCCTTGACTTCAGCGGAGATAGCACCGGGCTTGGCGCTCTTGTGGCAGATGATATCAGCCTCAGCGTACTCAGAACCATCGACGAAGCCGAGGTCAGTGGCCTCGGTCGACCAGGCGATGGTCTCCGGGGGGTCACTCTCGTAAGGGTACGAGGTGACGATGTATCCTCCATAGTACTCGCCGTCGACCACGGCACCCGAGACGTAACCGTGGCCAGCGACGAGGGCGGCCGAACCGAGGACGACACCAGCAATCTTAGCGACAGACATTTTTGTAGGCTTTGGGTTTATCGACGCACAGCGCGATTGTGGGATAGAGGGACCGGTGGGAAAGAAAGAGTGACGAAAAGATGGACTTCAATCAATGAAGCCCGGAAAGGAAAGTAAGAGAATGGATGGTTCTAAGACCCTGAGAAAGAAAGGAATGAGAAGCTGATGGAGAGAAAAGGGAAGAAGGTGGTTCCCCGACGTGAATTGGCACCTTTTTATAATGCGAGCCATGCTCGTGGTCTATCAAGTCTCCGCCAGCGCTCAGACCAAACGGTTTCGAACCAGGACAAATGAAAGGTTCACCACCGATGGCCATGCTGCAATTAGTTTTCCTTGGCACCTGTCAGGTTCCCACTGGCTACCAGGTCGACTGAGACGTGGAAATGATTAAGATAGGGCCACCGCAGCAGGGGAGTCTGAGATTGATGAAAGCCAGGCACCGGGACCACAGACCACAAACGCGCCGGCAGGTTCCAGAGTTGAGGGTCGAGACGCCCTTACAGGAGCCACGGACAACTAGGGAATTAGCGTGGGCCAAACAGGGGAGACGGAGAAGCGCCCGAAGGGCCCATCGATTTTAGCTACTTACTAGCATCACAGGAGAGTGGATCGGAGCCCCGAGGCCCTCTGGCCGTCCGGCGGCAGTCTGCGACGCTGCAGGTTTCAACCTGGAGCTACGCCGGCTCCAACTCCGCCCTGCCAAGAGATGCCATTTTGCAACGTCCCGGAAGTGGCTGGTTCTAGCGATTATTGCCCATTATTATTATTATTATTTTGGTTATTGAATTGGATAGGATGGGTTGGCGCCGGAGAATACTTTTGGAGAATTTGGGATAGGGATGGGAAGAGGTGAAAGATAAGTAACTAGAAAAGGAAGCCGGGCTGGAATTTTCCATACCGTCGTTCAGGCTAGTCAGAATCGATCAACCACGTGTCGACTTAGTACTATGTAGTTCCCTGCCATCCCCTCGTTATCATCATACTCAAAGTCTCGAACAACCTCTCCCGGTAATTGCTTCTCATGGCTTTTCCGGACGAAGAAAACGGCAAGCTTGGATCAACACCCATGGCGGGGCGCAATGCCACCGACCTCCGGGACAGATGGATGGCGCCATTCCCGTCACATAATAATTGGGGACGTGATCCATCCGACAATTAGATTGAGACTGCCGATTTAATTGCAGGGAGGGGCCATCAGGCTCGGTCTTGGCAATGGCGATAATGATCCATCGTCAGCCCTGATCGGGGCCTCCGCCGCTCAGCCTATTCCCGCTTTGCTGGACGCGCCGGTACTGAAATATCCGCCAGTCCGCGAGAAACAAGTTGCTGTCGTGGATGTCGTTGTCGAGTTTCGACAAGACCCTGAGGGTCCACGCGCTCCATGCAGGGACTGTCATTGCTTCTCGAAGCGCCCAGCCTCGTCCACAAGCGCAATCCCTTCCCGATTCCAGCCAGCCTTGTGGTCTGGACGCTCACTGGCCTTGATAGGTGGGACTCTGATCCAAGTCGCTGCACCATTGAGCCCTCAACCTGAAACACCCATTGGCGGAGCCCTTCCCTATCCGCATGTACCGACCGACCAACCAAGCTTTCCCTCAACGGCATCGGCATGCTTGTTTAGCGGAGGATGGACTCCGGTGGAATAATCTTCTCCTGTATCATTTCCGCAGGGTAGGGTCATCCATTCGAGGCTACTATGTTAAATGGACGTCTATCCCTAGCTGTGGTCCTTCTCATATAATCAATGGCTACCGGTGGGAGGCGCAGTTCAACTAACCAGCCACCACGGTGGAGGGCTTTCTGATGGAAGTCATACGCGAAGCCTTCAACATCAAGGGTTTAGGCCTACGGAGTACAGCGAGCATCTCTTGTCAGCCAGTCGTCGATCATTAGTTCGGGGTTCATGTCACAACAAGGAAAATATGTTTTATGAGAAGATACTGCCACTATTGACTTTTTCCAATGGCGAGGGCATCTACCTTTTATATAAAATATAAAAACCAGCGGGATCATGCAGTGCTTCCAGACAATCGACCATTGAGAGATGATGAGATCTTGATCCTCTGTGCTGCAGAGTATCTATCATGTGTTCAACTTCTTTGGCTTGTGCTACATTGCATCTTGATCAGGCGGCTGTCCTACTCATGGATTCGGTGCGTACCTGCAGATGGTGGCTTTACTGTGTTACTGCGCGTTATCAGGATTTCTAGGCGGGTCAGGCGGGTGGCGCAAGATTGGCTGATCAGGCGCATGCGTCCGTGACATCATGTTTGCAGGCAGAATGGCACATGATGTTATATATATAGCCAGTCCTAAAAAAGAGTAAACAAAGATCCACCGGCAGTATCCCGATGTCGCAGCCTATGGATGGCTTGCATTCTTTGGCCTTGCCCCGGAATTTACAGAAGTGAATGTAGAAGTGGATGTTGTGGGAAAAGGAACCCTAGCCTCCTGAGATGGAATGATCTGGACAAACTTCTTCACTCATTGACTGGGTATGGATGTTGCATTTCGAGGGGTAGGTCTGAAGTGAGAACTACAGTACGATGGAACCTGTCTGAGCAATCTAAAATAGATTGCACTGATCGTAGTATTCCATGTTGGGCACTGATCTTTTGAATTTTTAACCAGATACGGAGTAAATGGCGGCGGCGACTTGAACAGTGCTCTTCGGCATGCTGTATCTCCCTGATTGGCCCAATCGGTACCTCTTGGGTAGAGCAGAAAAACCAGCCACATGGTAAAGCCCCCATGAACCAACATCAACCCTCCCTGGTCCTTTATCTGCTTTCCGCCTCTTTGCTTTTTTTGAGAGGCTCCTAGATAAAATCTAAATGTCCATGCACTAGTGAAGATCGGCTTGCCGCGAGATCTTCGCCGACGGATCTACAATCATATTGTGTGGATATATGTACTCTCGGTCTTCAGCTCGGAAAAAATCCCTCACTGACTTTATTCAGACGGTGTCCTTGGCTAAAGATCGCCGCTATTTCTGCTCAGCCTATAGGTATAACCTCCAGAGGGATTCAGCCAAGACCGAGGTGATGATGCCATGGCCGACGGGCTGGCTGAGAAGCATGTGCGGTGAAGCCGGTGCCGGCCGAGCTGCCAGGTCCAATGCATTATTAACCGTAGCTGATTCGCTGGACAACGGGATTCAAAATTTGGGATTTTGTTGGTACCTTATCTGCTCCGCACGACGAACCCGGGTTGAATGCTGTCAAAATGCTTATCATCGATCCCTCTCAGGATGCGGAATGGTCGGGATCCGAGGGTTCATCGAGACGAATCCAGGGAACTTTCTTAGTGGCTGCGACGCCTTCGGAGTTTCCTCTCCGGACTGAACTCAATGGCCTGGCTTTACTATTCACTCCGTCATGTCTTCATCCTGACTAGCCCACCTTTTCTTTTCTCGATTTTTTTTTCTTCTTCTTTTCGCCCGTGGGGCTACTATCTACTTGGGATACGTAGTGGTATGCCCAATTTCCTAAGAATGGCAAACGCACACAGACATCTGGACCAATCGAAGACGAGGTGCTTAATGATCCGCGAACCAAGCACCACATTCAGGTCCGCTCCTTGCTCATCTTTCGTGGTCGGTTGCATGGGCGCTGTACTAGAGTCCGAATACTGAGTAGGCTCTTGGGGAGTTATGGGTTGACTGAGGGGTTCTCCTCAAGATATGTCATAATGCGGTGCGGTCAGCTCGATCTGGTGGCCAGGGACTGAGCCGTCCGCCTATTTATGTTTTTCGGGACGATGATCCATAAATGAGGGTGATCGGGGGGCATCATCCATGGATGAGAGAGCCATCCAGAACCTACTTAAGTATCTATCTACCTAAGTCAAGAGAAAATAGTCGAGGATTAGTAACTTCCGGAGTAATGGGGAAGGCGCAACTGACTGCTCCATGAACTGGAAGGTGGTGGTGCTGCTGCTGCTGTTACCATACCTACCGTCTTCGGGCCACTCCAGGATCGTCCCCCGGCCAATGGAAACTCGGCGGCCTAGTTACTCCGTCCCTGGCTGACTTGGTGCCTGATCGGGACTAGCGCCGCTCCGGGGCCGCCTCACCGCGACTGTCGAAAGTGTCGTTTTACAGCGAAGTCACTCCCAGTCAGCAGATAACCATCACCTTCCCTTCCTTTCCCTTCCTTTTTCTGTCTCCAGGATTCACCTACCGGCCGGACGCCGTCTCCCGAGTCAACTTCTACCTCTTCCTTCGGCCCTCTCCATCCCCGTCGGTGCCTTAGCTGAATCGCTGGGCACACGTCTTCCCTACCCTCTCGAAACTTCTGCGCTCGTCTGCTCCGACGCCCGGCCTGGATTTTACTCCCTTTTCCCAACTCTGCCGCGCCTCCGCCTCCGCCCCCCCCTACGCCAGCCGCCCTTACTCAACAACGCTACTTTGGACCCCCCTCCCCGGACAACCACCACGCTTCCCCTCAGCTCGCTTGGTAATCGGGATCTTCTACGTGACTTCCGCCTAGTTGGATGGACGAGGGGTACTATTGACCGAGGCAACACAACTGCGCCCGCCCAGAACAATTCTAGCCCACCCGGCCATCCTTTGTTCGCTCCACCGTCAGTTGTACCAACAATCTGGATCGCGGGTATCAGGTCGGAATTGAAAGCAGGTTGTGAGGCTCTTTAGGGAGAGTTGCAGGCATCTCCCTCTAGTCTCCTAGATACTGCCGTGAGGATCGAATGATGGGATCGGCAGAGGCTGCCTCTTCACCTGCGTTCCCTTTTCTGGACCCGATTGTTGTTGACGACGAGATGGGGAACCCTTACCAGGACACGGATATGGACTTTCTAGATACTGCCAGGCTACAGATGTCGGCGGAAAATGCAGGGAGGGACTTTGACGACCTGTTCTCGCGCGCCACTTCGTCCCGCCCAGTCGCGGAATCGGAGCCATCGTGTCTGTCGCCCTCGGAATTGTCCCTCAAACGGTCTTACCAAGATCAAGATGCGCTGCGACAAGTGAATGTCGTGTCGTCTGACTCACCCGCCGAATCTCCCGATGGTTCCTCTCCCAGTTCCTCCTCCACATCGCCGCGAAACCATCTCCGAAACCCGTCGGTCACCTCGTCCGCATCGGTTGTTCATAGCGAAAATACCGTGATGCCCTTTGGATATGCGACGGAGGATTGGATGAACCCGGACCTGGCATCAGTGAAGGAGGAATCGCTTTTCGGTCTTGATCTCTCCTTGCCAAACCTTGATGGCGCTTTCCCCACAGATACCGACCTCGAGTCGAGTAATAAGGCAATGGATGCCGCTTTCGACTTCGAGAGTGCTGCCAGTAGCCCCAGCCCTCTGAAAACTGAGTCTGCGCCCCAGCCAAGATTTTCGAAGAGATCGAAATCTCAGTTCAGAAGTGTTTCTGGCGCCTCAGCCAGGCATTCCGCTTCGTCGGTAAGTCCGCCTTGATATTTCCGCTCGGTTGTTTCCATCGTGCGCTGCTGACCTGGAGAATCTAGATCCCTGGGCCATCTTTTTTCCCTCGCAGTGCAAAGGAGCCGTCGCCCTTTTCGGTTTCGAGAAATTTTGGCCAGGCGAAGTCGCCGTTGGGTCCATGGGGAGGTCATTCGCCTTCATCGCTTTTGGAAGAAAGCTTCGGTGGGATCAACATGAATGGTGGCTCTCCGCTCACCCCGGGACTTAACTTCGGACCGAGTAGCTTCCCCTTTAGTGTCAACTTTGCACCATCCCCTTCCCCAAGTACGATGAAGCAGGAAACGACACAGCGTCACATGTTGACTGTGCATCCCACCTCGCTCAAGTCGCGCGTGGAAACTCAGATCCCAATCAGGCTGACACTCTTTCCACTGCCGAACGGTGTCAAGAAGTTGCGCTTACCAAGCCACACCATCTCAAAACCGAAATTCCTTGCCCCGCCAACCGTGGAACGATCCCCGGAGATTGTGGAGTTGCACACCAGTCTTGTCTGCACAAGCGCGATGCAAGATCAAGAAAAGCTGAAAAAGGCCTTTGCAAGAGCCAGGGGCGAAAATAATTACCGTTCGTCCAGCGCTAGCCCACGTTCCGCCGAAGATTTGCAGGAAGACGACAAGCCGTTGGATGGTGGAGAAGTGAAGATCTGCTCTGGTTGTATTCAGCGTGAACGGAAGCGGGCATTCCGGAAAAAGCAGCGAAAGCCGGAGGAGGATGAGCTTTTCCAAAAGGATGAGGAGAAGAGGGTAATCGTCTTCAACACCAATGAAGTCAAGGAATGGGCCGAGCCGTCCAAGAATGCTATTCCGGGTTATGGAGACGCTCCGATGCCGAATATCCCTCCAGGGGCCATGCAAGTAGAATTGCCGATGCGGATTGCATGTTACTGCAGGCATCAGAATGAGAAGCTCGGGTTTCAGTGCGTATACCCCGCTCCCTCCATCCAAAGGCGGTACCTGTTCCTTTTGCTGACGCGGATATTCATCCTTCAGGGTTATATTCACCGTCAAGGATTACAAAGATAACGTCATTGCCCAGGCGATAACGAATTCGATCATGATCACAGATGACCACAAGACCCACGCCCCCCCCGCTCCACCGGCACCTGGCCCCTCCCCCTCTTTGCCTGATGGGACACAGCTTCCGGGCGTTGGCGTGTTCCCATCGAGCCCCAGTGTTGATACAGGCAAATCATCGGCTCCCTCTCAACAAGCAGCTCAGTCGTCTTCGGCCACGGATTTGCAGGGGCTCCAGCAAAGATTCAACACTCAATATCAATTGACGTCCAACTCTTTCGCTGTGTCTCAACCCTCAACGAACGGGACAAACCCTAACTCGCAGACCCCGCGGAGTCTTTCGCGACAAACATCGCCGAACGACTTCCAAGGGCCGATGAGCAAGCGCCGCAAGCACAGCAACTCCGGGAGATTGCCGTCCGAACTCACTATGACGAAACTGGAAAATACACAGTCATCTGCCGGCGTCTCTAACTCTTCAGCTCCGAACAACGAGCCCCAATTCCCCAGCTCCCGTGGATTCTCATCCCCAGTAGAGAGGCCGTTTGTGACGACTTCTGCTTTATCCAACCAATTCTCTAACGGACCGCCGACTCCAAACGGCGCCGATACGAACCCGTTCCTGAACACTATGCAGCAACAGAGTTTGGACAACTTTATCCAACAGCAATTGATGTCTGCACCGAACTCTGCTCAACCAAGCCGCCCTGGAACACCCGGTGGTTCTTCGCGGAACAACTTCCAAGATCCGAGTTTCAATCTCTCTTTGGGACCCACCCCGTCCACCCCAATGTGGCCGCCCCTTACCAATGCGGGCAACCGGCTTCCTTCGGTCATCCACAAATTGGTTCCTGCGGAAGGCTCCATTACGGGAGGCACGGAGGTTACACTGTTGGGGAGCGGCTTTTACCCTGGCATGGAAGTAGTTTTTGGCGACACTCTTGCCACTACCACCACGTTTTGGGGTGATAAGTGTCTCAATTGCTTGACGCCTCCTGCACTTCAACCCGGACTTGTGGCGGTGGTTTTCAAGCACGAACACCCCACGTTCGGTCAGATACAGCCGGCTCAACCCTTGATGCCAAAGCAACAGCAGTTCTTCCGTTATGTCGACGATCGGGAGCTGCAGATGTATCGCCTTGCTCTTGGCATCCTTGGGCAGAAACTTGGCAGTCAAGCAGATGCTTTCCAAACGGCCCAGCAGATCATGGGCAGTGATATGAAGGGCGTATTCAATCTACAAAAGGACTTCCAAGGAGGGTCCGGTGGTCACCAGCGGCAGGTTGCTGGGTTGGAATCGCAAGTTAAACTGGGCGACCTTGATTCACGGATGTGGAAATACCTGGAATTTGTCGATCTCGACGACAGTCCCCGCCCGCCCAGATACAACTCGCGATCTGCCACAGGGCAGACTCTGCTTCACTTTGCGTCTTCGCTGGGTCTGACACGATTTGTGGCGGGTCTGCTTGCTCGAGGTGCCAATCCGGACTTGCAGGATAACACCGGGAACACGCCGATGCATTTGGCAGCTTTGAACGGTCACGCGCATATCGTCAACAGGCTCCGTCTCGCGGGGGCCAACTCTAATGCCCGTAGCATTAGGGGCTTCACCCCAGCAGACCTTGCTACGACGTTGCCAGCTCACCAGGCTGCCTTGATACCTGCACGCCATTATCGCTCACGCAGTGCTGGGTCATTGTCCTCTTCGCGGCGCAGGCACAGCAGTTCCGCATCCTTGCATTCACTCTGGGAGTCCTCCTCTGTATCGGGCTCCTTCGACCATGCCGTTGAAGATTCGGATGATTCGGAAGACGAAGATGACGTGATCGACTATACCTTATCACGACGGTCAAGCATGCATCACGAGCGGCCAGGATCGATCCCTACGCCGGAGCAGGCAGCACAAACCGATGACGCCCGACCGTTTTCGCCTCCCGCAGCGCTGGTTGCTTGGCGTAACCAACTCCAGGGTCAGATCAATCAGTTCCAGCAAAGCGTGGCCAACGCGTTCCCCAACCTTCCGGCATTGCCACCCATGCCCGCTTTGCCTGATTACCAGGCCCATCCGATGATGCGTCGCATTACGAATCTTGTTCCACACCGGCCGAGCACAGCGCGGTCGGCCAAAGATGGCTGGTGGGATATGCTGACGGGCAATTCGGCCCCCACTGGCACAGAGCTTCCGTCCTACGAAGAGCTCTATCCCCACAAAGAGACCGAAGATGAGGAGCAAGCAGCGCGTTTGAAGAAGTCGAGCATGTTGCAAGCCGCGACGGAGGCAGCTCTCGACCAACATTTCGAAGCGCTGGCCAGCACCTCGGAGGTCTCGCGGGCCAAGCCAGAGAGCGAAGATATCAAAGACATTCGGATTGGCCGCAAGGTGATATCTCGTGAACAGCAAAAACACCTCAGGGAGCAGCAAGCGCGGAGGATGAAGGGTCTTGGTAGCGATCGGAATCTGTACTTCATTTGGGTAAGTGGAGATGCTCATCGAATTGCGTCATCTTGCTGGGAGCCGTTGCTAACTTGTGCTAGATTCCGCTCCTGCTGTTGGTGATTTGCGCCTGGGTTCGGAGTTATGTCCCAGGCATTTGGGAAGGGTTTTCTAGCGGTTATGAATTTGTCAAGGCCCAATATGCGCAGCGCGCGATAGAAGTTGGCCATTGACCTTGTTTGCGTTCACTCTCTCCTTTTGTTCCTTCGTCTGTTTTGAGCTAGGGCGTTCTGTCCTCCGGGCCGGTAATACAATGGGCATGTCTTTTCTTTTGTTCACGAGCTTTCGTTCCATAATGACGGGATATGACTGTTTTGATCTCTTTGTCGTGTTTCTGGAGAGCCATGCTGCCGTCGACTGTTCCTGTACAGAATTGTGTTTCCAAGGCGATGCCTTTTTTCTTTCTCTTTGATCTAATGAAGACCAAGCTACGCATCCTGCGGAGCTCTAGATATCGATATCACTTTTCCTGCGCATAGAATTGATCCACTCGTAGATAAGAGTACCAAGTACATATTCCGGAGGCGGCCAAGCGATCTCGGGAAGGTTTGGCGGGAAGAGCCACACGCGCGGAGAAAGGCGGTCTTGTCCTGCCGGCCAAAACAACCGCTGATGGCCCGGATATACCTAGTAGTACCTCCCTCCTCCCTCCTGCCGATTGTCCGTCGCCAATTCCTCCCCTCGCCGCGCATCTCGCTACGAATCGGCTCTCATTCCCGGTCGGTTAGGCGGCATGCCCTTTGCGAGTGGTCCCTCACCCCCCGAATAGTGTTCGGGAGCCATGGACCCATCACCCCAGGCGGGCTCGAGCAGTGTCACTGGTAACACCCCCCCGGATCGCATCGTTGGTACACGTCGCTCACTTATTCGTCCATATTTCTAGTCGAGTATACCGATCCCTCCGGTATCTTCCCAACCGTCCAGTCTGTTCTTGCGGATAAGCTACCGTTGAAGAACCTCCACTGGAAATCCCCAACCCGCCCCGTTCGATCCATCGAGTCCCTCCGTATCGGTTTTGTCCCTACCCAGCAGTCGATCGAGCGCAAGCCTTCCGTTGATACGACCGGCGGCGTTGTGCCACATCGACGGCATCAAATCCCAGGCCTGCGCCAAACACCCTATTTGAAGATCTACCTTCTCCATTGTGATGACAATGACACCTACAAGGCCACGGCGCGGAAGGCGCTAAGGGATTGGATCAAGTCCCATGCCACGGTCTCGTCATCCAGCGCAACCTCCACCAGCCAAGAGAAACACGACGCCTTTGACTGGCTTATCCTACATGTTGTGCAGGATGGAGATGAGAAGGCCGCCCCTGCTTCCAAATGGGGTCGCACAACAACGACAGTACTGGAAAAGGTCAAGGCGGATTTCAACGGGGCTTCCAAGTCAACCATCGATCGCGTGGCTCAGCTGCGACTCCCCAGACAAGGCAGTAACGCAAATTCGCCTGAGCTGGCCGATCAGATCGAAGACTTTATTGAGAAGCTGAAAAATGCAATCCTGGCGTCCTTCGACCTTCGTGTAGCACAATATGAAGAGGACATCAAAGAGAAAGACTCACAGCGCAGTTTACCCGGCTGGAATTTCTGTACCTTTTTTATACTGAAGGAGGGCCTTGCCAGAGGCTTTGAAAATGTGGGGTTGTTCGAAGACGCTTTGCTCGGGTACGATGAGCTGGCCGTCGGCTTGGACACTGCAATACAAGAACAGCTAGAAGGGACTGGTGATCAGCACGGGAGCGCCTTTCTGACTTACAGCAAGGATTGGCGAGACAAGGTAGCAGCGGCTCTGGAGTCCGAAGAAGAAGTAGCACGCAAGGACGAGGGCGAGGACGATGATGAGCCGGATCCCATCCCGGAGATTGCAGTGGAGGACTTTCCTATTTCCTCAACCAAGAAGCCCTATCGAGAGAAGATCCTGGCCAGTGATATTTCCATCTTTGATTTCCGCACCTATGTCTTCTCTAGGCAATTGACACTGCTCCTTCGGGCGGCAAAGGCGCCTGCATTGCTCAACAGTGAAGCAGAAACAGATCCGAAGTCGTCAAAGAAGGACAAAAAGGCCGAGAATCTGCTGCTCCTTTCTGAAATCTGCCAGAGATCAACGGAATTCATCAGTCTTGCCGCGCGGACGCTCAGGATCGACCTAGAGACTGGGCTGACAGATGTGGACAATGTCAGAAAGCCCCAGGTCGTGAACAATGTAGTCTCATCGTGGGCCTATGCTGCTGCTTCCCAGGTGCTGTCTCAAACATATACTCCTGCTCTTACGCTTCCTGAGTCTACGTTACATGCTGTCAATAAGGCAGCAGAAGCCGCTGCGCATACAGAGGCCCCAGCAGAGCTCCCCCAACGCTCGAGTTCCCTTGCGAATCCAGCTCCTCGCCCACCCCGGCTGACAAACTCGGAAATGTTGCCTCCAGATGCGCTCTCGTCCGTCCACGCTCGACCAGGTTTTGAGGGCCCGAAACTTACCGCCAAAACCGGTTCTGAGCAATTGGCTTCTGGAAGAGGGGAGTTGTTCCTCATGGCTCGCCGACTTCTAGAGGAAATTTCTGCAAGATGCGGCTGGGAAGAGACATGGAACGATCTTCGTCTTCTTTTTAACGAAGGGTCTGGCGATGGTGATATGGCTGATGTATCTCTCGACGACGAGTCTCCCGTGGCGGCAGAGAAATCCCAAGACACCATGTCCCTTTCTGGAATTGATACCCCCGGCTTGAAGCTAGCTCTTCACTCCAGAAAAGCTTTTCGTGTGCATTACGAAGAACTTACCGATCAAATGTATCGTCATCACATTGCTGCGAATCGCACGTATTCAACTCAGGCAGCTCTTGCCGATATGGCTCTTATACGATACCGACAGAGCGATTTCGGAGCGGCTGCGTCATACTTCCATCACATTGCCCCGTTTTATGGTAGCAAGAATTGGCTTGTTCTAGAAGGTATCATGCTGGAGATGTATACACGGTGTCTGAAAGAACTGAATCGCAGTGAAGAGTATGTCCGGGTGATCCTCCGTCTTCTTGCAAAGTTTTCCACCTACACGCAGTCCAACCTATCGAAGCGACAGAAGACGCTAGATGCATCGCATATCTTTACGGAAAATGCCTTGATCTCTGAGTACGTCGAGGAGCTGTTCAAGGTCTCTAGTCCTCTCCAGAAAGAAGTCACGGCGCCCATGACAGATTTCTTTGCGGACATCAATGTCAAGCCTGCAATTTTGCACTATGCGGACAGGGACGGGTTTCAACTACAACTCTACCTACGGTTTACTCTTGGGAAGCGCATTGATATTGATTCGATCAAGCTGCGATTGGTCGGTGCACACAGTTCTCAAAGTAATGAGCATTGGATAGAGGCACCTATTGCAATGACCATCAAATCATCGTCGACCAGGGTGCTGGTCGACTCTCCGGTGAGTATCATCTCTCAGCCACTTTTGCTCTCACTTTGCACATACTGACTGCCGTAGGTAACGCTGCAAGGTAAATACTATGTGGACCGTATTGAGATGCGTGCGAAAAATATTGTTTTCACTTTCACCGGCGGAAAACATGCATCGTTGCCAGTGGGCTTTAGGGAGGTGATAGAGGCCGAGGAAGAGGACAGCCGGCCATACATATATTGCTATCCGCGGCCGGAGGGCCTTCAGGCCAAGATTGTGTCGCCACATTTTGTCAACCTGGAGGAGCTGCGGACGCTTGAGCTGGAACTCAGCAGCGGATGGAACGATATTAAAACCGGCACTGTCCGAGTGAGACCTGCCACTGCTGGTCTACGGCTAAGAACCGCGGAAGCCGAAGTGGTAGAGGGAGACATTAAGATTGAAGCCCATAGTGATTCCGGGAATATCGAGTTCACGCAGCTGAAACCGAACTCATTTGTCCGGTTCCGGATCCCTTACACGGTCGAGGAACACCACCCGATGCTCTCTGCAAGGGCAGAAGTAGCATATGAAACAGACAGCGGCCGGTTCTCTTACTCGTCGGTGCATAACATCATTTCAGGCTTGCCGATCAGTGTCAACGTGCAGGATGTCTTCAAAGATAGCGTGCTATTCTCCCGGTTCACCATCAGCCCGGCCATGCTGATTCCACTCCGGATCTTGAAGTGCAAGATTCCGGGATCAGACGTTTACGAGGTGCAGTCGAGTATCGGCGAATCTGCAGCGCTAAACGTGTTTGCGAAACAGCCAGCGTCATTACTCTACAAAATCCGACAGCGGGCGGACAGCGTTGCCACTCCGGGGTCAAGGCGCTCCCTGCGACTAAGTGTTGATTTTACTTGCGTGGACGACGAATGCTTGGATGCAGTCGAGAGGACATTTAAATCAAGCCTCGCAGCCAGCGAGTTCCAAAAGTACACCGCATTACTCACATCCCATATTGTTGAGACATTCCGCTCAAAATTGTCGACTTCTGACATGGAGGTTGTCGGTCTAGTTCGGGAGGTGGAAACGCTGCAGTATGCAAATGCCCACTGGGAGACGTTACTGGGCGCATTGAAAGAGCCAATAGATGGACTGAAGTCCTGGCTTATGGAATGGCATAAGGTAAGTCACCAGCACATCTACTGATGCTTCCTCCCCCCCCTTGCCTCTCGAGGTAACAGAAGATGCTGACATGCATAGAACCACCCGGTCATCTGTCTCCCAGAGTCACCAGCTGTACGCAGCAGACATATCATCATCCCCGTCGACATCCCGGAGATCCAGGTTGTGCACACAGCCGAGCTCCGCCTTGCTAACCTGGCCGACCAGCCTCCCCACGCGGCAGTTGGGCAGATGATCGCTGCAGAACTTAGCATACGTCATACACGACGATGGTGCTCCCCCGATCACCGCGAGAATGGAGGTGGTCCTCTCGAATTCTCGTACGAGATCCACGCAAACCCCGAGTCCTGGCTGGTTGGGGGTCGACGCCGCGGCAATTTCACGGCCGACGAAGGCGAAACCAAGACGTTTGCGATCATGCTTCTTCCGCAGAAAGCCGGACACCTGCTCCTCCCGGGGCTGGAAATCCGGGCCTTTGTACCACCATCTTCGTCAACATCACCGTCCCTGTCACAGCCACCGGCGCAGTCCTCGACGGCAGCAGGGGAACAGGTGACGAGTCCTGATCCTGGACAGCCCGTGGCTGCTGGGTCCACGACGGCAGCGGCAGCGCTGCAGCGCAGACCCATTCCGTGCGAGGTCGACTACCGGAACCATGGCGAGACGGTGCTGGTACTACCTGATTTGCGCACGACGACCGTGAGCCTGTCTTTGTCTGGGGGGAGTCATGGCGGGGCATGGTTGATTGATTCCGAGCGCCTGCATGTTCCAAGCACATAGACTCCGTACATACTCCCTACCTCTGCATACGTTAGAACCTAGGTAAATATAACCAACCTATAGACGACCTCCTAAAGAAGATCATACGTCGTACAGCATCCAATAAAAACCATAACAACACCCCAGTCCTCTAACACGTCAAAAACTAAAAGTAATAATAATAATATAATCTACCTCAAACCCTCCATTGAGTCCATCCAAATCAACCCACCACCATCCATCCAATCGACTATCATCTAATTGAAAATTTCCACCATACATACAATACATACATACCATCCATCAACCCGGCTAAAGTCCCCAATTACGTCCCGAATACATCCCTCCATTCACTTACATTACTGTTTGCACCGGGTGTAGTTCATGAGTCGGTAATTGATTGACACTCGCCCGCCGCCGCCGCCCCATCATCCCTGTCCCGATCAGCTAGCCCCACCGGGACCCAATCTCAACATTTTTGGTGGGTGTCCCAACAGATGCTGACTACTACCTATCTTTCTTTCGAGTAGTTATCTGCTTTGTGGAGGTATACAAGGGGGGTTGGGTTTGTAGTATGGTGTTTGTTTAGGGGGGATTAGGTAATTAGTATTTATATATATTTTTTGTTTTCCTTTTTTTTTTAAGAAAAAATAAATAAATAAATAAAGATTGCGAGAGTAAAGAGTAATAAATGTAAGTGGGAGGGAGGAAGTATGGACTATGGAGATAGGTAGAGATAGTTGGGGAAGAACAAGACACACCATCCAATCTATCAATCAATCAATCACATGCATCCCATACTTATCTCCCAAGGTCTAGACAGATCAAAGATTTGTTTACCCTAAAGTACCCTAATGAGTAATTCGCAATACCGGTGGCCCTGATGTGGCAAGTTGTCGTTAAAGTTTTTCCACCCGCGCTTTAGGGCCATTCCTAATCCCATATCTACATACTACTCTGTACTTAGTACTATGATCCTTTGGGTAGTGTGTGTGTCGCTGGCTCCACTGAGATGCGATTGGCATTCAGGTGCGGACTACATAGTACATAAGTACGTGGACTGCATGCTGGGCAAATCACATGGTTTGTTTGGACTTTGGGTGGTCTGCTCAGAAGTCGATGATCCGTTCTCGGTAAACTCAGGGTTAATGTAAGTGTACGCATTGGGGGGCGCGAGATCTGGCGCCTTGACGAAAAGTTGATTGGTGGGATCGGATTTCGATGGATGGCATGTGAAGGAGGGCGCCTGGCTATCATCGTGTCAGGGCAATATGCCGGATGCCCCTGGGGGTGTGTGAGCTGAGCTGGAGGGATGATCCCTACATGGCAATTGGCAACCCGGGATCCCTTTTCTGATAAGATGCCCGAATCATCTCCGATCCATTACGACTCAGGCAGAACCCGGTGGTGGCATATGACACCTCGGAGGGCGAGCTGGAGAGGGGAACGGTAAAAATAATCCGATGTGGAAAGGCAGAAGAGTGTTCATTCCCAAATCCCCAATCCCACCACCCGAAGGGGGAAGGTGCCAAGATTGTTGAGAAGCCAAATTTCCCACTTACCCGGCGGTGGGGCCCAGCCACTCCCTCCCATTGGGTCCAGCGGGGCGGTGAGCCTCCCCGGTTCTTGGTCCCTGGTAACCGTTCGCCGTCTTCTGGAACGTGGGTATTTTGCAATACCCAGCCACATGGTCGGTACTATGAAGGGCTGTAGGGCGTCCGCCTGGAACCTCCAGGATGATGGATCCTGCATCTTATGATCTTCTCCTTTGCGGTGAGCCCGGCCGTGGAGGACTCTCCAGGGGCAAAGAATAATCCCTCAGGCGCGCCGTTGTCAGCACACCCCGGAATGCGATGACAGTCTCTCGTCTTCGCTCGCGTCGTACCAATCAGCCGCATGTTTCCAGCTGCAAGCCTAGCCGGTGGCGCCTCCTCGAGTCAACCAGTCACGGATGGCCCGAAACTCAGAGGAACCCGCGTTCATAGGCATGCGGCCAGCTGGGTCGGTCATGCATCTCGGGCAAGCCATAGGCCCAGCGTCGACCTCGGCTCAGAGCATTCAGCCATCCACACCCCAAGTATCCAGTCTGCCCCGAGCAAAGAAGGTTAACTTTGTCGATCAAGTCACCGGGGGTGCTTCTGCAGAGATACTAGTACCTAAGTATGTAGGGCTTGCCAGATGAATGGCTATCAGCGACAAGATCCAGTAAGCGCTGGCCTGGAAAGTCAGAATAAAGAAGGCATCAAGTCGTGTATGTAATGGAGTCGGCGGTAAGATTCGCGCAAGTCGGGACGCGGTTCCGTAATGGAAGGGGCACTCCTGGCCAATGGCGAGGGGCCCACCGATACCAACCTTTCACGGGAGATCCGCCGTAACGCGAAAAGACAGCAAAAATACCAGCCCAGGGGCGGCGGGCCAGCATCCAGATCGGGAGATGTCTGGATGACTTTCTTCTGGGCTTCTTCTCCGACTGCACTGGAAATTCAGTTCTCCCCAATCATCCCGCGTTCTTTGGGTTCATGCGCTCTTTCCCCCTTGCCTTTCCCTCTTTTGCAATTTTTTCATTCCCTCTATTTTTTTTTTTCCGTTTGGCCCTCGCCTTCTCCCAGCGCCCCCCTCCTCCCTCCCCCGGGTTCTGCTCGTCGCGGAACAGCTGATCATCAAACAATCGCCCTTATTTTTCTTTCACTCTTTTCGCCTCTCCTCGCCTGCCCTTTTCTTTAACCCCCCGTCCCACTTCTCTCCGGCCAAGGCTTCCTGGCGGCGACCATTTATATCCTTCCGATTGTCACCTTACCATCTTCCCTCCTCTCCCTCCGACCCCGTCCTGCCTGCCCCCCTCCCTCGCTGCCCGGGAGCTCACTCCGTCCAGTGACTACCTTGAGCTGGTATAGCTTTGGCGTCGTGTCCTGATCCCTTGGTATGTTGCAATTCGCCGGCCTGGTGCTCTGCACGGGCCGTGTCACTCGAGACAACGAGATGGCTTTGTTCCCGCGCATCACACAAGTTGCATTGGCTAACGTAGCTGCCAACCTTTAGCCCTCGTCGTCATCTTCGAGCTCGAGAGACCCCTTGGACAAGCTTCAGAATGTCTTCCACAGCTCTCCCCAAGCGCGTTGCGCTGCACCGCAATGCTACGGATTCCTCCGTCCCCAGCTCGGTCACCCCCTCTCCTCTGGACAGCCCTCGCCAGTCGCCCTCTTCCACCTCCCTGTCGTCGCTGGCGTCTGAGGCCGAGGACAATGGCAAGATGTTGGACACCTATGGCAACGAGTTTCAGATCCCGGATTATACCATCAAGCAGATCCGTGATGCCATCCCCGCTCATTGCTATGAGCGGAAGGCCCTGACCAGCTTGTGGTATGTGTTCCGGGACGTCTTTTGGCTCGCGACCATCTTCTATGTCTTCCACAACTACGTGACTCCCGAGACCGTTCCTTCTAAGCCCGCGAGAGTCGTGTTGTGGGCTCTTTACACCGTTCTGCAGGGTCTGTTCGGTACCGGTGTCTGGGTCTTGGCTCACGAGTGCGGTCACCAGGCCTTCTCTCCCTCCAAGGTTCTGAACGACACTGTTGGCTGGATCTGCCATTCCGCTCTTCTGGTGCCCTACTTCTCCTGGAAGATCTCTCACGGAAAGCACCACAAGGCCACCGGCAACCTTGCCCGTGACATGGTGTTCGTCCCCAAGACCCGGGATCAGTACGCCACTCGCGTCGGCAAGGCTATCCACGAGCTGAACGAGTTGATGGAGGAGACTCCCATTGCTACCGCCCTCAACCTGATTCTCCAGCAGCTGTTCGGTTGGCCCATGTACCTGTTCACCAACGTTACCGGTCACAACAACCATGAGCGTCAGCCCGAAGGCCGTGGAAAGGGCAAGCAGAACGGCTACTTCGGCGGTGTCAACCACTTCAACCCGTCTAGCCCTCTGTACGAGGCCAAGGATGCCAAGCTCATCGCCCTGAGTGACCTGGGTCTCGCCATTACCGGAAGCATTCTGTACCTGGTCGGCTCCAAGTACGGCTGGATGAACCTTCTGGTCTGGTACGGTATCCCCTATCTCTGGGTGAACCACTGGCTTGGTATGTTATTCCCCCCTCCGGCACCTCTCTGGAATCAAGACTGACTGAGAGAACTGTAGTCGCCATCACCTACCTCCAGCACACCGACCCCACCCTGCCCCACTACCAGCCTGAAGTCTGGAACTTCGCCCGTGGTGCCGCTGCCACCATCGACCGTGATTTCGGCTTCGTTGGCCGTAACATCCTCCACGGTATCATTGAGACTCACGTTCTCCACCACTATGTCAGCACCATTCCCTTCTACCACGCTGATGAGGCGAGCGAGGCCATCAAGAAGGTCATGGGCACCCACTACCGCACTGAGGCCCACACTGGTTGGACCGGATTCTTCAAGGCTCTCTGGACCAGTGCCCGTGTGTGCCATTGGGTTGAGCCCACTGAGGGCGCCAAGGGCGAAAGCTCCGGAGTGCTTTTCTACCGTAACACCAACGGCATTGGAGTTCCCCCTGCCAAGCTTGCAAAATAGAGCATGTCTGTCGTACATAGAACGAGTGATTTTTTTGGCATTCTTTTTCTCTTCTCTTTTTTTTTCGCATCTCGTGGTGCTCTCGCAGGATCGACATGGCCACGATATGACACTCATTGTTCTGTCATAGAGTAACTGCGAGTTGAATTCGATCTGAAGGCGTATATGGAAAGGGGGTAGGATTTTGATGTAAAAAAAGCCATCATCATGTCTGATTTAATCGTCCACTATTAATCCGGGGAGGTGTTCCTTTGCGATTTCTTCTCTCTTCTTCCTTTCATGATATATAGATCCCGTCGATTTCATCAATTCGTGCCTCTCGTGAACTTCGCATAGTCCTCTCAGACGATATCGTATGATACGACGGAACTGCCTGACGAATTGAAATTCACGATGCCAAGGTCACCCTGACATCTGACACTGACAGACACACAGACCAGCCCCACTGCATCAGCCCAAAAAAACAACAAATATCCGATCGAGATAAGACTAAGGGAGTAAGCAATAAGCATAAAAATAAGGTCGGGGGGGGGAAGGATGGGGGGGCGTGGGAAGTCAAGGGAAGAGCTTAACCTTGGGTTGGTGAAGAAATGCCAACTGCGGGGGCGCCCAGTTCCGCCAGACGCCGAAAAGAGACGCTAGTCCCGGAATGGAGGGGGGCTTTGCAACCCTGATGACTTAGCTAGGGATAGGATTGGGTGGAGGAGTTCGTGGGAGGTTACAAGGAAGGGAATGGAAGAAGGTATTACATCGGTCGTTAATCGTGTCGGGGGATATCTAGCGCTATATGGTGTCGAAATCCTCTGTACAGCCTCTCAACCCGCCCTTCCAGATTTCAAACTCCGCCGCATCTTGGATTTCTCCTTGCTCTGTGACTGGCCCAGCAGTCCAGGGGGCAAATACGAGTTTCATGGTCCTCCGTACGCCCCGTGTAACTGCCTGTGGAGACGATACTGAGGAGTGTTTTGCTGGTGTTGTGTGGGGGTCGGTGTTTTGAGCATTGGGCTTCTCCTGTTCGTCGACCTGATCGATTTTGTCAGGGGTAGCAGGAGGGTCATTGGCCTGTCTCGCCTGCGTAGGTAGCAATTGCTGCTCGCTGGATACAAATGTATCTTCGAGAAGGGCTTCCCAGTCCACAGAGCGGCTCTCTTTTTTCAGTGCAATCCGACATGCAATCTGAGTAGACCAAACTAAACCCAGCGTCGGGGTCTTTTGTGACGACTGTTGAAAAGCTGGGTAGAAGCTTGATGATGTTTGCGGCGTATCACCCCACCCGGTGAAGAACCGCTGTTGGTGTAGAAGACTCAAGATCTCGTTCCGTACAGGGTTGCCAATCAGGTATGACCCATCAAACGGCTGCTGTTGCGGATCATCCTCGGCAGGATATGGCGACGAGGCAAAACTAGATGGCGAAGATGGAAAAATCGGGTTGTGTGGGGTCAACTCGACGTTTCGAGATTCGAGAGGCCGGCTTCGAGGTAACGGTGTCGCAGCTCCTAATTCGTGATGTGACGGCAGTGCTTGCTGCTGCGTAGAGGGAATAGGTGAAATAGCACCACCACCTGGACGGAGCAAGGTCGGATGACCGCCAGCAGCCTCAATCCGATCAGAGACTTGATTTGCGACCACGATTGCAACATTCTCGTCCACAGCCAAGTTCCTCAACATCTGGCCTAACCTGGCAAGCTCACCAGAGCGTGTGGACAAACCCGATAAATTATGCGACACATGCTCCGCTCTGTAGTTGGAAGTTATGGAGTCAATAACAACAAGTCCAACGTTGTACCTCTGGATTGCGACAGGAAGTTGGTAGTTGAGGATGTGGTCTTGGGTCTCGAGATCCATGACATTGATGGACAAGATATTCTCCAGCGAGGGAGCTTGAGCTTGAGACAGAGTAGAGAGATATGGGTGGGATTCGATGAGCTGCGAAAGCCGTGGTGTCGATAACGGGGCTTCTGTAGATATGTATATGGCACGCTTTCCCAGGCCACGAGGCGCAGGAAGCTGGGTGGCCAGGAGAAGGGTGAGCAGGAACTGGGTCTTGCCACTCCCACTGTAACCGATTAGCCCCTAGGCCATCACTTCTGGAGGAGCGAGGGTACGCACCTCTCGCCAGTCACTTCCATCAGATAACCGGTCGGTATCCCGCCATCGAGTAGCGCATCCAACGTGGGGTCGAGTGTACTGATCGCACTCCACTGCGAGGCATCTAGCCTGGTCGTCGGGCCCGGGAAGACAGGAACGTCGATGCTGAGGCTGGAGCTTGGCTCATCGGCATCGGCATCGGCATCTTTGTTCTCTTCGAAGCCGACGTCATGGTGGAGTGCCCTGATGATCTGGGCGGACAGTCGGCGGACGTCGGCTGGAGGAACACGGGCACGTTTGGCGACTTCGAGGGTATCGAGGGTAATCAAATCGACGGTGGTGATGTGGCTTCTCTCGAGAGGTGGGATAATATGAGCGTAAGGTTTAGTAGGGAAGTCCGGAAGGACCGACAAAAGATCCATAAGCGTGGAGGTCGAGGAGGACGAGATCGAGACTCGGTCTTCTCGTGGGCGACGCGGAGAAAACGCGGGTGCACGTGCTCCCCGGCTGGGGCTCCTTCCTGAGTTCCTTCACCTCTTCGGTCTTCATGGTCCGCCACTCCTTCATTCTTACTCTTTCGGTGATCTGTAGGATGGGTCAAGGCAATTTCTCGTCAAGATAAAAGCTACGCCTGGCTCATCAAGTGATCATCCTCCGAAGTATACCGTGAGTGGGTGTCCTTCCTTGGTATCTCCCATACTGTCCCCGAGTGGCTTTATATATATTAAGCTCACGTCCATAATCATTCAGCTTAATACCGTGAGATCACCACCATGTCTGTCACAACAGGAGCCTTCTCGCCGGGAATGGTCTTAGACGCTACACTACCCTTGCAAAACCCTTGATCATGAGATCCTAAAACCTCCCTCAGATATCTGGTGATGTGATATTCGACCTGGTGAATTATTTCGCGTACGTATACAACTTGGGGGCGCCATACATCACTTCCTGCTTGGTCAGGGCTAGCTAGAATTACACCAACGAGCATAAATGCCACTGGCTGAGCCGAAACCGTCATTCGACGCCAGGATGCTGATGGCCAGAGACTATGTTAGCGCTGCAGCAGGGCCATCGACCGCAGGACCATGCCGACCACCAGCCTATAGCTGCTTCAACCAGGTTTGTTCTTACCGAACCTTGCGTGGCCTGTTTTAGAACCCTGCTCGTAATTGATGAATCTACCTTGAGCGATTTTAGTGTGCCTGCAGGAATTCGCAGCAAAGGCTGTGAGTACCACATCAACATGATCATCCGTGATCTAGTGCGTATCCTACCGTGTTGTTATGTGGAATACACAACCAATAACACGATTTATAGTATACTTGAATGAGCGCGATATTCATGATCAACAAGCATGTGGCATGCTGACGCATGGAGCCCATCCCAAGTCATCCTAAGAGTGACTATCGCAATTCGTCCACCCAATAAGCGTCCACCCCAGCGACTTCGAGATACACTTGGAATGACCCTGTGAATCAAGGAGTAAGCACAAATCCCGTGAGATACAGAGTGGTAACTAGGAAACCTAGGCAGAAAACAGACCGGCCTAGCTGCGTTGTCTCGACGGCTGATCGGAAGCAGGGATCGTCAATGTGCTGGCAGTTTCGGTCAGAAGCCTTGAACCCTCAACATCGACCAAGCACAGTCGCAAGACCATGCATCGTCCACTCAAGGGACCGAGCGAGCAGGGTGAATCCGAGGAGAGCCAATCGCCTAGCTTCATACCTGGGCCGCCAACGATACCGTCTTTTCCGGACACCGATATACCACATTATCTGCATGCTTGTATTAAGCCTCGACCAGGAGTCCAGTGATAATGGAAAGAACACACATGCCGCCATCGGATACACTAACAATGAGGCAGGTCCTGAGGATTGCTCTTCCTCTTCGGGAGATACGAGCCCCTATCATGCACCTGACGCTAACATGCATACCTATCAACCCCATACTTCTCAAGATATACGTACACGACCTACACGCAAGTCTATTTGTCATTCGTCTGCTAGACGAGTATGTAGGCGCCGGATTTTCTGCCGAAACCCTTGGACCGACTCACGGCGTGGAAGAAGCAAGGGAATGAAACCTGTGTGCAGCCACATGTTGCACCTCGGATGAATGTACCGAGAAAGCGTAAATAGTGAACAACCCTTCAGCATAGCGATAGCAGATCGATAGCGACGGACATATCCGAGAGGTGAATGAAAATGTGGTCATCGCTCCTTGCGTCAGGAGCTCAAAACATCCGGTGTGGTGTTTCTGGGGTAGGCAAGGATAAGCCACGGCAATGACGGCCCTAATCGGATATCGGAAGAGGCTTAAGTCCGAAAGGCAAGGGCTCTATGTCATGAGGTATGTTAGAACTTCATATGATCTCGTCATTGTTGACCAGCAGGTATGAGATGATGATCCATGGTGATCCTTTACTACCTACTGAGCTGGCATGCACACAGTAGATTCCAGCAATGGGAAGGCCCAGAAAGGACTTTTTTTTTGCCAATGCACATTTGCAATAGCCTGGAGCTACTTTGGTCTCCAATATATGATGGACCCATTGCATAACCCCAATTTTGGCAACATCTCCGGGAGTTCCGACCTGACTCAGGCTCAGGAGATCATATTTTTAATTCTTGCAGAACCGGTGCTTGGAGAGTATCTAACTCTAATTCTCAATCCGATATCGCTACCTCCACAGGGTGTCCTAAACGATGTCAAGGATGGATGATTTCCAGTAAGGGAAACCCAACGGATGCACCTCCAGAGGACCATCGGTCCGTGGGGATTACTAAGGTTGGCCAAAGGCTGGCTACCGATAAGGTCGGTGGAATGAATCATTGGTCGCGTCGGGATCAATTGAGGCTGGAAATCATGCAACGGTGGGTACCTTGCTCCTCGGACTATGAACTCCATACCAAGAGCAAGGCAACTACACCTATAACGAAAGATAATATACCTCCTCAGCCAGCTGAATATCCCCCCACCTTGTGAGCAGGCCCAAGAAAGAGACATCACACCCCCGAGCAAAGCCTGAAGACCATAGCAGAAAAAAGAGCCCGGAAGAGCCCCAAGTTTCGTACCTCTATCCGATCCGAAATGACTATCTCATTGTCATTGGCGGAAGGGACTTCCACCATGGTTGTTCTTTCCAGGCCTCTAGCACAATGGCGTGTGGAATCCAGGCCTCGACCTTATAGCCAGACTATCTAGAGTTGTCTAACCTAATCTAGTGGGCGCACGGAATCAGATGAGGTCTGGACTACCCGGTTCCCTCATTTCCGAAGATGACGTCGGTTGGTGCCCCTATGCAAGTGCAAAGGAGACATCCAATATGCATTAACACCGCACACAAACCCACCCCAGGATATGGGACCGCCCGCGTAAGTACGCACAGACGACAGAGCATCCACGTCCGAGCCCAAGCTCAACGGCGGCCCAGGAAAAAGGGAACCACCGACGGTGCTACCAACCTACCTAGCACCCAGCACTGCAGCAGACCTAGATAGACTCCGTGCTCAACCCTCCCTCTAACCCCATCCATGGATGATACGAAGCAGAGTCCTCCGTCCCACCACCCCGATTGGACATGGACAGACATCCGGGCTCGCTGCCGTCCCGAAAATACGAGGGGAGTTGATGCATCACATTTGGGCCTGGCTGGGATACACCGCGTCGCCCCGTACCCTGGGAAAAAAAATAACGGTCAGCTAGAACCGAATCAGACTAGTCAGCTTGTAGCTTGTCACTAGTCAGCTACCTAAGTACTTTACTTCAGTTAGCTACCTTAGTATGTAGGTAGCTCCGTGCTCAATATTTTGACAGCGTGATAGATAAACTATTTGCTCCGTTGTGGAGAGTGGAGGGGACTAATGTGTGCGCTGTTGGCCTCCTGAATGGGGTTGGTGCTTGGCAGATACGATACTCGCTACTGCTTATGCATGAGGGATCCGTAATAGGAGGCGAAATTCCCTCTTCACGCAATGGATACATATCGTGAGAGAGAGCGCTCTTATGATCAGCTATTATACTTGGGTACGTATGTATATTGGCCAAACTATCGTCCAGCCACGGAGGGGTGTCGGTAATGAAGATCTGCGCAAGGATATGCCGAGGTGGGATATGGGTACTCCGTAGAGAGATAGATAAAGAAGTCCAGTCGATCGTAGACAATCGGTATACTATGTACGTAGACCCGGTGGATTGCGAGATGATGGTCAAGACGACCATATGCTGCATGATGTCCCCGGAGAGGGAGAATATTGGGACTTATCGGTTGACAAATTCTCGTGTGGCACCGGGTTGGATGGACTTACGTATATACTACACTACACAGTACACAGTACTCCGTATATGGTCCCCGAAAGGTAATCGTGGGGAGAAGATGATCGCACAGCCACTGCAATCCCTGCCGCCAGTGGATGACAATACAATCCAACTGGACAGCTGACTTGCCTCCTGAGTACCCCGTACTCCGCATATCCACCCGAGGCATTGACCAAGGATAGGGTGGTGACTGGGAACTGAGCATGGACGTAACTTTGCAGGGCCGATCCAATGGGAGGGCCCCGTTGACCTGGCTGAAATGGCTCGGCCACGATCGATGGGGTTAATGAACAGGGATAAGTCTGGTGCAGATGCGAGGAATGCACCCGTCTGCCAACCACTCACTCACTGTGCGAGGTTAATCCCCGGGATCCCCTCAACGATGAAGGTCGTACAAGCGCTGTTACTTAAGACCGAGGGTCGCCGCCTGGCCGTCTCAGGCTCCCCCAAGATAGCCCGGAGAGGGCCATGGGGAAGGAGGGGGTGTGGTGAGGTGACATTGATTATTGCCACATCGGGGGGCCGGGCCCCAGCCGAGTTAGCGTGCCCTGGGGATATCCATCAAAGTGAATGAATGAATCAAGAATGTGCCCGATCGTTCCTTCTCCTTTCTCCTGCTCCGCTCTCACTTGTCCTCCCTACCTTACTTACTCCGTACATCTCTCAAATACCGGAATTTCACCACCGCCCATGACCCATGCAGTCCGACCAGGAAGATCCATGCGGGTAGACCCGACAGGGTGGTTACTGGGCAATGTCGCTCGATAGCGCACCACCAGCGGATGCATCCTGGCCATCCCGACCCAAAGAATGGCATGGTCGGATTCACGGTACGGGAGACACTCGTTGCCTCGGTCGCAAACGTCGGTAAGCCTGTATGGACACGTCAATCGCGAACTTAGAGGTCTAGTGCTATGCACCGGTTTGGATCTGACAGTTTTCTGGAACCCATGCGGAATCGGTCGCTGAGGTGGTGGTTCCATGGCTCTGCTGCACGTAAGCACCGGTACGATTTGGTATGACAACGGTGGCAGAGGGGGCCACGTATCTCCAGGCACATACCTAGCATACAGGGCCATTGACGCAAGTGGTGATCACTAGCTGTCATCGTCGGTTTCGGCACGTCCTAATTCCTAACCCGACTTAGTGTAAGGAGCTTGACATGATTCAAACTGGATCTTCCCATAACGGGTCCTGACTATCTCATTGCGATCCTCGCGCAGATGAGATGAATGAGGGCTTCGGGGGGGGGGTTGACATGGAGATCTCCCGGAGAAAACCCTCCTTTGAGATTCCCGCCCGACAGGCAGGGGCGATAGTCACCCGGGGAAGGTGCACAGTGGGCCCTGGAATCTCCTCTAATTCGAATGGAGTAGGAGTCTAAGTGTCTAAGTTGGTAGCACCAGGGACACGAGGAGTCCCTCGCCGTTATCCCGCTACTTATCGCGACCCCTGAGAGACCAAGACATGCTTCGTTAGGGTAAACATCGGGTGGAAGATGTCATCGATGGATCCCAGGTATGTGCATGCTGCATACGCGAGGACATCCGCTTGGACAGTTCAAAGTCCCATGCTGCAGTTCTGCTAGTGCGATCTGTAGGGCGTTGTTGGCCGACTTGACAGACTGGCGGCGATGCCTCCTACATAGTACTATGTCTCATTGCTTCTAGTACTATGTACTACTAGATAGATACTGGATAGCTCCACGGAGAACAGGCCCGATCATAAGTAGTGAAGCTGCTGAACCAAACTGTCAATCTGGGTGGAATGGGGCCGCCTCATTCGGTGCGGACCGTCGGGGTGGGGCCAAATGAAACCTTCCACTTCCACCGTCCTCGGCGCTCGCCAATGAGTCAATTCAACTCAGTCAAGGGCCCCCAAGCCAACCGGGGGGACGGACCAGGCAAAGCCGGCGCCTGACGCTCGGGTTTGGCCCAGGGCGCACTACCTCCAGCTGTTGGGTCGTCCTCCTCGAATCATGCAGCCGGTTGGAATGGGGGGGTGGGGAGTCCCCCGTTCCGATTCGTTCACCAGCCTCGATGCCATCCTCGAGTAGGCAGGACCGCGGCCTAGACAGGCCTGGAGGCGCTAGGCTCATAAGGCTAGGCTAAATTACCTGAAGGACCAAGGATGCCACTTCAGGGATGATGGGGCTGGGAAGTGCCATTGTCGAGCTGACGACCTCCTAAGAGTTCCCCCCCCCGCCAGTCTTCCGTTCTGCTCGAGGTGACTGACTGTTGCAGATCCAATTTCATTTGGAGAGGGGGCGCGACAGCATTGCCATTGCCCTTCCCCCCCGGCTCCTGTAGTTTTCGGTTAAGATCGTCAGTGCTTCGATCGGTGCCAGATTTGCTTTTCTCTGGTTGTTTGGTTTTCTTCGGCCGGTACCGGAAATCACGCTTACTTACGGGCTCTCCATCAGACATGGCGGCGTAGTTCAGTTCGCATGTGGCCAGCCCTAATTTGGTACCAAAGTACGGCGGCACTCCGGGTACAACACCCAGTGACCTTGGACGACCGTCTCACTCGGTGCAGGGAAGATTAATATCTCCTGCCTCGAGACTATTGGCCCCCAGGCCCGATGCACGTACACATCCTGACGATGTAGCCAAACTCAAAAATGGTGCCATCGTTCTCGAAGTCCATTCCACCGGCGGTCCAGTGACAGACCGCTTTGGGCCAAGGAAGCAAATATAACACTAGGTCCTCCGTATTATTACTATCATTATTAATTCCACGAGATTGCACAAGAGCATAACCGCATGAATAGGAGCATAAATTTCAAATGCTAGATTCCAACCTGACAAATCGGGCCTGCCCCCCCCCCCCCATGCCAGTCCGCCAAAACGATTAGCCGCAAGGCGCAGCGCCCAACCTGCAGGGTGGTGAAGGCGACGGAGGGGAGAAGAAGAAGACAAAGGGTGCATGGGCCAACCCCGCTATCCTTCAAAAATCCTTTCTTCCCAGGCATCTGGGATAAGCAACCGGCCCGCTGGACTGGGTATCGCGAGCCCAATAATACACCGTGGTATAGGTGACCTACAGGGGTTGGGGACAGTCGGGTAAGCACTTGTCTCATGTGAAGGGTTGCTGGAATCCAATGATCCGTCATGAGCCCCCCCAGGATCGAAATCCGGTGGGTTACCAACCCTGCGGTTAATATTACGCCGTGCCGGACATGCCAGCTGACGATGCCTTGCACAGAAGGGCCTAATCCCCATCTATCTATCGTCCAGGATAATTCTTGATCAATCCCGAAGGGCAAATCCCGAGCTGCAGCGCCACCTAAATATAGGTTAAAGTACTCCGTACTACTAGTTACTCCGGAAGTGCCTTACTAAGTGAGGGACTCATCTCCATGCCGACAGATCTCATCGACCGACTATCAGGAAGAACCCAATAGCAGTGCTTGGATGGACATGGATTTGGAAGCGAGGCGTCCGCCAGAACATCACCTTCCCTTTCGACGTGAGATCGCCTCAGGGCCTCCCCCCCTGGACGGCCTGCCAGTGGCAGTATTCCGACATAATAATAATAATCCCCTAGCCCGTCTTCGGCTTAGAAACTCCGCCTCGATTAGGTTTGGCCCATTCATATTGCGTCGCTTATCAACAATGGCAGCTCACTAATCCGTTAGTCGCTAGTCCCTCGTACTTGCGAAGGCTTAGTAGTAATTTCTTGACGAAGATCCGAGCAGGGACTCCGGGATCCGTGAGGTCTCTTCACTGGTGCAATTGAGCGTCTGCTTTCTCGTATACGACTCCGTACAGCTCCATCCAAATGCACGTCGTGCCTGTCTCTGAGATCACGGGCCTTGACCCCCGCCCGGCCGGAAACCCCCCCAGAGTTAAGACCCACTGCATTGAGGGATGGTACACGATACCGTAGATAAAATTTGAACTTCGGTTTGACTTTTGAAAAAATGAAAAATCAAAATTCGGAAGGGGGAACAAAAATAAAAATAAAAACAAAAACGAGAAAGTAAAAAAAAAAAAAAAGATTCCTCGTTCCAAGATGGCAGGACCGGTCGCAGTTGCGATTGCAATGTCCCATAGTTGAAGTTAACCGCTGCCCTAGGCCGGGCTAAAGCATGGGCATGGCCTCCCAGTGGATCGGCCGGCTGGCTTCCCCTCTTCTGGCTCCATCTCCTTTTCAGTCCGACCCAGTACCCACCCCTCCGGCTCAGTAGTGCAGATTTCCTCGTACGCAGTAGTGGGTACCAGGAGTCGTCGGTACTCTGGAGTGGTGACCGGGTAATCTATCTATTATGCAAGTACGAGAGCGACACGGTGACCCTCCTCACGATCACTAGACACACCACCGCCCCGAATGATTTTTTGCTAGTACACTATTTCTCCAGGCATGACGTTGTCGGAAGCATTCCGACCGACCGAATAAGCTCCCTAGAGCAACGGGGAAACTGGAAATTGAAGCCAGTGAAGAACCAGGGCCAAAGGGTGGGCCGTCCGGCGAGCAGGGTAATTTTACCCAATTACACCCCGGGCGTCGGGCCCGTCTTACCCAGAGGGAAGGGTGGGTGGGCGACTGGCCCAGTGGCCCACGGTAGGTATAGTCGCTATAGCGCATCTGCCTTCGACCGTCGTTACGGCTGACTCTTCCACCCTCTCTGGCTCTCTCCCCTCGTCCTGCTGGTCGGTCACGCCGGTCTTCGTGGTGGCATCCCCATCCATCATCCTTCCCTCCATCCTGCTGATCGGGTCCTTCCATCTCCAATTCTCCTCCTCCGACGTCCTCCCTTCCCCTTCTTTCCCTCCACCGCCCGCAGGGGTCAATTGCTGGGCTCTCGATCGTTCTACTATCCGTCCCACGACAGACCCACGCTCGCCCTCGCCCTCGCCCTCGCCTTCGCCTTCGCCTTCGCCTCTTGACTCTATCCTCACCATTCTCCGGTCGGACACTTCCATGCTGGCGGCTCCTGTCGTTTAAATTTGGCGACAGATCTCGGTCCATCTCTCTCCACTCGCCAAGTCTTCTCGTCGGTGTCTTCCAACCGCCGGATCGGTTCATAGATTTCACTCTCGGTCGCGTCGGGATACGGGTGCTGGAAGAGGACAAGGCCCGCTCTCCAAAAGTATTGCATGGCCGTTCGATGCATGTTTTGACCTAAATCTTTTCCAATTACATACCAAGTGAGTCCTCATTTGGCCGGGCTGGGCAGCAGGTTCCATATTCTTTCTGCTGCGGGGAGTATATCGGTTGGTGGTTGGGATGCTAATCTCCCAGCAGGTTGTTTGAGCTCCTTGTACAATATGGCTACTAGACCTCCCCTTTCGCCCCCGGTGAATGAGACCGAGCATACCGCCAGCCGGATCACTCGCGATGGAAAGAAGATCACCTACTACCTCAAAATCACCCAGCAGCCCGAACGTGCACGAGCATGCGGTGCAGGCGCCAAATGTACGCATCCATCCCCGCATGCAATGTGGACCTGATTTGAGATGAGACTGACCATGTTTGACTGTTGGCAGCGTCTGCGGACCGTCGTCCTGTTGATCCTCCACCGGTTGTCGAGTTACATATCTACGAGTCCGACCCGAAGGATGACCGGCACAAGACAGACATCACCTTCGCCTACAATGCCAATTTCTTCCTGTTTGCTACCCTAGAAACGGCTCGGCCGATGGCACAAGGACGGCTTGCTCCGACCCCGACATTTCCAGTCCTCACAGGCGTACCGGTGGCAGGTGTGGCATACTTGGATCGTCCGGTGCCGGCTGGATACTTTATTTTCCCCGATCTTTCTGTCCGGCATGAGGGTGTCTACCGGTTGAGCTTCCATCTGTACGAGGAAACCAAGGATAGCAAGGATGCGGATGAAGGGGCTCCGATTCCGTCACCCATGATGAAGACGGGCTCCAAGCCCTCGGCACCAAAATCGTTCTTGAACTTCCGTCTCGAGGTTGTCTCCGTCCCATTTACGGTGTTCAGTGCCAAGAAGTTCCCCGGATTGACCACCAGCACCTCCCTGAGCCGGGTCATTGCAGAGCAAGGTTGCCGAGTCCGCATTAGACGCGATGTCCGGATGAGACGACGGGGAGACAAGCGTTCCGACGACTATGACTTTGACGATGATAGATCCTACCGCGGCCCCCTTCCAGATCGTGGTTCGGTTCCTGACGCTTACTCGAACCCTGCTGAGCGTCCTCGATCCACCAGCATTGGTTCCATTGGCCCTGCTTCGTCTTATGGAGGCGAGGCTCCCCGCCGGCTATCTGCAACTGAGTACGGCTTCCCGAATGCTCAGACGTATCCGCGCCCGGTCCCACCTGCGCCTGCACCTCCGCCGTCCTCGACCCCAACCCCAGTTGCCCCGATCGCACCCTCGTCTCGCAGTTCCTCATACACTTCACATCTTTCGTTCGGTGCGACGCGGACCCAATATTCAGCCCCACAGCTACCCGGCACTCCTCAGTCTGCAACAACACCAACACAAGTATACTCTCCTCATCCATCATATTCCCACACCAGAAACCCGTCGACAAGCACGGAGTCCGAGTCTGCACCTTCTGGCTATCCTCCACCTTCTCGGCTGCCGGCCGAACGGTCGGAGTATCCCAAGCTCTTGCCACCTATCCGCATGTGGCATCGTTCGGATCCTCCCACGTATCGAGCTATGGATCCCTTTGCACCTCGTGCCCAAACACCGTCGAATCCGGCTCCTTCGCTCCCGCCTATCGCATCCATATCCGCTGAATATCCGAACAACCCGCCTCAACCACCGAGCCATATTGCCCCGACTCCAAACCGTGAACCGCGGGCATTCTTGTGGGATACCCGCACGGCCGCCTCATCGAAGCGACCTCACGAGGATGCGTTTGGTCATAGTGAACGACCACTATATAATGGCATGCGACCAGACGCGGACAATTACCCTAATATGGACCGTAGACCGTCGGACGTGCACCGGGCGGCGGTGCTCAACAACCGGGACGAAATGGCATACCGACGAGCCAACGGGAGAATGGCCACCAAGATTTCTCCGGTGGTCCCATGAAATCGACAGCATTGAAGCGATGTATTTGGCACATTTATATACGGGGGCGTCTTGGCGTATGGTCGGCCCATTGGGGCTCTGTTCTTCTTTGGGGGGGGGGGATCGGGGCTGGGAATAAGGTCCCCGGGGGGTATTTTTGATGACACCAGACTTGACGTTTATGCCACCTTGCCCTTCTCATTCTGGCTGTGTTTCTGTATATGATTCTCACCCTTGCATTCTGTTTATACATATTCCCCCATTGTTTGTCGGCCCTCTAGCATCCCGGGGAATGCTCCCCGGGAGACGTTAATGCCACCTTCCCTGGTCGAGGGGTTCTGGACGGGGCCGATTGTCTTCTGTTGTGAAACCGAGGCGCAGCGCATCTGCAGCCCAATCGATAGATAGTTGGTCGCATTCTTTGACTTCAGTATCTTCATGCCAACGGAGCATGCCTGTCAGCCGAGTGGGCGGGTGCCAACGGGCGGCGCGGCTTGGCGCATACTCCAGGAACTCCGGCGGGGGTAAACAATAAACAACAAGCAATCCATTCTCCATCCATTATTCTCCTCGGCGTAAACAATCCTTGCTACGTACCACTCACCGCTATCTATCTATCTACCATCGAGGATCTATCTATCGAGTATCGACCTGTCACCCAGTGACCCATCACCACGTTTCCCCCCCTCCCTTCCCCCCACCCGGGTTCCCCGTCGGTTCCCTTCCCTTCCCTTTTCCCTTCCCAACTTCCCTCTCTTTCTCCCGCTCAATCTTCCCTTCTCCGATGACCAGTCCAAGTGGATCGTCGTGACTGACGGGATGACGGATCGCGAAGCTGCGGCCGAGGTGAGTTCCTCCCTACTTGATGCCTCTTATCTCTCCGTCCCTTGCGCAGTGGACCTGACGCATCTTTCCCCGATCGACAGTTGCCCTCGGGTCCCGTGGACGTCAACACCGCCATGGACCTCGACCCTCTCGAGGCAGACCGCCAGCTCGAGCAATCTCTTCAGTCCACCTGTGCCGACCATGCTTCCCGTGACTCTCATTCCCACAAGCACTCCCGCAACCCCAGCGATTCCACCCTCGACTCCAGCCTCGACTCCGGATTTTCCTCCGACGTTTCCGGTCGCTTCGACGACGCAGAAGAACTGGACTATCCCACCGCCCAGAGCAGGTCTCCATCCATTCACTCGTCTAAACAACGTCGCTCGAACGACTGGCCGCTGCAACAACAACAAGACAATGCCACGGATAATGATGTCCCGCCCCGGAAGGAGAACCCCAGCGGAAGTATCACGACGGGATATCGCAGGCCGTTTCACACGGCAAACCTCAAGAGCAATGGCTCGCCGCGGACATTGAGGTATGCGCGTCAGGCTGATCCGTCCATTCGTGCCCGACGTTCGCGGTTCGTTGAGGGAAGCATGAGTGACAGCGTGAGTGAGAAACCGCCGAGCATCTTCATGCGCGATGACGCACGCAACCACGCAGGTCAACGGCCCTCGGGGATTTTCCGGTTCGGGAAAGCGATCGCATCAGCGTTCAACCCGTTTGGAGCCTGGGGGGCGAAACCTCCTGCAGAAGGAATCAAGCAGACAGGCGACCCTCTTAGCCAGGCAGAGAAAGCGTACGCGGAGCTGAAGAAGTCGGGCTACAGGGGTACCGTCAAGGGAAGCTACTTGCAGAATCTGCATGCAGAGTCGAACACGCCCCAGCGGTCGTGGAACCCGATACCCGAGCGGATGGAAAATGGGCCTGCGGGGCGCCATTCGCGACAGAATTCGGGCGAGGTTACGGAATCAGGCGGCCCAGTTCGTTCGGAGCTGCGAAAAGCCAAGTCGTCTTTGGGAATACCGCTCATGAAACGGCAAGACTCCAACAAGTTCCTAGAGGAGCTGGAGGGGTCCGCCGTGCGACGACAGAAGTCCCGCAAGGAGCTCCAACGGCAAGCCAAGCTGATGAAGCGAGTCAGCGACCTGGAGATTAAGCTGGACCGGGCCCGTCGAGAACTGCGCGCACTTGTGGGCGAGGAGCAGGAGGAGGTGCTGGCACCGACCCCCTATCTGGAAAAGCCGTACTCCCGGAAGTTTGTTCCTGGGGCGCTTCCTTCACTTCCATCAGAGAGACTGCTGTATAATGAGACCGTATCGCCAGCGTCCCCTCAAATTGCATCGGCCCCAATGACCTCCCTGGCGGAGAATGTGCCGCGAGAAGCAACACGCCAACCCAGCAGCGGCCCGCACGAACTCGCCGGGACGCCATTTACTACGCCCAAAGCCCCCCAAGAACGCCATGGACAAACCTCTCTAAGCGCAGACAGTCCCTCTCTCAAACGGAAATCACCCGACCCGGAGTCTCTGAAAGCCACGCAGACAGACCCAAAGCATCCGACACCTCACTCCGACAAGCCTGCCGGCTCCGAGGAGATCACCACCCCGCGACGGGCCAAGTTGCCGAAGATGGTCACCAGCGACAGCCCCGGCTCTGTCGAGCGGAAGCAATCCAAAAACACGGGTCGTTCCCCAAGCGAAGAGCGCGGACGACGACGCTCCCAACCTCTCCGATCCGCAAGCACACGGTCTCCTTCCGGGCGACGACGAGCCTCGAACTCGTGCAACCGCGCCCAACCCAGCCTTCGCATGAAGAAAGGCCGCGCTGACCTCCGCTCCGCAAGTACCAGCGAGCCCATCCAGTTGCACGACCACGACAAAGAGAACCACCAAACCACACCGACACCCCAATACGACGGCATTGAGGAGCCCCAAGCGTTCAGCTCTCCGCACGAGGGCACTTCCCCGTCCCCGAGTAAGAAGAAGCCCATCCGCTACGAATACATTCCTCCTGTCCCACCCCTCCCAAAAGACCTCTCCGCCACAGCAGCCAAGGTCGACCGCCGCCTTGCCAAGGAGATGGTGAAGGTGCGCGAGGCGCGTAATAAAGCTATGGCAGAGGCCGGAGTGAAACCAGAGGGTGTGGAAGAGATCAATGGCTTTAAATGGCCGGAGGAGTTCTTCTAAATAAACCTTGGTGCTCTGCTGTTGCCCCTTCAAATTTTTGCTAGCGTTGGCTGATTATTGCATTGGCATGGTCTTGGTATAGGCCAGAGCATTCGAAGATGAGAACGAGGATGAAGATGATGATGCATTGGACCTATCCAAACATGGGTTGACTTGGGTACATATGTGTATACTTCGGTTGTCCTGTGCATGTTTACTTGGATAGAAGAGGGAAAAAGGGGAAGAGGGGAGACGGTGGAGGTGATTTCCTGTGTCTTATTTCCTCTTATTCCTCTTATTCCTCTTATTCCTCACTAATGAACGTAACGACTAATGACCCATAATGAACATGCATGATTTATTTTATTGCTGCTTAGCTTGTAGTAGTGTTTCCCAGTAGAGTATTCATTAATCGTGTTTGCATAGTAGTCATAACCGTAGTATTTATATAGCAAGCATCTATCACATGATTTAATTATTTACTAATTCATTGCCTAAAGTATCAGTATGATCAGGTTCTAACTCACCTGGAGGGGTTAGATAGATATCGAGTCTACCTACCTGACCCAATCTAATATCATATCGCATCACATCTACAGAATAGCCATCGCATTTGCATGAGACCCCACTCCACCTATATTCAACAAACATATTAGCACTGATCCATCTAAGACCCATACCACAATTCCCTCTCCCCAACACGCAAGACAGAAAATGAATAGGAAAAGAAAGAAAGAAAAGAAGGAAGGAAACCTACCAACGACATTCCCCGGCGCACTGGTCACAAAAACCACCCACCTACCGACCTCTCTACACCGTTGACTCAACCTCTCCAAATCCCACATCTCGCCGAGGGGCATACCCCAACAAGCCAGAATCTGCTGATGGATGTACCCGCCCTCCTTTTGCGGCGGCCAAGCCTCAAAGGTAGGCGAATCGCCCGCCACGGCTGCAAAATAGCAATCATGCAACCAATCCAATATGGCATCTTCCTGGCTTAGGCCGGCCCAGGTGAGATGTTCGTGGGAGCGAGTGGCGACGGTTTCGCGTTCGGAGGGGGTCAGGGTGTGGTAGCGTTCGACGCAGCCGGAGCGGATGAGTAGCATGTCGCCAACTTGGATGTCGCCGCCTTGGGAGGCGGGGCGGAGGTCGATGCCTTGGGATTTGGCGCAGGCGGTGAGGGAGGAGAGGGTGATGGCGTGGGTAGTGTAGGGGTCGTAGGGGATGGAGTGGGTGAGGGCGTAGTGCCGGTAGTCGAGGAGGATGGCGCGGCCGGCGATGCCGTGGGTGGCCCAGTGGTGGATGCTGCAGCGGGTGGTGGGGGAGGGGCCGGTGATGTCGGTTGGTTTGGTCTGGGTTAGATGTTAATGGGTTTTTTTGTTTCCTTTGATGATGGGGGTTGGTGGGGGGGTGTACGTTGTTGTAGAAGGTCTTGGCTTCAATGTGGGCGAACTATATATGCATCGGTTAGTAGGGCTGCGTGATTGGAGAAGGAGGAGGAGGAGGAGGAGGAGGAGGAGGAGGAGGGAGGGGGGGGAGGACGTGACGGAATCCGTCCCATTGAGGGCCGCTCTGCGTGTTCAAAGTGTAAGTATCATCGTAGACGATGTCCTTGACGATCTCTTTGATGGTGTGCTGGAAGCATTCGCGGCCAAAGGCTGGTGGGTTGGGGATGTTCAGTGGGAGGCTGGGATGGATGTGAGCGTTGATTGTCTTCGTCAATGCATATCTGGACAGGAGAGCAAGCACTCACTCCAATCGGATCATTTCTCCTGTTTGTATCTCTTTAGCTGCTGCTTTGACTCTGGCCGGAGTGAGCAGGTTCAGGCGTCCGAGCTGGGTGCGTTAATATGATATGGTCTGGGTGTACATGTATATACTTCGGCAGCACTTACCGAATCATCTTTCCCCCACACCCAGGCGGCGTCTTCTGGGGCATCTGGAATCTTAGGAAGCTCCTTGCGAGAGGGAAACCGGGTGCAGTTGGGATCCCAGGGGAGCTGGTCAGGAACTTGTTCGCCGGGGAGAGACATAGTACTGGTAGATGAGGCGGATGAGCACGACGTTGGTCAGTCGTCTCGATGCGCCAGCCATGGTGGAATCCATCATTATATAGGCTGGCTGTGCCGGGTCTCTCTCCTCGTCTTCGGCTAGTGCTGGACTGGGTTTAATGGAGCCAGGGTGGGACTATGATGAGCGTCGTGGACCCTCGGCCAAATTTGAGTCGGATAGGCTCTTGGCTGCCAGGCAAGACGCCACCGGGAGAATGAGGGCTGGGCCCCACGGGATATCGAATCTGGCAGGATATGCCCGGGGGTGAGGCGAAGGAGCGAGGATGTACCCCAGACGGCTGGAAATACACGAATCAGAGGGGAATGCCAGTGGCTTCACTGGACCCTGAACAGCCGAGGATCTCACTTGTTCCATGGAACCCAACAGGCAAGAGTAGCCAAGTGAAAGTTTCCCCGCACGATGCAGAAAGATATACACTATGCACTACGAATAACAGGACAATCAATGGACAGGACTGTGGTAGACCAGTCGGCCTCCTTTTTTTGTGTTTTGCATTCATAGGGGAATCTTCGTGGATATGATACAGAAAACGGTCATCAGGCTATGCTCGAGCGGAACTGGAGGATAGCGAAGACATCGAACAGGCGGAAACAGCAGAGCTGCTCCGGGATCAAGCGACTCGAACAAGGCCCGCACTTCCCACAGGCGGGCTGCAACAAGAAAAACATGATCGTCGTCCAGACACGCGATGCAATGGAGGCTCACCACCAACCCATGCGGATATTAACGCCAAATGTGACACCAGATGCAACAGGCCATCCCAGCACCTTACTCACCAATCCCACCGTAACCCATAGTGATCCCAATCACATTCCGAAAGTCCCGGCATATAAAATGCCAGGGTCAAGTATTCGTAGGATTCTCCGTCAGACGCCAGGGATATCAGAAGCAGAAAGTTGTGGAAGAGTTTCAACACTCCCCAAAGGAAAGAAAACAGTCACCGCTAAACGCAAAAGCAGAAGGTTCAACATGAAAAAAAAAAAAAAAAAGATAACCAGGGCGTAATGATAATCGACTATGTCTGCGCAGGCACGCCAGTCGCTTGTGAGGTATTGCGACCTCCGCGAAGGCCACCGCGGCCTCGAGAGTTGTACCCACGTCCATAGCCACCGCGGCCACGGCCATAGCCTCTTCCTCTGCCACGGCCACGATAGCTTCCCCGGTATCCATCAACACTGCCTTGGCCGAAAGTTTCAATGTTCCTCTTTTCTTCCTCGCCACGCCATTCCCGGCCACCCGCACGGGCTCCCGTTCCCTCTTCACGATCACGAGCCTCACTTGAGATGTTATCGAAGAAGGATGTTTGCCGGTTGTAGGCAGTCACGGACGAATCGCCGCCGGCATCGGACCCTTCAATGTCACCGTTGGTGATGGAGGCAGCCTCACCCTCATGCACAGGGGAACCAGTGGCGATAGCCTCCTTGACCAAGTCTTGCTTGTTGAATTTGGCGTTGGCAGTCTCAAAGTCATAGTCCGTTGTAGGAACCTCGACCTTCTTGGACTGACCCTGGTAGGGAGCACGGTGACCGCCACGTCCACCGCGAGGGTGCTGATGACCACCACGAGGCGCACGGTTACCCTCGTAGGGCTTCATTTCCGCCATCTGTCTTGTTACTCCTTCCAGGGACGCATCGCCGTGCACAGGCTTCTTCGGCACATTAGGCTGAGGCAGCTTGGCCATGGCCGCCGCAACAGCAGCAGTAGCAGCGCGCGTAGCTTCAGTGATAGCCGCTTGAGCGGTACCTTGCGGCACGCTGTTTCCAGCACCGGCCATCGGAGGATTGCTTACAGCAGGGACAGGCGACTTGGAGGCAGCGGTGATCGGAATGGCCGGCTGCACACGTCCGCTCCGTGGTCCAGTAGGTGGGATCTTGGCCAGGCCCGGGGGCGCCGCAGCAGCAGGAATACTGGAGGCTTGTACGGCTTCCGTTACAGAAGGTTTCGATTCAACAGGGGGCGGAGGAGCATTCTGAGCAGATGCTGCAGGTGCGGGTGTAGCATTCCGGCTGGCGGGCTTACTGGATGGCCGTTCACCAACGGGAAGCTCCGAGGTGGGTTTAGGGACATTTACGGGGCCTGCGCCAGGAGCCCCCTGTCGCTGCGGAGGGGTCTGGTGCTGACCAGGGGGTCCAATAGGCATCTGATGAGGGGGAAACTGGCCTGGTCCTTGGGGGAATCCTTGACCCGGGGGAGGATACCATCCGGGTGGCGGAGCTCCATACGGCATATTCGGAAAACCAGGTCCGGGAGGGAAACCGGGGGCTCCAAAGCGTTGTCCATAACCTGGTGGGTAGAAGCCTTGGAACTGCGGCTGCTGGGGGTAACCCGGGGGCGCCGGACGGGGCACCTGAGGCTGTTGTGACGTTGGCAAACCCTGAGGAGTAGGTCCTGGACGAGACATGCTCTATTCATGAAACAATATTAGTGTCATGCTTTCAAGAGAAGGTGAGGTTGCAGTGTCAAGGTGCTTTGCTTCTCGATTATTCAGAAGGAAGGCAACGGAAAATATCCACATGAATTGTTTGCGCAATTCGGAACAGGTCTGTGAGTTTACATCCGAGATATTTCATCATTGAGTCGATTGTCCATACGGAGCAAGCCCCGTGGACGCAAAGCACCGAAAGTTCAAGGGGAGGCAGGTGAAGGGATTGTGATGGACTTACCCCTAGGATAGCAGGATCATCTGGCACCTGAGGAGGTTCAGGCTGTGTGTTTTCCTTGGTGTCCTCCGCTACGCTAATGTCTTTTACGTCACTGCCACGGAAGACAATGTATTCGTAGACGCTGGCTGACGGGGCAATCTCTTCATTGGGATTGCCTCGCCGGCCTTCAGTCCCGAATGACACAACATTCTCCAGGGCTATGGTGGAAGCTTCAGGATTGATCTCATGCAACGTTCCAACATAACTGACGGGGCCATGTCAGTAACAGCCAAGGAGGCAGCCAGGTGCAACGATGGAGCTGCTGCAGGCAGTGGAAAGAAATGGTGGAAGCGATGGTAGACCATACCGAATGTCACTCTTGGAGATCAGGTTGAAACGCTGACTGCCAGGTGTTAACTCCCGCCTAGCCGCACAAACCCTGGTTCCGACCAGTACAGTAGGCATAGAAGACTGACCCTATTAAATGGTTCATATCCATGCTGACAAGGGAGTGTGCGCGATTGACGCGCAAGATAGAAAGGAAAGAAACAGGGAGAGGGGGGAAGGATAGGGAAAACTCTGTTCAATGGGAGGGAGGCAGGGGGGGAAGGAAGTGGGAGGAAGAGAGAAGAAAGAAAGATGAAAATCGACGCCGGGTTTTGTGGTGGGAAAGGCTGGGGGCTCGGGCGGGCGGCAGAAGCTCACCGTGCAGTTTCTTTCGTCTCTTTTGCCCGAACGGATTCCACGTGAGCCGCTGGCGGGGAAGCACTCGAGTGCCACTACGTAAGAGATTCACTAGTTTGAGGATAGTATCGAATTCCTTGTGTTGCCCCTCTGCTGCTTCCCATTATTACCCACCATCATTAGGTATCATTCATTCTTGGCCTCGAACCACTTCACCGTCCTCATCATGGCCCAATCCTCCCACCGGGACGATTTCTTTCAAACCACGTTCGTCATGCTACCTACCGCACTGCACTAGCTAGTCGCTGATGCCCCTCGCCTCCAGAGCCGCCCTTGACGAGCAGAAGCGAAAGGACGAGAAATCCCAGAACACCAATGGCAATCCCATTCGCCTGCAGAGCAAGATCCTCGCGGTCGCAGCCGACCCGCTGAGTGCTGGGTCCGTCTATGTGGCTCAGAGTGGTGGTACGGTCAGGAAGGTCATCCTCGAAGTAGGTGCACCGCATCCTTGCTGTTGGACGCCTCGCTAGAACCTGGACTAAGCTGTTCTCTGTTTCCTCGTCTTTCTCTTGTAGACCGGTGAAACCGCAGCTGTCTTTAAAGGCCCGACCGCCCCCGTCACGAGCCTCTGTTTCAGTCCCAATGGCCGCTTGCTGTTCGCGGGGTGCTGGGATAAGACCGTCTGGAGCTGGGATATGGCGTCGAAAGAACCGAGGCTGCGCTACGAGGGGCATACCGACTTTGTGAGATCCGTAGTCAGCGCAAGGCTACATGGCCAAGATGTTCTGGTCTCTGGAGGCGCCGACGCGCAAATTCTCGTCTTCGACATTGCGACCGGCCAACGGCTCTCGGTGATGAAAGGCCATGCAAAGGGGATCCAAGACCTCGCTCTCGATCCCCTTTCCCTCGACTCCGATAGCGCCGAACTGGTTGTATTTAGTGCGGGCAGCGACCGAGAGATTCGTCATTTCGATCTATCAACTGGCAGCAAGGATGTTACTGGCACGGATGCTCTTCTAGCCCATGACACCAACGTCTACAAGCTGTTCTTTGATGCTGACGCTGATTTATGGACCGCCTCCGCCGACAAAACATCCAAGTGTCTCGTGAGAGAGGATGGTTGGAAACCCAACTTGACACTGGCTCACCCGGATTACGTGCGAGACGTGGTGGTCTACGAACAAGGAGGCTGGGTAGTCACTGCATGCCGCGATGAGGAAGTTCGCGTGTGGAATCGATCTGTGCGTACATCCCATCCTTCTCTGCGCCTGTGTATTTGTGGCATAATAACCTGGCTGACCCTTTTTCTTGTGCAGACTGGACAGCTTTACCATACGTTCTCCGGCCACTACGAAGAAGTTACCGGGCTTGTGCTCCTAGGATCTACCGTTGTCAGTGTTGGAATCGATGCCACTATTCGCCAGTGGTCCTTGAAACCCGACGAGCTGCAAAGTGCAGTAGAGAAGGCGAAGAAGACCACCGAGGATGAGGAGCAGCCACAGAACCCGGGAACGGTGCTGACGGAGGAAGAGGAACGGGAGCTGGCGGAGCTGATGGGAGAGGATTGATCTTGGAAGATAGCAGGCAGGCAAGTAAGTAGGATCTAGGTAGCATAGAGAGATAGTTCCGTAGGAGAGCAACCTGTAGGACGGCAAGCGGGTGCACGTGACCCCTGATGCACCCATGACGCACGGCGGGCGACGATCTCCCGGATGCGGGCCAGTCTAACGCGGGCACATGCTTCCTCCTCGCTCCTTCTCCATCTCCCCTCATCCCACTAGCTGGTCTGCCTGCTGCTCTCGCCCGTGTAGCTAGTAGTCCCCTTCCTTGCCACCTTGACTCGTGGCCTGTCATCTCGACCCATACTCTCTTCTCGCTCGTTCGGGTCGTGCTTTGCAACAGCCACCCCCTGACTAGCTTGGTGGCCAGGTGGTATCTTATCAGCTACTTCCCCTCTCCTCAACGTGCGTACCCGAGGCTGTGTACCTTCTAGCCGGGGTGGACGAATCATCTACCAACCAAAGTGACCCGCTGCGTGGATGTCCCACGGCCTCACGATGGCTGCCCCGTTAGCCATGCATCACGATGGCGTGACGGATGCCGGTCCGAGACTCGTCAACCGACTACGCGATAGCAAATCACCTTACGTGAGTTTTAGCGACCCTCGGCCTTCAGACCGAAGACTGACCTACGGATAGGTTAGAGCGCATATGAACAACCCAGTGGCCTGGCAGCTATGGGATGCGGAAGCCATCGACTTGGCCAGACGCTATAACCGGCTGATCTTCTTGAGCATCGGTTATTCAGCATGTCACTGTAAGTCTTCTCGTGTCGCACATTGGCGGCTGGATGCCCTAACGCGAAACCAGGGTGTCATGTAATGGAAAAGGAATCATTCATGTCCCAGGAGGTGGCCTCGATTTTAAATGAGTCGTTTATTCCAATCAAGGTGGATCGCGAGGAGAGACCTGACGTCGACGATGTTTACATGAACTACGTGCAGGCCACTACCGGCTCTGGAGGCTGGCCTCTGAACGTTTTCCTAACTCCAGATCTCGAGCCTGTGTTTGGCGGTACCTATTGGCCGGGCCCAAATTCCTCAACGTTGACAGGAACGGAGACAATCGGATTCGTCGAGATTCTTGAGAAATTAGGAGACGTTTGGGAGACCCAACAACTTCGGTGCCGCGAGAGCGCGAAAGAAATCACGAAACAGCTTCGGGAATTCGCAGAGGAAGGGACCCATTCTTATCAAGGTGATCGGCAAACGGACGAGGACCTGGACATCGAACTTCTGGAGGAGGCCTACCAACATTTTGTTTCTCGATATGATCCTGTACACGGCGGTTTCTCCACAGCACCGAAATTCCCCACCCCCTCCAACCTGAGCTTTCTGCTACGCTTGGGCATCTATCCGACTGCTGTTTCTGACATCGTTGGGAGGGACGAATGTGAGAAGGCAACCGCCATGGCCGTTAACACGCTCATTAGTATGGCGCGCGGAGGCATACGGGATCATATCGGACATGGCTTCGCACGGTACAGTGTCACTGGTGACTGGGGTCTGCCTCACTTCGAAAAAATGCTGTACGATCAAGCGCAACTCTTGGATGTTTACGTGGATGCCTTCAAGATCACTCACAACCCCGAACTGCTAGGTGCAGTTTATGACCTGGCTACTTACCTGACGACGGCACCGATTCAGTCGCCAACGGGCGCGTTTAACTCGTCGGAAGATGCCGATAGTCTTCCGAATGCCAACGATACCGAGAAGCGGGAAGGCGCTTTCTACGTCTGGACGTTGAAGGAGCTGACGCAGGTGCTTGGTCAGCGGGATGCCGGAGTCTGTGCTCGTCACTGGGGTGTCCTTCCTGACGGGAACATCGCGCCCGAGAACGACCCCCATGATGAGTTCATGAACCAAAACGTTCTGTCTGTCAAAGTGACTCCGAGCAAGCTTGCAAAGGACTTTGGACTAGGGGAAGAGGAGGTAGTGCGGATTATCAGGACAGCGAAGCAGAAACTCCGCGATTACCGGGAAAGGATGCGCGTACGCCCCGATTTGGACGACAAGATCATTGTTGCCTGGAATGGACTGGCCATTGGTGCACTGGCCAAGTGCAGTACATTATTCGAAGACATTGAGAGCACTAAGGCGGTACAATGCCGAGAGGCAGCGGCAAAGGCGATCAGCTTCATCAAGGAACACCTATTCGAGAAGCCCACTGGACAACTCTGGCGCATCTATCGCGATGGCAGTAAAGGCGACACTCCAGGCTTTGCCGAGGACTACGCGTACTTGATTGGCGGGCTGCTGGATATGTACGAGGCTACATTTGACGATAGCTACTTGCAGTTCGCCGAACAACTACAGAGTAAGCTACCCGAACGTCTCAGCTGGAGCCATGCGATACTGACACTATGCTAGAATACCTCAACCGAGAGTTCCTTGCATATGTAGGAACAACGCCAGCGGGGTATTATACCACGCCCTCTACGATGACAGCAGGGGCTCCAGGTCCTCTTCTTCGCCTGAAGACTGGCACGGAGTCGGCCACGCCATCCGTCAATGGTGTCATTGCTCGCAATCTGCTGCGCCTCGCAAGCCTCCTGGAAGATGAAGAATACAGGACGCTTGCTCGGCAGACCTGCCACTCATTCTCCGTGGAGGTCCTCCAGCATCCGTTCCTCTTTGTCGGACTCCTGGATGCAATTGTCGGGTTGGAGACGGGTACGCGCAACGTCACTGGTGTGTTCTCTACTGCCGCCATCGAGGTTAGTGTTCGAGCCTCGGAGGGCGTGATCCGGAAGACAGATGAGCCCGTCTGTGTGCGAGACCTGGTTGTACAGAAAATCCGAGCGGAAGCCGGGTTGGCGATTTCGACTGCGACGACGACGGCGTCTCTTGTGGATATCCGACCCTCTCACGTGGGGGACTTTGTAGGGAATCAGTCATTCTGGCTACGGACGCGCAATGCAATGTATAGGGAGCTGCGGCCGTCAGAAACGGCGAAGAATTATCTCATGGTTTGTGAAAGTGGGCAGTGCCGGATGGTGAACATATGATTGTAAATGAATAAATCTAAACGAAGTATTTACTCATGCAAGCTTGCAGGTGATAGGTCATATATTGATTGGTCGTGCATTTGACACCGTTACTGGGATCTGGACCGTACCTGAGTGGCTAGATGAGTGCATTGTATGACAGGACCAATTGTTGGGTTTCATTGGGGTGCATAATTGTGATCCCTCATCATCCACTGTGACACTTGGAGTCTTCCGCTTGCTTACCATCACCGACCTGTCTCGACCCTGCCTGGACGGGAACATTCGAGATATTCAGACACCTGAGACACGGAACTTCCGGTCATACTCAGCTCTTTTATGGGTCTGGAACATGACCGACATCGGAGGTTACTGTTGACATGCAGGTTTCCAGACTTGTCATTACTGCTTCCGAATACCCTGTTAATCCATTGGATGAATGCGTCCAGGTCCAGGGTTTATAACACAGTGAATCTACATAAATGCTGCATACTTGTTTTATGGCAGGGAAGGGAAATAAGTAAGTGATGGATCATGGATCAATATTTGGGTTGTTTCAACTAAACCTACGGATGTTTTATGAATCCTGAGTACTGTTATTTTATTTCCATACCGAAAATGGATCATGTGAGATATCTAGTTAAGTGGTCTCCAGTTAGTTGGGAATAAGTCAAGTGAGTTGGTTCCTTTTGATGTAAGTACTAAGAAGTCACCTACTTAGTGATATTGCCATCCAATTAACTATTAATTTCATTTGCACGGGATGGGGCTTAGGATTAGAATGGATTTGTCCATTTGCAGATAGGGGAGTAATCTATTTCCCCTATTGCCATATAATCCGTTCCGGAATGTGGTTTTCCGTAGTAGTGTTGTGTGTTGTTGGTCCAACGTTACTGTTGGGTGGAGGTTGGTGGGAATACATGGGAGCCTACGGAGTAGTACTACACACCACTCACTATCCATCTACCTAGTAGAGATTGACCGTTGCCTAGGCCTACATACCTTGCTTGACCCACCATTTGATTCTGATTCTAGAAGCCAGGAAACTCTGGTTCGTAGAATTTCCCCACAGAGTGACAACTATTCTGTCACCCAAGAACTACTGTTCTACGGTTCTGATTCTGATTGCAATTGTAGTTGTTGTAGTTGTGGTGGATGATATATCCATTGGCAATGCCAAGCTCCATACTAGCCGATGTACCCGACGGGATCGATGACAGGATAGGTAGGTAGCCTACATCCGGAACACGACCGGCCGGCGATTTTTTAATAATCAGTTCAGCCACTGTACGCTCATTCCACGCATCACATACACGTGTACCTGACAGCTTACACACAGCTTCTGAATTCCGATAGGTAGATGTCTAGTCGTATGCAGGCACTGAGAGAAATCCCGCATGGCCGACCGTGGATAAGCAGAGGGTATCTATCCATGGCTGACTGGGTTGTGCTTACGTCTGTGGAAGAAGAAGGAACGAAGGAAGGGGGAAAAAAACGGTCGGTATCCAAGGATCGAAGAGGTGGTGGCGATTAGGCAGATTCTTTCAGGTACTGCAGTGGACAATGAAGGATTGATTGAATGCGTTGGATGGAATTGGATGGGATTGGATGGGTGGTGAAAGAGCGATGATGAATCTGAATGGGATTGATGGTGTCTGTCTTTTTTCTTACCCGGCTGAACCACGGAACCGAGTCAGCCCAGGCAAACGGCTAGAGAATTTATCCCCTTTCACTATCCATGAATCCAGGTATGTGTTTGTCTGGCTCTGAAGCTCTGCAAGTGTCACTGGCGTTTGTACCAAAGACCGCCCGGCAATGGCACGATACTAATCCCTATGCATACGAAAATCTTAAGGGGAATTTAGGGAAAAGCCGCCCCGCGACTCCATCGCAGGCACGGCACATCCGTGGTTCTAGACTCGATGCGTCGCGACGGGAATCTCCACGACAAGCATCCAGATTTCCCAGGGCAGAAAAGTCTAGCTACCTAGTAGCTTGGCCGTGGCAGCTACAGCGGCAATGGAAAACCGTGACCCAATCTCCGGAAGATGATGGAAGGCCGCAAGTGAAACGTTAGCGAGCGCCATCCTGGGTGGGGTGGGGCGGCCAGTTGCCAAGTTTTGGTGGTTAATCGCTGTTAAGTCGGCTTAGCGACCCTGCACTACCCCTGGGAGTGGTGCAGGTAAGATTGTGTGCCCCCAAATTTGCGGTGGGATGAAGATGCCTGTCGTCATCCGTCCTTCCATATTGAGTTTAATAGTAATGGCGAATAGATTATTGATACTGTACCTAATACATAAGTAGTAGTATCTATGGAGTACTACTATGTCCTATGCTATCGGAGAGTTTCCTCGGCAGCTCCTGTCTACTAATTTCTTGGTCGGGTCTGGGCATGACGAATGCTGGGCGCTTGGATCCAGTGACAGGATAAGATACCCGACCGGGGAGGAAAATTGGAAGGAAAGGCCTGGAACTGAGTCTGGGAGACCCATGAAAGGGTCTTCAGGATGCGTGTATCACTGTATCGCCAGCAATGGGCCCCCGTCACCGTATCAGCCTGGAACAGATCGCTGATTGGCCCACTGCGGCCGGTTCCTGAAACGGGCGGCATGGGCCTTGCCCCCATCAGGTTTAGCGGCAGCCCAGGGGCACGGGAATCGTCGACGGTTGGCCGGTGGGCTTTTGGGATCCCAACTTTCCAGGGGCAACAATCGTCGTTGCTGGAAAGTCGATCGCCGGCACCGGATGCCGCCTTATGATGAGGGCGATGCATGACTCTCACCATCCGCTTCCTGGACTCAACGTCGTCTCAGGTCTCAGGGACGCGGAGGTCAGAGACCCTGGCTGGGAGATTCCTTGTCAGCCGCCATGGGCGGGAATGTATCAGCCTGAGCCTGGGAGAGGGTCAAGGCCGCTTTGTAGGCGATCCGCCCCCCGGGTACGTGCTCGTGGTTGGGACATATTCAGGGGAATAATGGCAACAGGCTCCAGGGCACGACATTCCGTGGTACGACACCGGTGTACACGCGAGCTGGACCGATATTAATGCGCTGGGGGCGCCGGGCAGCCCTTTCGGCATGAGAGGTGAAAGAAATTATCGCTGGTGAAAGGATGCTGGTCTGGCTGCGCACTCGGGACAGGCACCCCCCCCATCCAACCCATGATCCATGACCCATCGCGACGTCGAGATCCGTCCGAACCCACTCGTATATGAAGCTCCCCCGTCCGAATTAATTTGCGTTTAATTATCAGAGATCGCCGACCCCACCGGGACACGCCGCCCACTGGAGTCTCTCTCCTTTCCGTGATTAAGTTGCCGCCCCAACTCCAGCAGCTGCGCTTGCTCCAGACTATATTATCACTTCGCCCTCTCGGCTCTCCTCGCCACTACCTTCGTTATTTACCGTTGGCCCTCCCCAACTTTCACTTCACTACATCGCCTATTCGGTGCACTTTTTCCACTCCTTCAAAAAGTGTTCCCCTATAAAGGCTGTCATTCTTTTGTCTATACGTGCTGGTTATTCGTACATACACACCCTCCCTCGCGCCCCCCCCAAATCAATCCCTTACGTCGCAGTCGATCTGCCTCTCGCCAGAATCAATCAATCCACTTCTTCATACATCTTTCGTGCTTGTTGATCAATTGGTCGGATAACTTCCCGGAGAAGTCTCTCACAGTCGGACACAGTTGAACTGTACATCATCACTCAACTCTTGGCTAAGACAAGAACCCACAGCAAACTCGGCAATCATGCGCTACTCTTACGCTCTGGGCGCCCTCTGCGCCGCTGGTGCCATGGCCCACAATGTGGACAAGCGTTCCTATGTGACTGACTGGACCGTCGTCACCGTCACCACCACCATCACCGAGTATCCTAGTACCCCCACGGTATACGAGAACGTCGCGGTCGAGGCTGCCGATACCTCCTCTTCCACCGCGGTCGCTGTAGACTCCACCAGTGCTGCTGCTGCCGCCGCCGTTGAGTCCACCACTTCGTCCGTTGTCACTCCTGTCGTCGAAGCTACCACTTCCGTGGCGGCTGCTGTTGTTGACACTACTTCGGTGGCTGCTGTCGAGCCTACTACCACCGCGGCTGCTGTCGTCACTACGTCCTCTTCTGAGGAGCCTGCCGCTGCCACTGCCTGGACCTCTGCCTGGACCTCCTACTGGACCTCTTCCTGGTCTTCTGCTGCCGCGGACTCGACGACCCTTGCGACCTCGACTACGACCTCGTCCAGCGCCACCTCGACCGCCACCAGCGCTTACCAGTCCGCTGTCTTGTACAACCACAACGTTCACCGCAGCAACCACTCGGCCAGCTCTCTTACCTGGTCTGCCGACCTGGAAACGAGCGCCTACGCTCTGGCTGCCAAGTGTGTCTATGAGCACGACACGTAAGTACACCGTTTCTCGGTAGGGCATGAGTTCCCCTTGCTAACTCGAATGACAGGAGCATTGATGGCGGTGGCTACGGCCAGAACATTGGATATGGTGTCTCGGCGGACGACATCGGCGTCATGATCACCAACCTGATGTACAACGACGAGATGGGCTACTACACTGACCTGTACGGAGAGGCGGACCCCGACATGACCTACTTCGATGAATGGGGTCACTTCTCCCAGATCGTGTGGGCGGCCACCACCGAGGTGGGCTGCGCCACGGTTACTTGCAGCAGCCTGGGCAACGTTGATGCTTCGGAAGCCTTGCCTTTCACTGTCTGCAACTACAGCCCTGCCGGTTAGTCCAAGCGTCCCGACCTGTAAAGAGAGGGTGATAACTGACGTGCTTGATTTGCAGGAAACTATGAGGGTGAATATGGCACCAATGTCAAGCGTCCCCTCGGACAAGCCGTGTATGTTGCTTCCTAAACGACGAGATGCTTTCTTCCGACTGTGCCTGGAGACGGTCGCTCTTGCACCACGCCAAGGAACCATCGGTTCCCAAACCCCCGACGGGTCGGGATATCGATGATACGGGATGGATGTGCCTCTTGTGGAAGTAAACACCGCCCGTGACCCATCTTGTGCGAGGGCGGTCTGGAATCCCAGCCAAACAATGGAGAACCTGACGATCGTCCGTCCTTTTTGCAATTAAATTTTCATCTCGACTTCTCATTGTCTATTCTTGATAATAAGCTTCTTCTTGAGAAACACACTGTGCTTGTTCCACAACCCTGATCGCCAAGGCGCTCTGACGACTCGAGTATCCGGGGAAGATCTGCAGCACCGCTGCCCCGAGGAACCGAGGGTCCCCCCACCCGGCCAGAGCCCGAGGGCCAGAGCAGTACCTGATGTGTGACCTTTTTGTTTATCTTCATCTGTGAATATTTTTTCCCGTGTGAGTTTGGGATGGTACCCCAATGACAGCCACCTGACGCATTGTTCTCTTTTTTTTTTCTCCTTCTCTTCGTTTCGTGTGATTATGATACGGATGTTTGCAAGCGAGTGTGGATATGGGCGCCCTGATTAGAGACGGTACTTGGATCTGGATGACAAAAGCCAAATGATGAGACCTTTTTCCATGACAGCTAGTGAGCCGTGGATGGGGAGATGAGTAGTCCGACGGACCGAGTAGATACCTAGGAATAATCAGAGCGGTCGTCCTGTCTCGATCTATCTAAACTAGTACATCGTAGTAGCTAGTACTATGTAGTAGTACTCTACTAGAGATAAGCACCGGGGGGAGAGCGATAGAGACCCACCACGTGACTCTGGTCATAAAGTCAGACTGGCAGCTCCCCCGCAAGCAGACCTCGACGCCCTCCCTTCGCCCGAAACGTCACCAGCCACGCTGCAACCTTCGTCGTGGTCGACAACCCATTGGCCTGCGCTCCTCGCGGATTGTCGCCACCTGCCCCAATCCTAGTCGTGTCGCGAGGCTACAGACCGGGATCCATCTCACTAAGGGCCTTTTATCTTTTATTAAACTACTGTCTAATGCGGTCAGTGCAGTGACCCCATTCTCACCACTTCACCTAATTCAGCTGGACGCGGTGCGTCATTGGCTGTGCCTCTCGTCCGGTACGTGTTTCTGCCCAGTCGGTCTCGTTCGTTCCACTGTTCTGGCAGTCTGCCTTGAGTTCTCGGCTTCACATGATGTCCTGCCTGGCTGGTTCCTTCCCTCCCCCGCAGTTGCCATCATTCGTATGGTACGGCAAGAGAGCCACTCTCAGCAGCATCGCTCAGGAGAAGAATGTCTTCCTCTTCCGCAATCATTGGCACTTATACCAATTCTTTTGATGCCCAGGTATCTAGCAGCAAGCTGCCCCGCCTCCTCCACCGTGTACGGCCCACCGGGCTATCGCGCATATCTCTTGGCAGACCGTGCTGGATATACTTCTCCCATTCCCCCCTACCAGACTTCATCCGTTCCCCCGATACTACGTTTACCTCCAGGCCTTAGGCGCAGCCGCGGACGGTTAGGCCCGGCGAGGTGATCCACCGTGGTTCGAGCGGTTCCTCTGGGCGCAGACCGTCTCTTTGCTTTTGGCAGCTAGGCTGTGAGTGTCCATTCCTCCGTCTAATTCCTTTATCCCGAAGGTACCTTTTGGTTGCCCCTCCGCGGCCTGCAGTTGCTCCCCGGGCATTGGTATGAGATGATGGATTGTCGCACCCTCAACAGAGACCACTTATATATGATACCCTTCCTCTGCCCATCTTCGTATCTGCTTTTCTCTGTCCATGCCTTCAACCTCCCTGTGATCACAGTTGCCCCGTGACTCGACCTCAGTCATGAGATAGCCTCAGCACACTTATTCTGCTCGCAAATTGTCCTGGTTTCCATCGCAGCACCCTACCTCTCCCGTCAATCCGCATATTTCTAGCCTTTTCATATAGTCTATACGTTTCGGACGGGCTGCATTTTGCTGACGCCATGTCCTACTCGTCCGTAGCAGTCCGTCACTTCACAGCTCCTAAGCCCATAGGAAACGCAATGGATTCTCTTCGCTCGCACCCATCCCCTGAAACCAAGATCAAGCCGTCTACGATCCCTACATCGGTGAATGGGGTGACGTCAGAGCCGTCCAAGAAAGGCATCACATTCGCCAACCAGGATTCCCTACCCAAGTTACCCATCCCAGACCTCGAGAAAACATGCAAGAAATATCTTGATGCTCTGGGCCCACTGCAGACACCCCGAGAGCAGGATGAGACCAGAGCAGCTGTGCAGGACTTTCTCAAATCGGAAGGACCTATCCTTCAGGAGAAGCTCAAGACCTATGCGTCGTCAAAAACAAGCTACATCGAGCAGTTTTGTGAGTCTTCCTGCAGTAAACCTACTTTCGTGCCTCTAGAGAGATCCCTGACTGACTGCATTTCCATGTTAGGGTACGACTCATACTTAAACTACGATAGCCGTAAGAAACGACATACTATCAAGACTGAGAGACCTAATTACTGACTCACAATAGCTGTTGTGTTGAACCTAAACCCCTTCTTCTTGTTGGAAGATGATCCGACCCCCGCGAGAAACAACCAGGTGACCAGAGCCGCCTCCCTCGTCGTCTCTGCCTTGTCTTTTGTCCGAGCCGTTCGACGGGAGGAACTCCCTCCCGACACTGTCCGGGGCACGCCCCTCTGCATGTATCAATACTCCCGCCTATTCGGAACAGCGCGTGTGCCGACGGACAATGGGTGCGTCATTGGGCAGGATCCCCACGCAAAGCATGTTGTTGTGATGTGTCGGGGCCAGTTCTACTGGTTCGACGTGCTGGATGACAATCATGACTTGATCATGAATGAAAAGGACATTGCTGTCAATCTCCAAGTGATTATTGGAGATGCTGAACAGACACCCATCCACGACGCTGCTAAGGGGGCTCTTGGTGTTCTGAGCACGGAAAATCGCAAGGTCTGGTCGGGACTGAGGGATATCCTCACCAAGGATGAGGGGTCAAACAATGCGGAATGTCTGAATATCGTGGACACAGCCTTGTTCGTCTTGTGTCTGGACTACACCGAACCCCACAACACCTCTGAGCTCTGCGCCAACATGCTCTGCGGTACGAGCGAAGTGGTCCGAGGCGTGCAAGTCGGTACCTGTACCAACCGATGGTACGACAAACTGCAAATCATCGTGTGTAAGAATGGCAGTGCAGGGATCAACTTCGAACACACCGGTGTAGACGGTCATACGGTACTTCGATTTGCCAGCGACGTCTACACAGACACCATACTCCGTTTCGCCCGGACGATCAACGGTCAAGCACCCACCCTTTGGGCAACGTCCAGTCCCGACCCTTCCAAACGCGACCCTCGAAGCTTCGGTAATGTCAGCACGACACCTCGGAAACTGGAGTGGGATATGGCGCCTGAACTCAGCATTGCTTTGCGGTTTGCCGAGTCTCACCTCTCCGATCTATTGCAGCAACATGAGTTTCAAGTACTCGACTTCAAAGGGTTTGGCAAGAACTTCATCACATCGATGGGCTTCTCCCCCGATGCATTTGTGCAAATGGCATTCCAGGCCGCGTACTACGGGCTCTACGGGCACATGGAGAACACCTACGAACCAGCGATGACCAAAGCCTTCCTACACGGTCGGACAGAAGCCATCCGGACGGTGACCAACGAGTGTGTCGACTTTGTCAAGACGTTCTGGGGCGATAACCCGGCAGAGCATAAGGTGACCGCGCTGCGGAAAGCGACCGAGAAGCATACAGCCATCACCAAGGAATGTTCCAAGGGTCAGGGACAAGACCGGCATCTGTATGCGCTGTACTGCCTATGGCAGCGATCGTTCGATGACGGCGCGTTGTCCGCGAGCAACAGTGTAGTCAGCAGCTCTAATGGGTACACTAGCCCTACTGAGACAGGGCCGATGGAGTCACCTAAATCTTCCTCTTCGATGTCGGAGGATGGACTGTCATCCAATGGCTATGTGCGCGGAATGCGCACCATGCCCGCCATCTTCAGCGATGGAGGCTGGGATAAAATCAACACCACGGTGCTGTCGACGTCCAACTGCGGCAACCCATGCCTACGGCACTTTGGCTTCGGGCCCACGTCTGCAGACGGCTTCGGAATCGGCTACATAATCAAGGACGACTCGATTTCGTTCTGCGCGTCGTCGAAGCATCGGCAGACCGCCCGTCTGATGTACACATTAGAGTCGTACCTGATGGAGATCCGCAAGCTGCTACGGGCCGTCAACCACCGGCCAGCGAGCCCGCGCACGAGCAGGGCCCGCGAGATGGAGATGATTGCCGAGCGGCTCCAGGGGGATCACCGCCGGGGCCGGATCGTCCGGGGCGACCCGGGCCAGCTGAATCGGGGTGCCGAGACGCCAACGACGGACAGCGGAGAACTAGAGGACGATGGCATGGGCGGATGTAAGTGCACCTTCCTGACGGGGTTCCCTTGCGTTCAACGACAGCTGCTGACACCCGACCCAGACGGGTTCTTCGATGCAGGGATGCTGCTCCACGCGCTCAAGGGGCTGAATGCAGACCGGGAGCGGGGCGCCGATAAGCCTGAGAAACGTCGGTTTGTCGGGAAGAAGCTGCGGCTGAATGATTATTAGGATGGTGGACTTGTGAATGATTGCATTGTTTTTGTCCATAACGATTGTGATTAGCCATGACCGGCGTCGGGCGCATCTAGTTTTAGTCGATACCTATGCGATAGATGATTTGCAGCGGCGTCTAGCTCCCCACCATCTCTTTCGGATGAGATGCATAAACCTCGGATGTCCACTGCATCCAGATGGCGATGAAACAGCTGTCCTATGTACATGCGTACGCCACTAGCCGACGCAGACCCTCAACCACGCCACGCCGGTTGAATTTCCTGTCACCCACATACCCAGCACAGTATTATTACAATCCCGATTAATCAGCCTAGCAGTCTGGGTTCAGGACATACCCGCACCACCGGCCCGACAACACGATCTCATCCAGGTAGGTGGTACTCCAGTCCCCAACTTAATTTCCTTCGATAAATCATGCCACAATCCACCAACCAGTCAGCCGTCAGCCCATCCCTCCCTCCCTCCAATTTCCTCACGAAACCCAAGACAAGTAGTCCCCGATTACGACTCGAATGCTCCCCGGGCAACCAATCCCACGTTGGAACCATGCATCCACGACACCAGATTCATGCCCAACGGAACCGGACTGCATAGTGCAGATTGCATACCGAAGAAAACTTACTTGCTTCGGGTCGGGTGGATGAGGGTCTGATCCATCCGGGGTTACCTACTAGTAGGGTGGGAAGGGGTATCTGGCCTATCAGGGTAACTGATAGAGGGAAATTTGGTTCTGCAGATGGTCATATGGGGAAGGAGTTTAGGTTGGGTAGACCAATAGATGGGGGAGAAAGATTCCTCCGCCTGTATCTACTATCTGTATTATGTGGGTGTTTATGGGTTGGCGGATGGTGGTAGGTAGATAGGTACTAGGGAGGTAGGTTACCTACTAAGTACTCTGTAGTAGTTGGGTTGGGTTTTTGTCGTGCATATGCATGTATGTCGGTCGGCGTGGTGGGAGATACATACGTTAGGTGGGAGAGAAGGAGCCATGATCCAATTTGATACGGTGCAGATGGATTTGGACTTGGTGATAGGGATGGATGGCCCAATGAGGGCTCATGTAGTGTTGAGTTGGTCGGTTGATCGTGTTTTGGTTTGGGGGCGTTGTTGGTGATGGTGTATAGTCGATAGAGTGGTGGTTGATATTATTGTTTGGATTGGGCATATCTTACGAGGACAGAGTAAATATACGGGGTAGGTGCTCAAGGCCGAGTTGGTATGGAAAGGTTATGTTATGCAGACGTTGTTTTTTTCCGTACGGCGGAGATTTTACCACTCATAGGTAACTATCGACTAGTATATCTAGTACTATTACCATATAAGCACTTGGTACTCCATAGAGTGTGTTACCTACCTACCTAGGTATATGCTGATTGAGTCGATATATCCATTCCTACGGTAAGTCAGTAACACCAGACAAAGAAACAGCCGCCTTTACCACCGGCTAAATGAGTCCACCCAATGACAACCTCGGCTGGTGAGATCATACCGATCAGACCCCTTCCCCTAGTCTAGTGATAGTCATGTTTTGGGGATCTTCACTAGCAGTAGCGTCTTCGCCGGCTGCAGTTGGAGAAGCTCGACGAGGCTTCTGCTTCCAGGGAATTTCTGCCGGGCCGCCGCTATCCGAGTTCGCATGCAATTCCACCCGTAGTAGTCAGGTAACGTAACTGGGCCTGCACAGCCTACAGCGTGCTCATGTCTACCGCGTGGTGTAGTCTGCCTCCCACCGTAACGTAACTGGGCGTGGTATGGCCCTAGCCTGCATTGGGCCTAGCGTCATCTGATCCCGGCCAGTCATGTGCCGCACGTGATTCGCCGGCAGCGACTCGAGGATGTTGTCGATTCGCTGGAGCGCAGGTTCGATCCCAAGGACGACGGAAGTACTCCAGGCTACTGCTACTTGGTTGATAGAAAGGACATTCATCATACTCGGGGATCTCCCTTCGAAGCCTGACGTGGAGCAGGTCATTCCCTTTCTGGTTCTGACTTCTGACATCTGCTTCTATTGTAAGTGCCGAATATTCCCTCATACCAGTGTTTCAACCTTCGCCTTTTCCCGACACCGGAGACGTGCTGAGATCTGCTCGCGGCCGGGCAAAATTACGTGCCTTGACTCGACCTGGATTGGTGCCTTAAGAGTCACTCGCTCAGGCGCTCAGGCTCTTACTGTGTACTGTGTACTGTGTACGGAGTACTACTCAGTCGGCAAAGACCAGACCAGTGAGACCAGACCAGTGAGACCAGACCAGACCAGACCAGACACACTCCCCGACCCCTTCCATCCCACTCATTCCCACCCTTCCTCAAGTCTGAAGTCAGGCCATCGTGCTCTGGCCGGGTCCACCCTTTGAACCGGCCGACGTGACGCTGGGCCTGGGATTGGCTCTGGGGCCCCTGCCTGCCTGCTTCCTGCTGCTGCTAGCGTCCCATTGCCCTCGCACTAGGCTTTCCTGCCTCTGCATTGCTGGCGAACTAGCGCCCTCGTTGCTGAACATCCTGTGCTGCTTGGTCCTGCACACCCACGGCAAATCTTCTCGCTCCATTGCCTCAAGCGCTGAACCTGGAGGAGGGGCTTGCGTTGCTTGCTGGTCCTCTGCCATACCGATCTCATCATCCACTTGCTAATTTTACTTACACCCACCGTTCCACCCGGTCCCTATCTTTATCTGGTCCGGCGTTTTCTGCTTCGCATGATCCCTATACCCAGCAATTCGTCTCTGGGAGCTCGGATCATCTAGCCTTGCAGTCCACCAACCCTTTCTCCCTCCGTCATCACTACTCTTATCTTGTACCCCCCCAATAACACTTTCCGTTTCGCCCGTTTTAATTTTAATTTTAATTTTAATTTTTTTTTTTTTACTCTTTTCTTTACCACGTCGGAACCCGCTGCGAACGGAGGTACCTGCGCGATATTGACCGATCTCCAGTCCCGATAGCAGAAGTCCTTTTCGACTTAACGCCTTCTCCCCCGACCGCTGGGATTCCCTCTCCTGCCGTCGATCAGCGGTCGCATATTCCGACGACGGCATCCTTATCGAGCTCCGACCAATTTCACCCTTTGTCCTTTCCGTCTTGAGATGATGGCGGCAGCGCTTGATCAACCCCTTTTCGAGTCGATCGCGGGCGGTCCTGCGACCGACGCAGCCTCAATCACTCCTCCCCAGAGCGTGACCGGCAAGAAAGAGGTTCCGGATGGGGTTCCGTCAGAGCTGTCCGATCTCGAACTCGATCCCAATGCCACCGGCGCTCAGGAAATACCATCGGTGGAGGCGGACGATGAGGAGATCGAGCCGGACCATTATTATGGTGGCGGCAAGGTTCCGGTGTTCAAGCCGGTGAGTCCTCCATCCTGTTCACTCAGCCCGGCTGGCCTTGGTGTTTAAGGATGTGAGCTAATGGGGCTTCTCCATAGACCATGGACCAGTTCCGCGATTTTCAGTCGTTCATCAACAAGGTGGAGGAGTACGGCATGCGGTCCGGAATCATCAAAGTTATACCCCCTAAAGAATGGTGTGTCTCGGCGCTTCTGCGAACAGTTGCTTTTGCAGGACGCTTACCGATTGTGTCAATTCTAGGACCGATTCCTTGCCAGCCCTCGACGAAGCCGTGAAGAAGATCCGTGTGAAGAATCCGATCATGCAGGAATTCCATGGTTCGCACGGAACCTATACCCAGGCGAACATCGAGAGACAGAGATCATACAACCTACCCCAGTGGAAAGCGCTGTGTGAAGAGAGCAGCCACCAGCCGCCTGCCCGGAGAGGCGAGCGGCGCAGGAATCAGGAGCGAGTGAACCGTCCTCCTGCTCCCAAGGCTCAGACAGCTCGGTCGGACTCTCAAAAACGTCGCCCTGGCCCGGGTCGCCCGCCCAAACGGGCCAACCAGGTGAAGGTCAAGGAAGAGCCGTCAGCCGATGAGGGTTTGGATAAGATCAAGCCGGAAGGCCCGCCAACCCCCGTGTCGCCCGAATCGAACCCTGTCGAAGCGAAAACAGAGGAACTGAGCGATGGCGAATCTTTGCCCGGCCCGAAACCCAAAGGACGACAGCCCAAGTCGGTCACGTCGCGCAGAAAGCACAACAAGGGCGATGCGATCGACTACGTGGATGAAGAGGCTTTCAGAGACTTTGATTATCGCATCCACGACAGCGAGGACTACACCTACGAAAGATGCGAGGAGCTCGAGACCAACTACTGGAAATCCTTGATGTTCAATAATCCCTTGTATGGTGCGGATATGCCGGGTTCCCTTTTCGATGACAACATCACAACTTCATGGAATGTTGCCCGATTACCGAACTTGCTGGATGTTCTGGGACAGAAGGTGCCCGGTGTCAATACGGCATACCTTTATCTGGGCATGTGGAAGGCGACTTTCGCATGGCACCTGGAAGACGTCGATCTTTACAGCATCAACTACATTCACTTTGGTGCTCCGAAACAGTGGTACAGCATCTCACAGGAGGATGCTCCTCGCTTCGAGCAGGCTATGAAGAGTAAGATGACCGCCCCCAAATCATGAGACGTTCGGTGGGCTCCCGACGCTAACGTCGCCTTCCCAACTAGGTATATGGCCCAGTGACGCTAAGAACTGTGACCAATTCCTCCGCCACAAGACCTACCTGGTGTCCCCCAATCTGCTCAAGTCCCAGTACGGTATTACCGTGAACAAGTTAGTGCACTATGAGGGCGAGTTTGTCATCACTTACCCTTATGGATACCATTCCGGCTACAACTTGGGGTACAACTGTGCCGAGTCTGTCAACTTCGCAACCGAAAAGTGGCTTGATTACGGTCGGGTTGCCAAGAAGTGTCACTGCGAGTCCGATAGTGTCTGGATTGATGTCGATGAGATTGAACGGAAACTCCGGGGCGAGGCCACGCCCGAGTATTATGGCGAATTCGAGAGTGACCTCGACGAGATGGAAGGCGCTTCTGATCTTCTGACGCCTCCCCGCAGTGTCCCAGAAAAGACCTCGACGCGTGTCCGCAAGCGAAAGCATGATGGTGAAACCACCAAGGCCAAACGCTTGCGGGTTAATATGGAGGTCCCACGAAAGATCCCGTGTGTCCTGTGCCCCAACAATCTGGACTACGAGGACCTCTTGCCCACTGAGGATGGCAAATCTCATGCTCACCGCCGCTGTGCCTTGTATACGGAGGAAACCTCGGTCCTCCGTGATGAAAGTGGCAAGGAGGTGGTGTGTGACGTGGATAAGATCCCCAAGGCCCGCATGGGTCTCAAGTGTCTCTTCTGCCGCGAAGTCCGCGGGGCCTGCTTCCAGTGCAACTTTGGCAAGTGTACCCGGTCATACCACGCCACCTGTGCACTTTTGGCCGGGGTTCAGGTGGAGCAGGGGTTGGTCGCGGTGATTGCGGACGATGGGAATCAGTACTCGATCCCCAGCGTCGACCTCAAGTGCAAGTACCATCGCCAGAAGAAGCCGTCATGGATGACCAGCGGCGAGTCACCTGACTATGACCGCAAACTCATCCAGACCGCCCGGGGCCTGGTGGCTGGGGATCTGGTCCAGTTCCAGGCGGACAAGGAGATCAATGGCGCTATCGTGCTCCAGAATCGACCCGAGGAACGGACGTTACTAGTCAAGGTCCTCCCACGAGGGTAAGTCGAACCCACCGAACAACGCATGGAGAGCCCCGCCGGCGGTGTTTGGAAACTTCCCGATCGGGCCATGATGATGTCGACGGGGACTAACGAAGGCTGAGCAGGGACGTAATCGAGTTACCGTACCGGTGGATGCTCGTGGTGCGCAGGAGCAATTTCTCACCGCTGGCTCCAGGTACCAGGCCACTGCCCGCCCACTTGGCCCGGAAGCCCGAGGCGCGGAAGGAGCTGGAATCGGCAGTGCCGGTGGCAGGGAATCCGTTTGGCGATGGGCGATCTCCGTATCAGTGGGCCGAGTTCGAGACGGTGGACAGCACTAATCACCCTAACCACCAGTCCGCCCCACCACCCACGCAGGTCGACCTCACCAAGGGCGAGCAGATCTGGTATTACCTGGGCGAATCCTCCACTGAGTGTAGGGCACAGTATACACACAGCCCTAGCGTGCCCGTCCACAACCCGCGCGCGAATTTCCTGGACAGCGTCAAGTCGCTCGGCGCCGTGATGGCCCGACTCCCCTCATACCCCCACCATCTGGCTGCTCCTCACCAATATGCCGCCCCTCACCACCCTCACCACCTGTCGCCTCTGACCGCCTCTGCTGCTGCTGTTGCTGTTGCTGCTGCTGCCGCTGCCGCTACCGCTACCGTTACCACCGCCCCCTCGACGACCACCGCCGCCGCCGCCGCCGCCGCCTCCCGCCCTTCCCTGTTGCAGCACGCTCCTCCTGCCCCTCCCCGTCCTGCGCCCTCTGCTGCTGCCCCTGCTGCGATGCCGTCTGCCTACCGATCCCTGCCAACTCAATCCGCTCGTCATGCTCCATATCCTCAGGTCACCAAGTCGCACCATTCCGAATCCCATTCTCGCTCCCAGTCCCTTCACCATCAGCAGCAGCACCAACAGCAGCAACAGACCAGCAACCTCCCCGCCAATAATTTCGCCAATGTCCGAGAGCTCATTGGCCGTCGCCGCCTGGCCCAGATCACCGACCATGCCAATGTGTTTGCCGGATACACCATTGTTAGCCCCGAGGTGGTCGTAGACACGCTCTTGGGACCCCTGGGCTCGGTCCCGCCGCCCGCCGGCCTGGAGAAATTGGAACTGGCTATGGCCCAACAGCGAGTGCAGCCTCGTGCACCGGATGGTACGCTGCTACCATTGCAGCCACTCAACATGCGGTCCGAGGAGGTGACCCGGTTGTTGCAGATGCTCCGATTCTCGGTGGTGAGTCATCGGGATCGACTCGACGTGCTGCACAAGAAGGAGTCGGAAACCATCAAGCAAGAGCCAACCAACGGGGCCAGCGTTGCCGCCACCAAGTTGCCTCGCAAGTACGCCTATCTTGAGCAGCAGCGTGAACAGGCTCCGACCGTTTACCAGTCCCCGTATGACATGCCCTCGGGGTTCACGGAGTATGCCCAGAAGACCCTTGGCCTGACACCGTGTGAACCCGAGCTGCCCAAACCCTCGCTGGCCAATGACTTCTTTGCCAGCCTCTCGCCGGAGGACCAGGAGAAGATCCTGAAGACATGCGGCAGTTTTGTGCAACGGGCCATCGAACGGTCGACCAGCCATAGCCGGCAAAGCTCCGCCTCCAACTTCCGACTTGCGTCAGCACTGGCTCAGCAGACAGAGAACCCGACCATCGACATCACCACGGTCGAGGATATGCACTTCACCAACCTGGACTTCCCGCTGCATGCCGACTCTCCGTGCTCGAGTTTCAGCCGGTCGCATCTGCGGTTCCAGTCTCCCAACGACTTTGTCAACCACGGGCCCGAACCCCACCACGACCACCACGACCTCTTTGGAGACCAACAAGCCAACACGAGGTTCTGGCAGCATGGGCCCTGGGCCGCTGGTGATGGGAATACGCCCAACGAGGAGACTCGGCCGTTCTTTGGACCTCACGAACGACTGAAGCATGACTATGCCTCCTCGGACATCTCGCTGGGACGTGGTGGCCCTGGTTCCCTGCACTCGGTCGACATGGCCGGGTTTGGAATGGACGGAACGGATGACATCTGTGCCGTGCTGAGCCCGTGATCCGGGCTGTGCGTGATTTCCATGTATTTTGCATGCCACGATCACTGCATTCTCCTGTAACGACTTATCTCGATTGACGACTGCATGACTGGGCGTTTAAGATGTTTTTTTGTGCTTTTGATGGTTCTTTTCGCGATCGCTTGGGCGATGATCATTGACGACGGAGTTGAAGCTAGCTGGCTGGTTGCGACTCAGCTTGAGGCCTGTCTACTGGAGGCAGTGCATGAGCTTGTTCATTTTCTGCGACTATGGTGGTGTTGTTGTTGTTGTTGATGTGGTGGTGGTGGTGAAGACGAGGAGTCCAGTACACGGAATCAAGGAGAGCGACCGGCTGCCCCAAGTGGCGGTGGGCGAGCCGGCCAGGTGGCCATCCGCCATACCCAACGCCAGGCGGTTTGATGCCCGGGCTGCCCCCCACCGCCGTTTCCTCCTCATTGTCCCCTGTTGCCCTCTTCCCTCGCATTGTCCTGTTTCGATACTCCCCTTCTTGTTATCCTACCCTTCCCCGTCCCCTTATCCTTACTCTTACCCGGACCTTCTCCTGAATGTCTATCGGAGAGTCATTGGGGCCTACTTTCGCCCCTCTACTTCTGGTCCGAGCGTACACTAGATGCCAAAACAAAAAAAAGACAAAAGACCAAAGAAAAATTCCACCCTCTCGATCTTTCCACGAAGGCGATGGACTGTCTCTGTTATAGTGACCCCTGTTTGATACCCCCCATGCCCCCTGTGTTTTCCATTGGTTCGGATGCTTCCCTCTCGGTCGACCTGTTGTGCCTGTTATCCCCCCTTCCCCTGTGCTCCCTTCCTGTCTCTTTCCCCCCTTTTCATCCTTTACTCCCGTGGCGCTCATCCTTGCCTATGCCTGGTCAGCTTCTTGCAGCTGGCGGGCATCAGCGGTCAAACGATGTGGCAGCCGTCACTGTATAGTGACCACCGCAATGTACGTTGGAATGGATAGCTGTGAATGACCGAATACCTAGAAATATATGACCCGAGGAAGAATTCGTGTGCCAGACGTAGGGTGTAATCGTAGATATCCGGGGAAGGTAGTCGAAATAGACAACAGGCTCGTAGGCTTTGCTCCCCCGCGAGCCGGACTGGGGGGCGCCATGGTTCGGGTTTCAACTTCCAAGAGGGCGATGGAGAAGCTCCCCACTGCGCGGAGGCACGACCCAGTCATTCCGGGGAAATTCCGTGTCACCTGGTGTCACGAGGCGGAGCGAGGACGGGCTGTCGAGCCATGTGCCAGGCGGGCAGCCGGGCTGCATGCAAGGACAGCCGCCTGCATCGTGTCAATTCTCCGACGATGTCATGCGCATCTGGCTATATAGAACACACAATATGAATGGGGTCGTGATCGACAGGCTCGCGAACCGCGCGCCGAGTATCTTCAATCGATAAGCGCAGGAGATAGGATCACTCATGCAGCTGGTCATGGGCGAGATAGCAGCCGGGCTTATCAGCGCGGTCCCGGACCGCCACCACTAGCCCGACACCGGAGCAACTTAGTCCTGGAGCTTATCGCGGGGAGACGCTGCTCATTGGCATGGCGATTCCGCTGGATGGGCCCTGGTCGGGGGAGGCAGTGGAACGGGGCGAGGGTTTGAGGTATCAGTGAAGATGGGTGACGTGCGGGGATCAATTGGCTGCAATCCGTGCCGGCGTCCTCGTCGCCCTTTCTTCTTCTTCTTCTTATCCCCTCCCCCGCCCATGCCTGTTGGCTTGACTTTTCCGGTATGTCCTCAACCATTTCCAGGAGTCTTCTTTTGATCGTTTAGATCTTTCTCGGATATTACGGATTGTCATTTATACTGGCATCATGCGACAACCCTCTGTGGATGCCGGCGCCGATGAGGCGTTGGCTCGGATGGGCTACAAGAGTGAACTGCCGCGCAATTTGAGCATGATGAGTATTTTGGGCCTGTATGTGGTTTCGCTGTTTTATCCCGAGTGTTTTGATGTACGGGGGGCTAATTGAGGATATGCTGCAGCTCCTTCGCCATCATGGCTGCCCCCTTTGGCCTCAGCACCACCCTCTACATCACCCTCACCGATGGTCAGTCCGTCAGCGTCATCTGGGGCTGGGTCGTCGTCACCCTGATCTCCATCGCCATCGCCGCTTCTCTGGCCGAGATCTGCGCCGTATACCCCACCGCCGGAGGAGTCTACTACTGGAGTGCGATGTTGTCGACGCGGAAATGGGCCCCGATGATGTCCTTCATTGACGGCTGGTTGACACTGGTTGGGAACTGGACGGTCACTCTTAGTATCACATTCTCGGGAGGCCAGTTGATCCTGAGTGCCATTTCGCTGTGGAAGGAGGACTTTGTCGCCAATGCATGGCAGACAATTCTCATGTTTTGGGCCGTCATTCTGTTCTGCGCGCTAGTCAACATCTTCTGCTCCAAGTGGCTCGACTTGATCAACAAGGTGTGCATCTATTGGACGGCCGCCAGTGTGATTATTATCCTTGTCACGCTGTTGACCATGTCGGATCAGCGACGGGATGCCGAGTTTGTGTTTGCCCATTATGATGCCTCGCAGAGTGGTTGGTAGGTTTGAACTTTTTCTGGACACTAGTCTGGGCCCGTGCTGACGGATTTTAGGCCCTCCGGATGGGCGTTTTTCGTCGGGCTGTTGCAGGCCGCATACACATTGACGGGATATGGCATGGTAGCATCCATGTGCGAGGAAGTGCAGAACCCGCATCGGGAGGTGCCCAAGGCCATTGTGCTGTCTGTGGTGGCTGCCGGTATCACCGGCCTGGTCTATCTGATCCCCATCATGTTTGTCCTGCCGTCAGTGCAAACCCTTCTCAACGTGGCTAGCGGCCAACCTATCGGACTCATCTTCAAGACGGCCACCGGGTCTGCTAGTGGAGGGTTCGGACTGCTGTTCCTGATCCTGGGCATTCTGATGTTTGCGGGCATTGGCGCGTTGACGGCTGCGAGTCGATGCACGTATGCCTTTGCCCGCGACGGGGCCATTCCTGGGTTCCGGCTCTGGCGACAGGTGAACAAGCAGTTGGACGTGCCGGTGTGGGCTATCATTCTCTCCACCGCGGTCGATTGTCTGCTGGGTCTGATCTACTTCGGGTCCTCGGCGGCCTTTAACTCGTTCACGGGTGTGGCCACGATCTGTCTGTCGACGTCGTATGGTCTGCCTATTCTCATTCTGATGCTTCGCGGGCGTGAGGCCGTCAAGAGCTCCAGCTTCTCGCTAGGACGGTTCGGATACGCGATCAACATCGTGTCAATCTGCTGGATTGTGCTGGCGGTGGTTCTGTTCTGTATGCCGACGTCGCTGCCGGTGGACGCCAGCAGCATGAACTACGCGAGTGTGGTGTTTGCGGGCTTTGCGGTCATCAGTCTCGCGTGGTATGTGGGCTATGCGCGGAAGCATTTCACGGGGCCGCCCCTGGCGGACGAAGATCTGCCAGGGGTGATGACGGGGAAGCCGGTGGATGCGGAGAATTTATATGCAGAACATGAGAAGGGGAAGAATTGATTTATTACTTATGATTCCATGTGTACATACTAGTTAGCGAACATTTCCTTCTACATCAGACCCTGGGGCACAGACATGCGTAGTATGTATATGTATGCGGAGTATGTTGTAGTATGTATGTTACCTGGGAGGCTGCGTGCCTGCGGGCCGATCACAGGTTAGCTGATGTCGAGTCCGACAACCGCGGTTCAACCGCCCAGCATCAAGCAATCACCACTCCTCCTCCACCATCACCACCACCAGTCACGTTCTCCTGCACAAACAACCCCTCGCGACCTACCACCATCCCCTGCACAACATATTCTCTATATACCCAATCCAACCCAATCCAATCCATTCCTCCCGAACCCAGTCCTCCCGTGCCGACCACCGGCCGAAATCCGGGGAAGCTCCAACACCTCCGACGCTCTCTCCTCTGCGCCCGATACACCATTCCTCCCTCGCACCCACATCCTCCTATCGGAACAGCTCTTCAGACCTTCCAGAAGACCGGATATAATTTCCATCCTGCGATCGCTACTCGATGAGGCATTCCCGCCCACTTTTGCTCTCATGAAGCTGCCTGCTTTGTCGTGGATTATCGCACCATGTCGGACTCTGTGGGTGCGTATCCTCCCTACACCTCCCTCCCCCCTTTTCGTTGCCTTATATGTACTTTGTTAGGGGAGTGTATATGAAAGAAGGCGCTGATTCTCGCAGACCGAGTCTTCGTCCATGCCCTCAACACGGTGAAACGCATTCCCCGCACCGGGACCGCCAGACCGCCGGCTTCGGAGAGATTAAAGCTTTATGGCTTGTATAAACAGAGCATGGGTATACCTCTTCTCTTCTCCTTGGGGGGTTGGTTTATGGACTGTGCTGATGTGTCTGGTTAGAGGGCGATGTTGAGGGTGTAATGGATCGACCGGTCGGTAATACGGCAGATGTGTATATGGAGTGTGAGAAGTGGTGAGGATCCTTCCTCTTTTCTTCACGATTGGAGGGGAGTATGATGTGTAGGGCAGGGCTAATTTATGCAGGGACGCATGGTACGCTCAACGCGATCTATCCCGCACTGAAGCCAAACGGCGCTACATTTCTACTCTTATCGAGACCATGCATAACTATGCTTCGCAGACGGCGGAGGCAAGGGAACTTGTTGCCGAATTGGAGTTTGTTTGGGATCAGATCAAGTCGAGTCCGTCGTCATTGTCGTCGCAGGAATTGAGCAGTCATGGGTCGGATCCACGGGTGCAATCGAGCTTGACGCGTCCGGAGTATGAGCAGTTGCTTGCGTCGGCGAGAGGGGACTCGAGATTACGCGTTCTCAGCCCGGTGAGTCAGCCCGAGGGAGGGTTTCGGCGACAGATGGAGGAGCAGCATGATGGGGGTGAGGAAGAGGAGGAAGAGGAGGTGTATGCCGAGGCACAGGATAATTTGTTTGAGAATGAAGAGGAGGATAATGAGAATGAGGACCACGACCGTGACGAAGCGCATGAATATCAGCATCAATCGTATAATCTCCCGGACCGGGAAGGGAGTGATCGCCACCACAGTCACAGCCATCATAGCAGCCATGAGATTGGGGATAGACGGCCGCCGGATGATAGGCAATGGCGTCGCCGAGTCGAGCAGGCCTTGACGAAGATGACGGCCGAGATTGCCGCCGTGCGCGAGCAGATGGAAGCGCGGGCGCTGGCCCATCGACGCCGGTCGAGCGTCTGGGCCTGGCTTAAGTGGCTGGTCTGGGTGACGGCGCGGCAGATCATGGTGGACCTGGCTTTGCTAGGCATGCTGCTGGTATGGTTGAGGCTGCGGGGGGATCGTCGACTGGAAGAGAAGTTGAAGGTAGGATGGGCAGAGGTGAAGAGTCGGTTGGCGCGGTGGAGGGTGTTGCGGAGAGTGTCTACGTGATGTTCATGTTCATTCGTTTCTCGTACATATATATTGTCTCTTTGTCGAGACTAGAGGTTCTTCTTCGCCTGCTTGCGTTCGCGTGGTTTCTTCTTTTCTTCTGATCGGTCTGTTGCATGTTGTCTGGTGTTGAGGTTGTACTGTATCTGTATTCTAGGTACTTAGATCTGGGCTCTTGCATAGCACGACTGTCTGCTCGGACGGAGTGCATCGATACACTCATGCTCATACATCCAATTCAATCCAGTCCAACCAAACCTACCTACCTACCTACCTACAATGCACCACCCAAATGAACCATACCCAAATGAACCATAAGTAACCAAATAACTATAACTACCAACCCCAAACCACCCAAAAACGAAAAAAAGATGAATCCTACCGGAACATGAAATTCCTACCTACCGATGCTAATATATACACAAACAAACACATTCATCGATTGGATAAAAGAAAACACCAGAATACAACACACAGCCATAAAAAGCCCGCCCTCTCATACTTCCAGAGAAAGAGAGAGAGAGAAAAAGTCTACCATTGCTTTCCAATATGATTAGAGTACATCTGCTTAGGACGCAAGTGCACGGGGACGACGTTTTCGGGGGTTCCGGGGATTTCTTTCTTCAGGCCCTACACACGGTACTATTAGTATGGGGAGGATGTAGGAGGATGTAGGGGGTAGACGAACCAGCTTCTCAAACACACAGTTGTTCAACTTCATTTCCGGTCCACGGCACTCCCACAGCTGGTGGTTGTTGTTCTCCAGACATTCCCAGTGAGCGGTGAATTGCTTGAGGCAGTGGGTGTTGATATCTTTGATCCTGTTGATTTCCATTCCCATTAGCATGTTTTCCTCATACCAATTGGGCACATATGTATGTATGGATGGATGTATGTCCGTATGCAATTGAGTAGACATATATCCAACCCAACTGAATACGCATGCATATACCCCAATTCCACACCCCCCGCAAAAGGTACAAGGGAAAGGAAAGGAAGGGTAAGGGAAAACATACACACTCGCGGCACACCTCGTAACCTTCCGCCCCTCCTTAAGACACTCGACCTCACCCCGTCCATTCGACTCCTGCTTACACTTCATGAAATCATCGTTGTACGCCTTGCACCGATCGCCGATAAAGTAGGCCGCGCTGTACAATGGCGCCGATGTGGCTCCGATCTCCTCCACCTTGGGGATGTGATCGGGCATCGGCGTCGTGTCGATCAGCGATTGCTGGTTGAACCTACATTGGTTGTTCTGTTAGCGTTGTGTATCATGTAGGTGTTGTAGGTGGAGGTGTAGGTGTATCTCGGGGATGCTGTGATGGTGTGGTGGAGCGGGGGTGAAGGGTTGAGGGGGGGGGGAGCACGTACTGGGGCTCTCTTTGCGCCATGGTGACGGTTGGTACGCGGACTCAATGGGTGGGATTGGTGGTGGAGGAGGAATTGGAGCTGGATGGGAGGTGATGATGAGGGCGCCGGAGCCGAGTGGAATGTTGAAGCTGCGAGTTTGGAAGGGTGGTTTTTGCTTACCGCTGATTGGTTCATGATTTGGTTAGGTAATGTGCTGTGTCTGCCGGATTTGTCAGACAGGGCGGCATAGTGACCTGGGCCTTAGGCAGAGCGGAGGAATGGTTCACGTGACTTGAAAAACAAAGCTCCATGGCACCAGCACTTGTGTTGATGCCGCACTGCGCTTGCTTCTGCGTCGTCTGTCTGTCGGTTACCCCCCGCCTCCCTCTTTCTCTGGGTGGTCCTGTCAGGTTCTTGTGTTTAGTATTCTTACCTGTTGATTGAATAGGGCATTGCCGTGAGGTACCTCCCTTGGTGTTACCTGCGCCCTCCGAGCGACATTCGTTGTCGTTAAGTGTTACGCTCTCTTCCAGCTCGCCCTTTCGCCTCATCATTGCAGCATCACCGCAGACGCCAATTCAGCACTATGTCGATCTTCGGTCAAGCACAAGCACAGGCCCCCGCCGCAGGCGGACTGTTCGGCCAACCTGCCACCGCAAACAAGCCCAGTCCCTTTGGCGCTGCCACCGGAGGTGGCCTTTTCGGAAATACGCCCGCGACAGGCACGACGCAGAATACCTCAGGCGGCTTATTCGGCGGCGCGATGCAGACTCAGCAACCGGCGGGTGGATTGTTCGGCGGCGCGACGAACACACAGGCGCAGCAGCCATCTGGAGGATTGTTCGGCGGCGCTTCAAATACGCAGACTCAGCAGCCTTCCGGCGGGTTGTTCGGCGGCGCGGCCCAGCAGAAGCCAGCCACTGGTGGTCTTTTCGGAAACTTGGGGACGCAGCAGCCCCAACAGCAACAACAGACTGGAGGGAGCTTGTTTGGACAGAAACCCCTCGGTGGAATGTTCGGACAACAGCAGCAGCAGCAACAACAGCAGACGCCGCAGCAGGGTGGTGGTCTGTTTGGTGGATTGGGTCAGACACAGCAGCCTCAGCAACAGCAACAGCAACCGAGTCTGTTTGGGGGGTCTCTGCTAGGAGGCCAGCAGCAACAGCAGCAGCAGCAGCCTCAATTGGGTCAAACTCAGATGGGCCAGACTCAGATGGGCCAGACTCAAATGGGTCAGTCTACGGCGCAGGGGTCGAGCTTGTGGGAACCGGGTCGCGCGGTTACAGGAGGTATGTCGTTGCTTGATTGTAGTCAGGTCGTTGCTAATTGTCAGTCCATCGCACCGTACCAATGCAGATCCAGATCGTCAAGGACAAGTGGGATGCGTCCGGCCGCTCCTCGCCTTTCCGCGCGTACTTGTATAACAATGTCGGAGACGAGATGGCACCGTTCTACCAGCCGGGTCCGGAGGACGACGACACGAAATGGGAGGATGCGCTGCGGAAGCGGCCTGATACGGGATACGTGCCCGTGCTCGTCAAAGGCTTCTTCGAGCTGGGCAAGCGCGCGCAGCGCCAGAAGGACTTTCTCACCATGATGCAGACGCGTCTGCACGAGATCAACAACTGCCTGTCGGATCTGCTGTCTCGACATGACCTGAAGATCTCCGTCAAGATTGCCGACTGCCGTCGGAAACATCTCGTGCTCAGCAAGCGGTGTCTGGCGCTTGCGGCCAAGACGCAGGTGCTGCGGAATCGGGGCTACGCGATGGATGACGCCGAGGAAGAGCTGAAGAAGAAGCTCAGCCTGCTGGAGCGGTCAGTCTTCGACCCGTCGCTGAACGGCCGGGGCGAGGAGGTGTGGGCACGCATGCTGGCCATCCGGGAGCATTCGCGGCGTCTACAGCAGGAGATGGAGCGGGCGGGGCCGAGCGCGGCGGCGCAGGCAGACGACGAGCTGGACGAGCAGACAATGAAGACGGCCAAGAAGGTAAGCCACCAGCTTTTATTTTGGTTATATATCAACAATCTAACGCCAACGATCTAGATCTTGGACGACTACCACACGCAGATCCAGCACCTGCAAAAGGAACTGGACGCGGTGAAGAAGGACTTTGAGGAGGCGCAGAAGCTGCCGGGTATGAATCATTGATGCATGGTTATTGAGTTCATATGAGGGTCTGGTTTGGCTGTTTGGAGCAAGGAGTTTATAGGAGCTGGTATCCACACATTCCGACGTGGTTAATAGAGCAAAAGTGACAGCTGGTCATTCGAGATGTACAATATAATACATATGCCTATTCCATGTCGCGAGAACCGAGCGATTACAGGAACTTCCTGACGAAATCGATAGCAAAGGGAGCTACCTTGTTAGCATCCTCCAGTAAAGTAGAGTAAACAGAACATACAGAGGTAGAGCAGGACACCACCGGAGATAGCCATCCGGATCGTCTGGTTTGCCTGGACCTCACCGGCCTTTTCCACATTAGCACGGCTTAACCAACAAAAACAGGAGAGGGAATAATACTTTGATCTCCTCCTTGGAGAGCTGTTCCTGGCCTTATTCATCCATCCGTTAGCCCATCGATTCATCCCTCATTTCAACACCGAATAAGCAAATAGGAAAAGAGATAACATACCTGGAGCGAACATCTTGCCTGTTATATTATGCTTTGAATTGGGTATGAGAAGAAGATGAGATGGATGAAGTAGAATGAAGCGTGAGGAATGAATGATTCGGACCGGGCAGTTCGATTCTGCCGCGCACGGACCACGCGGAGGCGGAATCTGCGCTTGCTTTCGTTTCTCGGGTCTTGCTTGGTTGCTGTGTTACTTAATGACTTTTACTTCTCTACTTATAGCGCTTCGTCTTGATTTCATCTAGTTAACCTACTTACTTACCTACCTATCTATCTGCTTACTTGGCTTCTTACGGAAGATTGTTGCGAGAGGAAGATACCTACGAATCCGACAGAGGTTCCGAGAGGAAAGGACGAATCTGGTCGGTCCAAGACCAACCAACCAACCACCCAGGGTGAAAGGAGAACCGACCCTCACCATCTCCATCATCAACAACATAAGTGTCCAACCCGATCAAAATGTCCGAAACACACAGTCCCGAGCCCGAGCTCAAGCCCACCGTCATTGACGACCAACCCCCGACCCCCGGCGGCGCTATCGACGATGAACCCGCCAAGGAGACGGAAACAGAAACCCACGATGCACAGCCTGACGACGAACAACAACTAGAGGCTGAGGCGGAGGAGCAGGAGCAAGCTGAAGAAGAGGTCGAAGACGATGACGAGAAGCTCTCCGATGACGAATCTATCCTGTCCGAAGTCGACGAAGCTCAGTTCGAGGACTTCGATCCCGAGAACGTCGACATAGAGGATCGGCCGCAGCTGGCTATCGACGAGGATAATTTGAAGCTGATTGGACGGCATAAGCGGAAGCGCACGGAGGGGGGCGATGAGGAGCGCTCGAAGAGGAAGAGGGAGGGGAGGCGCGAGAAGAAGAGTCGGCGCATGAGGGAGCTGGAGGATGGGGGCGCGAGTGATGAGGAGAAGGCGAGTCGGAGGAGGAAGAAGAAGGAGGCGGCGATGCAGGAGGAGGAGTTGTTGGATCCGGCTACTAGTGGGTTCTCCTCTCCTTTTGGGGATGGGATGGGATGGCTAATTGATTAGGACGGAGGAGAGCGCTGGATCGCGCGATGGATGAGGCGTTGAAGAAGCCTACCAAGAGACGGTTTAGGAAGGCGGATGGTATTGTATGTTTTACTATGCTGGGTTTATGGGAAGGTGGTGCTAACTGTTCAGGACCTCGAACAAATGGCCGACGCCGAAATCGAAGATATGCGCAAGCGCATGACCCACGCCGCCCAGATGGACGCCCTCAATCGTCGTGAGGGCAAGCCCGCCATGCACAAGCTCAAGATGCTCCCCGAGGTCGTCTCCCTGCTCAACCGCAACCAATACGTCAACAGTTTGGTCGACCCCGAGATCAACCTGCTCGAGGCCGTCAAGTTCTTCCTCGAGCCCTTGGATGACGGCTCCCTGCCAGCGTACAACATTCAGCGGGATCTGATGACGGCGCTGGGCAAGTTGCCGATCAACAAGGAGGCCCTGATCGCTAGTGGTATCGGCAAGGTGATTGTGTTCTACACGCGGAGCAAGCGCCCTGAGCCGGGCATCAAGCGCATGGCCGAGCGTCTGCTGGCCGAATGGACACGCCCGATTCTCCAGCGCAGCGATGACTACTCGAAGAGGGTGTACCAGGAGGCTGCTTTTGATCCTACGTATGTCTCCTCCGGATTTCCTGTCTTCTTTTGTATCTTGTCTTCTCTTGTCTTTGTTTGGTTGCTAACTGAACAGTAAACTGAACACGACCCGCACCCAATCCGTGCAGGCCACGGCGGCAGAGGCTCGGGCTCGCGCACTGTTGCCTCCTCGTCTGGCGAACCGCGCGCGCGCCGACATGACGCACACGAGCTATACCGTAGTGCCGCGGCCGACGATGGTGCAGGAGAGCAAATTTGCGCGACCCTTGGGAGCTAGCGGCGAGGATCGGTTCCGGAAGATGCGGGCACGGCAGATTGCGGCGCAGAAGGGATCACGCCGGTAGAATTCTGCTGTATTCTGTTGCTTATTATTATTTTTTTTTTCTCTTTCTCATATGTATGTCAGGCTTTATCTCGTAGTTAACTCGGGGCGGCGCAGGCGGAATGGATTAAGTATGATTGGATCATGCCATAGCGAATGGGAAAGCACTAGATAAGGCATCGGGCATTCTCGCGCGAGACTTTCTCACGCGCCACTCACGGCCCGCTCGGAGTCGCAATCCCGGGCAAACACCGGATGGGCCGAGCCTCCTCCGCAGACCCCGGTGGCTCTTTGACTGGCTCTGCGCGACGTCACCCGGCCTCTGCTCATATTTAGCTTCACTTTTCGCCGCGTTCTCTGTTCTTTTCTCTCTTTCACTTCCCCCATCCAATCCACCCAATTCATCCCACTTCACTCAATTCTCTCCCCATCTCTAAACACAACCATCACCATGAAGATCCTCACCAAAGAAGAAGAAGATGCCCACTACAGGTACTTCCGCCCATCCCCGCCACCCAATACTCTCTCTCACCTCCCAATTCCCCCAACTAACCTTCTTCTCCTCACAGCTCCGTCCTCAAAGGCGGTACCATCGGCGGTGTCCTCGGTCTCCTCGGCGGCGCGGCCGGTGTCATGCTAGCCCAAAAACGCTTCCCCACCATCCGCAACCTCACCCTCCCCATGAAATCCTTCCTGGTGACCTCCTCCGGTACCTTCGTGGGAATTATCGCGGCGGACCACGCCTCCCGGGACTTCGAAGCCTCTCAAAACGCCTCTCGCCAATGGTACATGAACCGGGAAGAGCGCCTCCGACAAGAAGAGCTGGCGCAGTTGACTTTCACGGACCGCGCGCTGCAGTGGGCTCGGCGCGAGAAGTACAAGATTGTGGGTGCGACGTGGGTGGCTAGTATGGTGGGCAGTTTTGCTATGGTGTCGAGGAATAAGCATCTCAGTGCGAGTCAGAAGATTGTGCAGGCGAGAGTCTATGCTCAGGGTTTGACGCTGGCGGTGTTGGTGGCCAGTGCGGCGTTTGAGATTCAGGAGAGGAGGGCGAGGAGGGCGGGGTTGTTGGAGAAGTCGAAGGAGAAGAAGGATGAGGGGGCGAAGAAGGTGGAGGAGGTCGCAGAGACGCAGGAGGGGCATGAGACGGGAGATTTGTGGAAGGATATGGTTGCGGCTGAGGAGGCGAGGTTGAAGAAGAAGAAGATGAGTTTGTCCGAGGCGGATTATCAGGGGAATCATGCGCATGAGGTGAAGGAGGTGGCTAAGGAGGAGAAGAAGAAGGAGTAGGCTTGTGCTGTGCTGTGCTGTGCTGTGCTTATAGATGTGATTGGGCGGGTCTTGATCACGGTCTCTTGTGTTTTATATTCTGTTTGATCATTGATGGTCGGATATACTCTTCGCTCGGGGGTAATGTGTGGGGGATTAGACGATGGAAAAGTGTTTAGTTATGATTGAATGCCGTTGTATATTCATTCTGCTTTGAGATATAATAGCGCATCTTATTGACAATGAATGTACTATGTAAGTGGAGCTGTGGTCTGACCCTGTGGGAGTGGAGCCATGTGATCAGAAAGTATAAGAATAGTAGTGATCTCGGGTTTATACTTTAAGCTTATATGTACGTCGTGCTTTGATGGCGATCTAGTCTGCTGTGTTGCTATGGTATATTGTCGAAGACTGAGGAATCTCATTGACAAGGATACATAGTACGGTTCATTAAAAGGAGTAGTAGATCCCTAATGATTAAAAAAGATAGTATAGATATTGTAAATTTGTATAATACAATATACCGAGAATAATATACCGAGAAAGCGTTCTCATCAAAATCAATATATGTGATATTTGGTGAGTTTCGATGGGCGATAGCAATACCTGGTTAGTTTCAATTATCCCCTTTATATACTCCCCCATATGTCCAGGCATAACACATAAGGTCAAATGTCATTGGGGAGACCACGTGGGACTTATAGATCCCGAGCTGAACATAGCATATCCAATACAAGATAGGGCCAAAGGAATGCCCTACTTTGCAAGCGGGAATGATAGGTCGTGAAATGGGTGGTTAGGGGCAGGTTTGATATCCGGTACACGTATTGATTCTACTTGAAAGTATCCACAAAGTCTCTAGAATCCACTATGGGTCGTGTACTGGAAAGTCATCCATCGCCTTTCATGACAGTCCTGTATGCACGGGGATGGAAAACAGGGCTCCCACATATTGAACACGATGAACTGGGATATGACCAGGATGAGTCGGCACTAATTTCTGAGCTGCATTCCCCGAAACCACAGACCGAAGTGACCTGCAAGGCTGCAACGCCACTCTTCACGAGGCTGAGCAGGAGAGATAAAGCCCAAGTCCACCAATCAAACCTTGTCCACCAGGATTGGGCATCTCTCGTCATAATTTTAAAGGTTCTCGAGCCGCTCACGTCGCCGCCAACAATTGCAGCCGACTCGGCACACCCTCCCAACGACGACTACCTATGGACGAGACATCTCTGCCTCGAGAGAGCGACACCTTCCTTCCGCCGAGGCGGGAGAGACAGTACGCCTCCGCACGTCTGCAGCGGACCGGGTACATCCTCGTGTTGGTGTTGGTCTTTATTGCCCTGGCCCTTTGCTCCTGGATCGTCATCTGCATCCAGGTCTTTCGCCCCCTGACGGCGAATCGTTACGGGGTGTGGGTCTGGGACGATGGCAATGGGTATGGCTTCTCCGACCCCAAGGCCTTTCATGCCCTCTATGTGAAAAATGAGAGGTGGTATCACGCCGCGCGTGTGGTGCAGTCGATTGTCAGCCTGGTGACCCTCCCCCTAACATCGGCGGTCTGCTCGAGCGCCGCCGTCATTTTTATGCAGCGACGACAGTGGCTGTCATCGCGCGACTTGACCATCCGGCAGACCATGGTTCTCGCCGACAAGGGATGGACCGATCTACTGACCTATGCCCGACTCCACTTCGTCAGCAGCGGCTGGAAGCGGTATGGCAGCCCTTTCCTGTTCTTCGCCATTGGGTTGAACGGCCTGGCTTCGACAATTGGGCCCCTTCGCGAGCTCTTCCTGTCGCCGAAAACCATCAAAGTGCCGACACAACCCCGGACACTCTTCGGCCTGCTTGATATCCCGGATCAATGGAATGCGGGCGTAGAGACTTCCGACGTGGATGTCAACACCCTGCTTACAGTGATGACCCGTGAAGCTCTCACAGCTACCATGCTCACCCAGCCCCAGGCAAACATATGGCAGGCCACCAACGTGAGCTGCTCTGCTCTGGACGCGAATGGCTTCGTTCCGGAGTCCTGTTCCTTCAAGGGCGCGACGTTCCAAAATGTCTCCGAGCTTGATCAGCCATTTCTCGCAGAGTTGCCGAGTGACTACAACACTGGGCTCATCCGGCAATCCCTCCAGATGGACGGCCCAGCTGGACGCCTTTGCTATGATGCGCATTGGCGCCACGCTTGGAAATCAAGTGCCGTTACGCATGGCCCATACGACGGACGACGTGGATGTTCTCGACCAGATCCCGGGCTGGATCGCCGAGGAGACCAACTCGGGCAAGGCAGCGGGCATGCTCGCCTTGGGCGGCACTGTGCCGCTGCGGGAAACTCGAAGATATGTCGCTTTCCCCTAGACGACTACTGTAAAGACACTGAGGGACATGAAATATGAAATAAGCATGAACGAAGGACCGAGGGTCTGGTCTTCATCAAAAGAAGCACCGAAACTCAAAATTGCACAGCCGAGTACCGGATATCTGGCTATCAAGGCTAGCTTATATGAATTACCCGGTTGGAAAACCTACCCAATAATGCCTGCGGGGTTGAAAGATAATTGAGCATGGTAACTTCCCTAGTTTTGACGCAGATGAGAAGTCGGATGATGCGATTTCGGTCCACTAGAAGGGGATCCACTGTCGGCCGACTATCTACAGTCGGATAACCGATAAGGTCCCCACCTGACGTCGTTCCGGCCTGCAGTCACGCAACGCTTCCAACGACTACCTCCCCCCGCGGTGGCCGTAGATGCTCTCTTCCACTGTCTAGTTCTTTGTGTGGTTGGTGGACTCAGCAATGACTGCCAAAGGGGAGTTGTTTCTCCCAATGCATCGGACTTCGTCCTCTCGACGGCCACGAGGCCGCGCGATAAGACAATGGCAATTGCCCATCTGTGCCGGGATCTGTGCAGCAGCAATCCTGCTAGTCGGAGCAAACCCCAGAGAGCTCCTCTTGCCAACCAGTGCACCCTCTCGACAGGAGTTTCACGACGGGTTGCAACAATGCTATGACGCGGAGCGCCAACTGCAGGCACGAGGTGCTAGGGACAGCGCCAGACAGAATCCACGCTGGAATCCGGTCTCTGGACAGGCTACACCGGTTGTTATCCAGAATGCAACCCTCTTTGATGGCGAGTCTATTCTCGCAGACTCCGTGGACATTGTCTTCGACGCTGGTGTGATTACCTCTGTTCTTCCCACTGGCTCAGGCGATGTTACTCCCGAGAACGCAAATGTCATCGATGCTCATGGCAAGCATGTCACACCGGGCCTGGTGGATATGCACTCTCATCATCTGTTGCTGCCGTTTCCTCAAGTGGCGGCAACCAGTGATGTGAATGAGCGACCCCTGCTCGGACCAATTACTCCCTTTGTGCGGGCAATTGACGGTTTCACTCCGTCCGATCCAGCAATCAGAATCATCGCATCGGGTGGTGTCACCTCCTCTCTTGTTCTACCGGGCTCGGCAAACATCGTCGGCGGCGAGGCATACCCTGTGAAAAACCTGCCTTTCCCAGGGGCAGACGACGAGCCTGTCATCGAGGAACTGCTACTGGAAAACGGTATCCCAGAGCAAGATCGACAGCGGTATCTCAAAATGGCCTGTGGTGAAAACCCGAAACGCAATTACCAGCACACCCGACTCGGCCTCGCCTGGCTCTTGCGAGAAAAGCTGGCAGAGGCACAGGAACTACAAAAACGCCAGTCGGATTGGTGTCGCGCGGCATTTGAAATCGAGGAAGCCACGTTTGGTCAAGGTCGGCGCATCTCGAGCTTCCTTGAACAACAAGGGCGACGGCCAGATTCATTCGAGCTGGAAACTTTCGTGGCCCTGGTTCGGGGGGAGCTGAACGTGAACGTCCATTGTTATACACCGGAGGATTTGGAGCGCATGCTTGCCGTGCTCCACGAGTTTGGCATCCATCCCCAGGCTTTTCATCATGCGCTGGAGGCTTGGCAGGTCCCTGAGCTTCTCAAACGTCTCGAGCCGTGAGTATATAACCTCGGTCTGTGCATCAGATAATGACTGTAGATGCAGGAACATCACGATCGCTACATTCGCGGATAATGCCTTGTTCAAGGCCGAGGCGTATGGAGCGAATCTACGAGCAGGACAGATACTCAACGATCATGGCGTCCGAGTTGCTTTCAAGTCGGTATGAGAAGGATGCTCTGCACGATATGGATGCGCCTTGCTGATATCCATATAGGATCATACCGGGGAAGGCAACTATGCAAAATATCTTCTGTCAGTTGTACCGTAGCATGTCGCTTGATAAATCACTGACACTGTACAGTGACCAGGCCTCTATCGCTCACTCCTTTGGCTTGCCGGCCGATAAAGCCCTGCAGTCAGTTACTTCGATACCGGCCCAGTCCATGCAGCAAAGCCACCGCATCGGGTACGTTCGGCCGGGGTATGATGCCGATATCGTCATTTGGGACAGTCATCCGCTGCAAGTCGGGGCCACGCCTGTCGAGGTTTTCATTGACGGCCGTGCGCTATTGCAGCACGGAGACATAGCCGACGTGCTATCTTCTTCCAGCTCCAGTGATCTCGAACATACACCCGAGACACGGCGGATGGTTGATCTCGACGAGCGGAATGATGTCTGCTCACAGTCGCGCGTTGTCTTTACCGGTATTCAGAGAGCACTTCTCGACAGCCCGAGTCTCGAGCAAGCACCCGAGGATCTGGTTTTCGTGGTAGAGGACAACCGAGTATCGTGCTTCGGTACAAAATGGGCGTGCGTCAGGGGTGAGGACGAGGAGAAGATCACAGAGATAGCGCTGAAGAATGGCCATGTCACTCCCGGACTCATAGCCTTTGGCAACAACCTCGGAATCCAAGCCATCCCGTCCGAAAGCTCGACAGGTGACGGCTCGAGTGGCACAACCGGCGACCCTCTGAACGAGGCGAAGAGCGTCCACTTTGCCAAATATGGCGTGCATCTCTATGGTGAAGCGTTTGACAGAGCTCGGATTGGAGGAGTCACGAAAGCCATTACCCCGCCGCATGGCAGTGGTCTTATCCGGGGCGTCAGTGTCGGATTAGGAACCGGACCCAACGCAACGATCCTAGATGGTGGGATTTGGAAGGATGATGTTGCGCTTCATCTATCAATTGGACAAGGGGCCAAGGGTGAGTGGTCGGCTTCCAATGAAAAGAAAAAGAGTCTAACAAGATGCACCCAGACGGAGACTCCCCGACTATTGCTTCGGAAATCGAATATCTGCGTGGGATACTGCAGCAGGGTAGCAAGGATGGAGCTGATCAGCACAGCGTGTATACACAGGCTGCGAATGGCTCACTTCCCTTGGTGATCGAGACATATAACGAGGACGATATCGCTCAGTTGATTCTGGTTAAACGAGAGTTCCCTGCCGCCAATCTGATCGTGTACGGTGGTCATAGCGCTGCTCTGGTAAGCCACCCGTCATTTCTGTGTCCGTCAATGTCGCTAAACTCCTGCTCTTCAGGTTGCCAAACCTCTGGCCGAAGCAGGCATTCCGGTCATCCTGACCGGCAACCTAGGAGCACCAGATAAGTGGGAGAAGAAGAACGCGCTTCCTGGGCCACCACTCAGCGACAGCTCCGCAAAGGTGTTGATTGAAGCCGGTGTGCAGCTGGGGTTGGCCGTGCGAGGTGATTCCAAGCTCCATGGGTTGGCGCGAGAGGCGCGCTGGGCCGCCAAGCAAGCCGGACTCACTGACAAGCAGGCCATCGCGCTGGTGTCGTCCAACATTGAGCAGATTCTGGGGCTTGGTCATGCTGTGAATGATACCGACGCGTACAAGGGGGACTTTGTCTTGTGGGAGGGTAACCCGTTGCGCGGAGAGGGTTCGGTTGTGGTTGCTGTGCGGGAGGATGGGGGAATCGCGGATTGCTGGCCGGATGTTGGGATGTAAATATTCTTCTTGACGCCGATGTACCTACTAAGGATGTACCTACTAAGCACAGGCTTTGATCGGCCCAGCAGTCTCGCCCAGCGCATGCAGGTGGTGTCGAACAGGTAATACGCACTAGAATATAGATTAACCGGAGTATTACATTCCAGGGACACTGTTAGCGGTAGGTCAAGTGCCATCCAACCGAATCAACCGGGCACGAAAATGGAAAGTGCCGTGCCAGTCGGAAATGGTCGTGTGACATCAGACAAGAGTCGAGGCAGATGCCCATTTCGTTCAACTTGGAAACAGGAGCTATCCTGGAAAGACCGGGCAATCTCGCCCATGCCGTGGCCTACATAACTGGGTGGCTCGTCATTCACTACCACTCACTCAACCCGATCTGTTGGTTCATTCAAGATCCCGAGTTGCCTTCAACCATTCGGTTCTGAGCCCCTCAACACTCTCCAAACAGTGATCTTTGAACGAAGAACGGTGAGCCCAGCAATGGCGTCTGTGAAAGAAAGAACCTTGACTTCCGTGCCTATGGAGCCTGCAGCCTGGGCGCCTGGCCATCCCAAATCTTGGGGCCAAGAGAAGGCGAAGATCCAGCTTGAGAGAGGAGCAAGCACCCTGGCCATGAGTCCCGATGGGAAGATTCTTGCCGTTGGCATCTCCAAAAACGTTCACATCTACAATGTGGAGACGCATGAGCGGGTGGAGGTTTTGAAACGGCATCGCAAGGAGGTGAGCGCGGTCCGGTTTGCTCCACGGATGGTTAGGAACCGCTACGTGTTGATATCGGAAGGGGAGGGAATCGAAGGAACCGAGGACAGCGAGGAAAGTAAGGATAGTGAGGACTCGGACGACACTGATCCGAGGACAATTTTCCAGTGGGAGCTGGCCGAGAATGGGAGACTGGTGGCGAGAGAGAAACCGGTGGATGTCGAAGCCCTCACAGCCAAGACGTTACGCCCTCTGCAATCCCAACTGACGGCCGATCACGCTTGGGACCCAGCCGAAAGAGCCCTGGACATTCTACACCAACACGTGAAATCGGCTCTTCGCTATGCCATCAACCTGCACGAACGAGATAAGTTTAGCATCCACGGCCGACTGGCCCCTTTCGGCAGTCCCCCCTTCAGTCCGGACGGGCAAACGATGATCTATCTTGACCAGGAGGCTTCCTACATCAATCTGTGGGATGTGGAGAGCCGGTCCCTCCAACACCAACTGCGCGGTCACACCGACGCCATCGCGTGGGTTGGCATGAGCCCCGACAGCACGCTGGTCGCGTCCATCGCATGGGACGGCACGGCACGGATCTGGAACGCCAGCTCAGGAGTCTGTCTCCATGTCTTGGCCTTGGGTGGCAAACTCTGGGGCGGCGCCTTTTCCCCGGATGGAAGATACCTTGCCATCAGCCAGGAAGAACCGAACCCCTGTATCCACATTTACGACATTGGTGCCCAAGAGTTAGTCTCTTGCTTCACGGGCTTTCCGACCGGGATCCTCTGTCTGGCCTGGAGTCCGGACGGAAAGCTGCTAGCAGGCGAATGTCTGGGCAGCGGGCTTTATCTCTGGGATCCATCCACGGGGGTGGAGCGAATGTACGATTACATGAGGCGTACCCGCACCGATGTTCGAGAGGTGCAGTTCGCGGATGGTGGCCAGAAGCTGATCTTTCAGACCCGAGAAGGAACGGTCGAGGGGTATGATGTGGAGAAAAACCTCCGGCAGCAGTTTACAAGGGGCGCGGAGAAGGGAATGGTGAAATGTCCGGGAGCGGACATGGTGGTTTCGGGGGACTCGCGGCGCCTGGTCGTTCTGGACGAGGACGGGGTCTTGCGACTGTGGGATCTCTAATCAGGACCTTGGATGGATTGAGTTCTACCCGGAAGTCTTCGGGCACAATTATCGCTGTAGACCAAGTCCTAGGATGTAGTTCCCAATGAAAACAAGTCCCAACAAGTTCATCGTCCCCTGAGACCTCCAAGTATCCAAAGCTCCGATATCTCTCTCCTCTCCAACCAGGCCGAAATTCCAATCCACAATGGTAAGTACCAAACCAGCAGCAGCTGAGTCCTGTGCAGTCACTGATGACGGTCATGAGACTTGTGTACACATACAGGGAATGTGGCCAGGCTATGGCAAGGGATGAAAATTGCATCCGTGATACCTGGGGAAGCGTTAGTGGAGCACGATGGTGGTGTAGCACGGTAGATGTACTTAGAAACCAAATGCCAAAGTATTGTCGGTACAGATCATGTGGTATCAGGTGATAAATTGTTTTGGGCATAGCCTGGTGATCCCGACACACCATAGTTCTGTCAACGTATTTATCAGATCTTATCACCACCTCCTGAATTTTACCGTATCTGGGAGTTTGGGCCCTTCAGCAGGAAGTGATGGATGCGACCCTCCCAGATAGCAAAGCCATCACCAACACCCAGATAGACCAGAGTGCCACTCCGGAATCGAACGTGGAGAAAGCGAAGCTTCAGGTTGTTGAGATTGATTTCTCAAAACCCCAGCCAGGTGAAAATCTGAATGTGTTTTGGAAGCCCGCTCGAGCAATCATCCGCCAAAAAGCCCAGGACTGTACGTCACCCCTTGTCTCGGCAAGGTAGAGTTACTAATTATCCTCGCAAACAGGGTTGGATTATTCGTCAAATCCAGCGGTAGAAGGCACCTCCAGTTAGATATTCACGAGACCTTCTTATTCCTTCCTTGATGGACCGACAGCCCCATATGCTGCTGGAACCGAGTATACCAGATAGACTGGTCACTTTACCGATTGTCAAGACTCTTCAACAATCTGCTCGCACCCCCAAACATACTGATAAATCCCTTCCCTCACGTGGCGGCCGCGGAAACCAACTGAGCCAAATCCTCATTTTCAGCGCCGTCAAACTTGGCGATCGCGCGGGCGTCGTCTCCTTAGCCTAGACGTGTGGCAAGTCATCTGTCTAATGCTATCTGAACTGACTCTTCTTTCCTGATTATTTTCCCGTGGCCGCTGTAACTACTTTATAGCTTATATATGGTCTTACACAAGGATCTGCTTACATGGGGCCACATGTAAGGCTCTGTACAAGACCGTTATAGCGCGTGGACAAACGGAGTGAGGATCGGACTGACCCACATTTTGAGCGCAATTTCAAGCAGGTGTTTACAAGGCTCAAGGTTAAATATGAGATATCTGCCATCACGCCGACGGTTGTTTCGGGGCGAGGAGGTCTTGCGAGTGTGGGACCTCTAATTGGTGTTAGGTCTATTTTCAGAATATCATCAAATTTACGACGGGACTGATAGCTTTGTTAGATTATGGCTCCAGTAGCCTTGTAGCATCGCATGGATGAATGGACTTGAGTCAAGATTAAAAGTTCTATGCGACCGGAGACAAACTTCTACTGAGAAGGTTTAGGACAACTGTAGATGGAAGTCAGTTTCCAATATTACCACTCTCCTATTGAATGCTAGGTGTAGTTCCGATTCTATAACGAGGTTGTGAGTTGACATGGACGAGGGATATCTTCCATACAAAGTATTGAAATTACTATTATTTAACCAATCTGTCAATGATTCCTGAAATATCTTTTTCGGCTCTTGTATGTATGCTTACGAGTAGAATTATTCCTGATATAATCGTTCCTATATGGGTGATTGTAGAATATATGCATAGCTCTGAAGATTCATTGATCTCTAGATAAGATGCGTGATAGTAAAGTAATTGTAATTGGGATCTCACTCGTTATCTACCAAAAGTAATCCCATGGAAGATACATAACATGATACCCTGATAACCTCGGAAACAGTCATGTTTTTCTTTCTTCCTATTTCCAATCCTCATTACTTTTGTAGCCTTCCTCTCCCCATCTTCTTGAATCATCAGTCATCATCAAGCGTTTTGAAACAAGATCAAACAAGTCTCTCATTGGCCAGTTCGGAGCACCCGTATGCATCTCCGTTGAACACAAATCATAGAATAGATACAGGAGATGCGAAAGACCTTTTCAAGGCTCCAAACGCGAGAGTGTGCCATTGCCTCAGCAACACCCCCAAACCATCATTCTCCGTGAACGTGGTCGCCATATCCCGAGACAACTTTATAGTGTAAACATTCAGCTTCCCCCCAGTAAGAAAGATCCAGCCGCACTTGAGGTCCATAGTCATCACGTACAAAAGCTGAACCCCCCAATATTCAAGTTCCTGGCGAACATGGAGTGGCTTTTGCAACCGTTGTAACCAACCAACCCCAATCGATGAAGGTTACGCAGACACTTATATCGGTCAGGCTTTGCATCCGCACCACATCATCTGCGTAGGCTTTGGAAGAGGAGAAGGAGGAGGATATGAAATCCTCGAGCACATCGCTGATCAACCACTTGGACTATGGTGGATGATGTCTCCATGTTGGGTAGTATTGATCGCCGGCCTGGGACGTTTTGCTGAATCAGGGGGTGTATAGATGTGTCATGGCTGTGGGTGGGTTTTATATATAGGACAGAATAGGGAGTTCCTAGTCTGCAATGATGAGGAGCGGGGAGATGGTTGATTCTGGTTCCGGTCCAGCTACATTGATCTCGGGGATGTGGGGAGTATTTGTACCTTTATTATGGGATTGTTGACACTGACTAGCAAGGTAAGATCCGATGATGTGTGGGGAATTTCCTGCCTGTGAAGGAAATGACTGCGGATGGTTCCCACGATCCTAGGGTTGGTTTCGGAGGAGCTTGAAGTTGAATGCCTTGGATGTCAGGTATCAATCATATGTTGGTGCCCGTTGCCTCCGTCGGCGATTCCTTTGCAGTTGTTCAACTCAATTGTCAACCACCACCAAAATGGCCCCTACACGTGGAGGATCCATCGACAGCACCGATTTCATCAAGGAAAATGGCAGCGACAGCGACAACGACAACGCCATCTCATTCGACCCTGGAGCGTGTCCCCAAATTACTCTCCGGATACGACAACCTCAAGGCCTGGCAACTCCACGTCGAATGCACTCCCCTGTGTCTCGCTGCGCCAGTTGATGAATATGCGGAGAGGGAATTACAATTCGGTCGTGAAGTATGTGAAGAAGTTGGAAAAGGCGTATAAATTGGCAAAGGGTCTCGGGGTGGGGATTACGCCATACGCTGCCACCTTGATGCTGCTAAGGGAAGCGTCTACGGATCTTCCTCAGTGAATCTTCTACCTGCAATTCCAACTTAACGCCCCATGGTATAGCCATGGATCTCTGGTTGCGGGCCGAGGCGTCGGGCCGGCCTGTGAACCCAGTACTTATTTCAAACTGGTGGCAACCATTATCTGATGCTCTTTCTACTTTTTTTTTTTTTTTCACTTTTTCGACTCACTCGCCGCGACCGGTGCAGCAAGTCCCTTGGAGGCCTAATGGGGCCATATGCAACCAGATCCCAGTTTGTCCAACATTGAATAACAACTGGCCGACAGCTGATTGCTGAGCATTCTCCAGACCGAGTAAAGATCGGAGTGACCCACATGCCTCGACCATCTCCCGAGATCCTCCGAAGGTCATCCCAGCTAATCTACAACCAACAGGTTCCAAGCAGATGTACACATAGTGTGATGCTTCAACCGAATATTCTTGAGCTAGCACTTGGGTTTAGCACTATCTAAACATGATGAGAATTTCCATAGTCTATCTAGTATCGACATGGTGCCTCGAGTGGATCCTAGTTAGTGTCCGGTTATCCCCGGCCCTATTTCGACTACTGTCTACAAGTCGCATTCTAGGGCACGGGGAACCCATCCGTCCCACCTAGTGGGATTAGCCCCTGTTTCGGCCTCGCGTGGCCTAACTGACTAATCCACATGCTGTTCTGCACGCTTACAAGGTCAAAATCTGCTGCTGTTCGAGTTGTGTAGCAGTGCAGTGGCCCCTGCATGCGGCTGCAGCTATAAGGCGGACTAGGGCCTCTTCAAATGGGTGGCGTACAAGCTTAGTCTGCTGGGGCCCAATAGTAACACTTTCTGAGGACTGGGATCGAACTTGGCCCCCAACTCCTGACGAACGCTAGGCGCGGGCGCACCGCATCGCGCTATATAAGTCGGGCCTGCGCAACCGACCTGGCCTCTTCAGCCAACAGAGCACCATCCTAGGGTGTGAACCCTTCTGTCGCAGACGGATGCTCATGCGTGTCTGCCACCATGGGCGATTCAGGCAGCTGGCAGCATTATAACCACGCGACTTCCATCTCGATTACTGTACTTGGGGTATTTTTCGTGGGGCTGCGTTTCCTGTCCCGACATCTGGGGCAGGTGCCCCTGGGTGCGGAAGATGTCCTCATTCTGATTGCCCTGGTACGTTCTCTGTTGCCATCGAGGCCATTCCGTTCTGACCAGTATTAGGTGAACCTCTTTGTCATTTTTGCAATCAATATGGAGAGTATGTTCTCCTCACTTTTCTCAGTCCCGTCACTTTTCCTAGGCGAATGCTGATGGTGGCAGTGGTCGAGCACGGGCTTGGATTGCATCAGAGTATCGTCTCCGCCGCGGATGTTGTGATCATCGACAAGGTAGGGTCTCGCTGGCTTGGCTCCTATTCTTTCTAATCGCTCACTAGCTGCTGCTCTGCATGGAGTGTTTCTACTGCACATCCATCGTCTTTGTCAAAACATCTATCCTCAAAATGTACCACCGCATCTTCATTGATCGGGCCACACGCCTTGGTACATACATTCTCGGCTTCATCACCATTTCATGGGCCATCTCCATCATCTTCGTCTGTATTTTCCAGTGCACGCCCGTTGCGCGGACATGGGACAAGTCCATTCCGGGGCATTGCATCAACCTTAAGGGGTCATTTATCGGCAATGCGGTGCCAAATATCGTCACTGATATCGCAATCTTAACTCTGCCTGTGACTCGCGTCTGGCGTATCCAAGCGTCTCTCAGTGAACGGCTTTCCATCATCGGCATCTTCTTATTAGGTGGCTAGTAAGTCTCGCCGGCAGCTGTCTCAGACACCGAGTTGACATCAGTTAGTGTCGTCTTCGCCAGCGTCTACCGATTCGTGACTCTCTTCGGAGTGGACTTTGCTGATATGACATGTGGGTGCCCGCTCGAATATTCCCATTCTCGTGCTAACCATCCCAGACACATTGGCTCGAACCAATGCATGGTGTGTAGTGGAAGTCTCATCGGGAATCATCTCAGCGTGTCTTCCCACTCTCCGCCCACTGGTGCGGACGCTATTTCCCAGTCTGCTAAGAAGCTCTCCCTCGACGTCAGAGCACGTCTTTCGCCGCCAAGATGACTCGGCCATTACGAACCCAGCGCCGACTTCGTGGAATCGCGACATGTCGGATGATCATATGCGACCACCACACAAGTCCGACTTGGAGTCCGATACGGACGAGTATCCTTTGAATCGAATCAAAGTGCAGGAAGACATCTCCTGGGATATTAGCTCGTTGCATTCCAGGCATACGCATAGCCAGGGGGTATGATATCCAATCTAGATGCACCTAACTCATGAATCAAAAAAAAATTATTGAACACCTTCTTAATTCCATTACCCCTCTAATCCCCAGTCAAACCCCACCATATCACAAAAAAAAAGACTCCATCCCCCAAAAAGACCAAGGCCACACACCTATCAACCCGACAGAACACAGAAAAATCTGCCAAATCTCAAACCCCCTATCACAATCCAGTTTCACAACCCATGTCAGCACTAGATACTAGCCTCGGCTGAATTCATCAAAATGAAATGAAAACATGACCAATAAAACGAAGTATTATGGTCGTGTGTCGCCCCACTCGCTATCGAGATCGTGTCTGGAGTGGGTCGCTCGGTGGCAGGGATCCACTATCAGGCCATATTTTTCTTCCGCATAAATGCATAATTTGGATATTGTTGGATAAATGGACGGGCAGGGGGGAATCGATTGTGGTGGGGTTATAGTTAGGTTTTTCTGGGGGGAAGGGTGGATGGGGTGGTTATGTGCTAGCTATGAGGAGTTGTAATGTGAAATGTAATATAATTGTATTTATGTTGGATTATTTGGTAGATGTAATGATGCTTCGGCTTTATTATTTATTAAGGTTTGGGTTGTCTGGATGTTTGTTTATATCTCTTACTGCTCTACTTTTTCTTTTATGAATGTAGGGAGAGTAAGAAGCTCGGATGTTTATTTTATTTAATTTTTTTGCTCTTGGTGGTTCCTGTAACTGTTTGTTGAGAACTACAGTCAACTATAATTTTATTATATATCTATGCGTTCTTCATATTAGATTTAATCATCCCGGTAATTCAATTAGCAGTACTATTTCAAAGTAACCAACTTCTAAGTAGTACTTACTGTGATAATGCAGCATACCTGCGGATAGGTCGGGTACCTGGTTACCTAAGGCAACAACCCGCCTGGGTGAATGCAGTGAATCCTAAGTGCCTTTTTTTTTTTTTTTTTTTGGCGTAGGGGTAATGGCACCGAACAAAGGAAATCACATTACTGTGTTGTATAAATTTCTCGACAGTCCAGTGACTTCAATGCCACTAGATTTAAGAAATTTCAGTTCAACAGTGATTAGACATCATATGTGGTTTTTTTTGAAGACGTAGCAAAGTCTTATATAGAGAGTGGTAGGTAGTAGTATCATTCGGATATTTTAACTCTGTATATTTGGAAATATATATGTACTTACGCCCCACCAACGGATCAAGAAATCGGTATTGTTCTTCTCTCCATCTCCAACCCCTCCAATTCCTTTCTCGTCAACCACACCGATCCTACACGCTCATTTGTTCCTTCGATAGGCCGGACCAATAACACAAAAATCCCAATATGATCCCACGGCGCACAGCGGTTGATATTATGTAGTGTTTCGAAGAGGATTAGTCCGTTCCATTCCTCCGCTAGGAGATCCTGGTGTCCAGTCTCGCCCTCTCTGGGCATCGGCCAACAGAACAAGATCGGAGCGCGAGAGTATCCGTCCTCCACGACGATATAGAAGGCAGGGGGGTCGCCGGGGAAGCGGCTAGCGAAGGCGATTCTGACTCGGAGGGTCAGACAGTCGATGAGGAGATGGGGGGAGAGTTCAGGGAGGACCTTTTTGTCGTTGTGGGTGAGGAAGAGATGGTGGAGTGGGATGAGGGGGGTATCTTTATGATGATGATGGGGGTCGTTTTTCTTGGTCACCCAGATCCGTAAGGGGGGATGATTGTGCAGTGGTTGTGGGAGGAGGTCATTCTCATCGCAGGTGAACCGGACTCGGAAGAGGAAGTAGCTGTAGGAGACTGTGCCGGCCCAGCCGGCCCAGGACCAGCTGGGAAAGTCGGGGCGTCGCTGCAGGTGGGATTCCCGGGCGACGGGGTTCTGGGTGTACGTGGGTTCCCAGGCGAGGGCGCATGCGAAGCGGAGGTTGGTGTCTTGGGCGAGGGGGTGAGTGGTGCGTTCGAAGAGAAAGGGAATGCCCCAGTAGGTGGTGTGGGTGGAGCGGGCGAGGATGCCGCGGAAGGCGTTGATGGCGTCGGATTCGTAGGTTAGGTTCCGACTGGAGTAGTGGGTGAGGTGAGTTCGGAATTCCCACGGCCGGGGAGGCATCCATGAGTAGTATGCTGCGTGTCCGGCGCCGAGGTGGGTGAAGCGATCGGGGTCGAGGACGTTGTTGGGGTTGGTTTGTATGAGGGGCTGGGATATTATGGTTGATTCGCAGTGGGTGGCTTCGGAGCACATGAAGTAGACTTGGAAGTCGGTGAAGAAGAGACATCGTCGCGAGAGAATGACTTCTTGGAATGTCCAGCCCCGGGTGATCCATGTACTGTGGGTCAGGGCGCGTTGGATGGATGGCAGCGTGGAAACCAGCCGGGTTCGGCCCGAGACAGCCTGCGGTTGATGCAGGCGTGGAACGCTGCTCACACCGGGTAATCCGGAGTGGGCAATGCTGGAGCCAGCTGCGATGATAGTGGCATACGCGCCGGAATAGATCAGGTCCATACGCGAGACCTGGTCGTGCTTCTCTTGGGCATCATCCTGGTTGATGCAATATTTGTCGGTCCAGAGATACCGGCCCCCGAGGTTCTTGACGACGGTGATTGCGTCTTCAATGGCGGGATGCACATGAGCTGGTAGAGTCTTTTTATCGGTCTTGGCTCCATTTATCGCGCTGTCCTCTGGCCGTGGTGGCCCCCAGACGTAGCTCAGAGCGTAATAGTCCCAGTCTGGCTTGAGGGGAAGGATTTTTCTCGTTTGGCAGTCGATGACTTTCAAGGAAAAGGGTGGGCGAGTCGGATGGTCGGTGCACTGAGCTCCGTGATGGCTTTGGCAGTCTGCGATCCATTCTCGCAGTCGGTCGTAGTTGATTTGATTGGGAAGCACCAGACCACCATGCGTCCGGGCACTGGGAACCGCAACCGGCATGATAACGCCCTGTTCCAAGTGGCTGCAGGTATCATACACTCTGGCCTCGCTCGTATTGAGCACATCATCGCCTTGGCCCGGGAATACCGCTAGGATGACACTGTTTGCGTCGTCTTCCATATAGGCATCGCCCCATCGGATCTCCTTGATGAGCTCGTGTCCCTTGACGCCTGTCGCTGTCTCCCGCGAAATTCCCACTTCTTTCACGATGCTGCTGAATGCTCGAAGATGGTATTCTCTTGTATCCCAGGCTGTCTGAGCAGCTGCCCCAAGGTCAAATTTCACCTGATCGAACAAATCGCACATGGGGCATGGAGGGTCTTGATCGGGAGTCGGTAGACTGCCCAAGGACGTAATAGACAATCCATCGAGCCGGGCGTCACGCACCTCGTCGCGGAGCTGGAGAATGGCATTAAAGTTGATAGCGCGACACCTGGCGCACAGAGGTGGATCAACGTGACCATTAGCATTTCCTGGTGCGTCCGGGCCACTTGACAGGGTTGGTGCCTTGGCCCTGGACGGTAGCGTGAATTCCAGCCGCATGGCGTGCACTTCTGGTAACAATCGATGGGCTGGAGGGCTTTGGCTGTCTTTCCAAAGCACTGAGCTGACGGCTGGAGGATGACCCCGCATCTCGTGATCGGGCTAATCATTAGCTGCAGATGGTCGCTGCTGTACCACAATGAGCCCCGACATCACATCAAATTCTGAAAATGGCGGATATCACTGAGGATTGCGCAATGGGGTAGAACCACTGAGTGCTTCATACTAAGAATTCCAAGAGAGAACATGAGCGAGAGCCCCTTGCGGAAGGAATGACTGTATAGCATCATTCTCTTGGTGGTATCGTTGCAGATACAAGCAAATAGAAGGACATTCCACTCGAGCCCTAAGTTCAATCCACCATATACTGTGACTTGCTTTGCAATACCACAGATAAAGCAACAATAGCGCTACAGGGTCCCTTTTCCAGAGCAAGTCTTCAAAAGAGCCATGGATACACCGCATGAAGACTTGAGACTGACCTGTTGTAATCTCCGGCAGGTCCAGGGTCTGGGATACCGCGTGGGCAGCATGAAAGTACGGATTGGTTTCTGCGGTAGATGAGTCTGTGAGGTTACATACGGCAGCCAAAGCCGTTGGTATACCATCTATGCCCCTCTCTGGCAATGGTGACTGCATCTCAGCAAAGGTTGCTGCCATGACGTGGAAAAGACTGTCCGGTCGCAGCGGGTTCACAGTGTGCCACAATAACATTTTACTCTTGCTCAGACGCAACCAATCCAAGTCGGAGTCGGAAGACTTCAGAGGCCACGCTTGTTCGGGTGTGTATGCATCGGACGAGAAGGTTAAGATGACCAGGGCAGCCGCAGTGCCCCAGATTGGATCCTTATCTTTCGTCTCAATTGGCTCCCTTAGCCGCTTGTTCAAGAGAACTGTGGCCCGAGACCAGTGATAACATTCTTCCAGAGTGCGACGACAACCGGAGCCATTTAGATGGCGGTCATATGTAAGCGCCACCGCTAGAGAGGCGTGCATTAAGAAAGGGTACTGCAAATCGTGTTAGCTGAGTGCAGGCTTATGGCAGATAATAAAGCTCACAGTGAAAGCCAGTTCCAGAAGCTTGCGATTCACTTGTATCATATTCGAGCCGTCCGGGGTAATAAGACCTTGTCCCAGATACCGGGTGATAAAACCTTGGGACCTTGCATTCAATTGATAAGATGTCGATGCGTCCGATGTCCAGACAGCATTGGTGGGGGGAGGCCGAACCGCCAATGGCCGCCCCCTCTCAGCAGCAACAGGCTGGAGGTCGGGGATGTTGGACATGAAGGTGCATAGTAACCCGAAGGAACGACATCTCTTGCACTGGGGTTTGGCTTCGTCGCACTTGAGTTTTCGCAGCTTGCAATTTCGGCAGCCAAATCTCGACCTCTGCCGAGTCTTACCCCGCACCTCTCTTGGACCAGTCGAAGCCATGGCTTGCGCAACTTGAGGGATTTTCCGAGTTGATGAGATTCAGTCGCCCCAACGACACGATGCCGGTTCACATGATCCTCGCCTCAGGCACTCACACGCTAACCGCCTTCGGATATCACCTTTGGCGCTAGCTGTTCCTCGGCTGCAGAAGGCTCTGATTGGCTGCGGGGGCTTGTATACCAACGTCACGCACCCAAGAACAAGTGTTATAAGGAGGGGATTCCTCCAATCCTGAGCACAGAACTTGAACTTGAATCTACACTTGAAAATTCTTCACTTTACAAGCAGTCCACCATGACCACCCACCTCGCCGCCGTCTCCCTCGCCAAAGGTGCGCCCTTTGAGCTCCAAACCCGCCCCACACCCAAACCAGGCCCAGACGATCTCCTCATCGCAGTGAAGTCCGTCGCCCTCAACCCGGCTGACGGCATCATGCGGGACCAGGGCCTCTTTATATCTACCTACCCCACGGTCATTGGCTTCGACCTCTCGGGGCTAGTCCTCGAGGTCGGCGACAACGTCCCCGTCGGTGTTTTCCAACCGGGCATCACCCGCGTCGCTGCCTACTCTAGCTGCGTCTGGAAGTCCTGCGACTCGGACTACGGGGCCTTTCAAGAGCGGTGCCTCGTCCCCTGGCAGCATGCATTGCTTCTGCCGGAGGGGATCTCTTGGAACCAAGCGGCAACGTTGCCCGTTGCCGGTCAAGTACCCCTGAGCGCGTGGGATATGATGGGGATTCCACGGTTGGGAGAAGCCACTGCTTCTTCCAATCAAAAGAGGGAAGCCCTATTGATCTGGGGTGCGTCTTCGAGTGTGGGCACAATGGGGGTGCAAACTGCCCGGCTGCTGCGGGATGACCACGACTCTTCTATCGCGGCTGTGTACGCCACCGCTGGTACGGCGAATCATTCATATGTAGCCTCATTAGGTGCAGATCGTGTGTTCGATTACAAAGAGCCGCAGGTTGTGGATGCGATTGTTTCAGCGGCCAGAGAGGATGGCTTGGTAATTCGGCATTGTTTTCTGGCCACGGGCCAGTTGGCTTCATGCCAGGCTGTTCTGAAGGCTTTTGTCGGGGATGATCAGAAGGCGAAGATTGGATCAGCCCCGGTTGTTCCTCCAGATGCCGAAGAGGTGGACGGCGTGGAAACCATCTTTCTAATGCCGTCGATGGATGAAGAGAAGGGGTTGGCTCAGTTCCGATCCTGGATGGGGATGTTGAGAAATAACTTGGCCAACGGGACCATCAGGCCGAGTCCGGAGCCCAGGGTTGTGGGAAAAGGGATGGGTTTGGAGGCGATTAATACTGGGTTGGATGTGTTACACCAGGGGGTGAGTTGTATCAAGTTGGTGATTGAGGTTGCGGAGTGAGTCTCTGGGATACTTGACATAAAACCTTGGCACGGGTGTTCAAATAGTGTCATATCCAGTTAATTGGCAGAGGATACGCTGTGATCCTCGTTATTAGTTTTCCCTCTCGAGTCCAGGAAATGTAGAGTCCCACAAGTAGTTGGCCGCTCCAACAAATGAAAACTGTTCTTCCTGTGAGGGTGGCGTGTTTGTAGAGCTCTTGGAAATATCTAGAATCATACTTCATTAGACCTATTCAATGATTAGAGATCATTACACAGAATTCTCCAATACACCTATAGTTATATTTCCGGTATATTTTACACTATAAATATTGACGATTGCCACACCTAGCCAGAACCAAAGAGGGGTATGAAAAGATACCAATCTGAGAGGACAAACAAAAAAAATTGAAGTTTCTGATAAAAGTTACTTTCTCACTAGCCATACTAACCTAAATATCCACTGACATCCATAAAATTACAATACACTCTCTCGATCCCTACTCTCGCCCCTTCACCCTCCTCATCTCCAGCATCATCCTCCTCTCCCTCCTCGACTCCTCCCACTCCTCCCTCTGCCCCGTCCTATCCAAATCCTCCAAGAAGAGATCATAAACCCGACCCATCGTCCTGCGCCTAAAATCCCCATCCAGACGTAACATCCACCGATAATTATACAGCCTTCTTTCCCTACTCTTCCTCAACACCTCCAACTTCTCAACCTGATTCAACGCATCCTGCTTAAACAGCTCATAGAACTTGCGTTGAACAATATTTACCTCTCCGGGTCCGGCCCCTCGGATCCATGAGAGGGGGTTGATATACAGAATACCCTCTCCTCTCGAGCGTATTGCAACTAGTACAAGTCATGCAAAGGGATAATTCAGGCCGTGGGGCTAAGAAATGTTCTAGGATATCGGAGAGGATGATGAAACAGCCTCGGCAGATGAATATCTGTCCTGCTTCTAATGAGGGTTGTTCTTGGGGAGGTTGGGTTGTTGTCCTGTTTTTGTGTAAATTAATGAATGGTTGGATTTGATTTTGTAACTAGGGTTTATGGTGGATATGCACATCTTGTCTTGAGGATTTGAACCTTCGGCTGTGGCATGAATTATTGTAGTTGGAGACTGGCAGAGCTTAAAGCTTTGATCCTTGGATGATATCCGTGGATACTAACTGGAAGTATATATGACGCTTGAAGGGGGGTGGGGAGGGAGGGTTTTATATGGGTTAGGTACGGCGGACTATAGCAGCCAACGGGCAAATGCGATTTAGTATGATTGAGTCACCATGCACTTTGTTCTTTGAAATCCATATATTTACTATATAATCTACATTTCTCTAAACTTTACGGAGTAGTCTGGATGAGTACTGTTATTTTAACAACTATTGATAATCTTATAACAAAATTATCTCATCTGAAGACTGAATTACAATTTCAATAAAGATTTTTTTAATACGGTAATTTGATACAAGTGAAAATTCAGCAGAAAATTATGAGTCATACATGAAAACCAATGAGGAGATACCATGATCTTATCGTGCCCCAACCCGAACGCACATCTCGTCACTTGCCTTGCACCCCGCCTCCGCAGGTGAGGTTTCGCATAGAAGCCAACTCCATACTATAATTCTGCACATGCCTTGAAATTTACACTTCATTGCACTGATCATGAATATGTGAATGATTCGATGGATCAAGCCGATTAGATGAGCTGGGAAACCAGACTTCCTAGCCAACCAGCAGGATGAATAAGGAGAATAGAGTAGGGTGCCTGCGTAAATCCCCTACAAGCCATGTCAAAGACCAAGTGACAAGTGTGAGTAGCGAAGAGACGGACCCAATATGCCAGCATCAAACAATCAGGGAAGGTGCGCCTCGTCCATCGTCCATTACAACTTGCAGTCAGTTGAGGGCGGGATATGGAGGTTAGTGACCGGTGTGTTAACCGGAAGGTTGGCATTCGGGCGTGCCTGGTATAAGCGGCGGTGCCATAGCAGTACAAATTGCTGCTATCCGAGGGTACCTTGGCATTGGGCCAATAATTATCAAGGGAGGCGCGCAAGTCAATGCTGATGGAGCAAGATCTGATCACTGAACCGATCATGGCCGGGTCGATATGCTCTATGAAGCAGCGGCATGCATTGTTGGCGAAGGTGCGCCGCAATTGTAATCCCATCGAGCGTGCGGAGAAAAACGGACGTGATGTTTCTGGGAGGTTTTTGAGGATCTTGAGGAAATCTGAAGAAATAGATGCGACGAGGTACACAGCAGTTTTGATAATCAGGTTCTTGTACTTTTCATGCTACCACGACTTGGTGGATCCCGAGCGATTGGATATCTCTCTACCACAGTTTGATGATGTATATTTCGGGCTCAATCAATGCCACTGGGGAAAGATATTCCAAGTTATAGGTGTATACAGGACTGACACATCAGATCAGATTGAGATGGAGCTCAAATGAACAACTAGACTAGCAATTAGCTTCAAGAACCTTCAAGTAAAAACATAGGGCAGATTACCTAGTTCTCCCATGACTCTTACATTCAAGACGTAGGCACCATGCACAGGACTGACTCTGTAGGCTGCCTTCCACCTCACGTCATAACGTATTCCCAATCCAGACAACTAACCGCACAGCCAAATGAAAGATACTTTAGCCAAAATGCAAGGGGGGAGGATCAGATACCCGCATCGAACGACCACCAAGCACATTTGTACCAGCTTCACCATGCCATGCAGCGTCTTCTATACCCCATCCCCTACTTTGAACCTCGCTGAATCCGCGCGTTTAGATTGACTTGCATTCGCAATATCAACGTAGCCCTGAACACGACCATGGTAAGCCTGAGGCTGTAGAGCCCCCACCCAATCCGGATAAAGAAGTCCAGATGCGTGAACACAGCAAGAACATTCCTGTTGGGCAAATCCAAAGTATCCAAGAAGTATCGTCGAACCGCGCATGGAGAACAGCATATTGAGCAGCCGTCCGACATTGTTTCTACATCGCGATGGCCAAGGGCAAGACATAAACCGCGTTGCTGCCAGTGCATCATTTGTAGCCCGAGATACGCGTCTTGCTTCATAGCATACGGATAGAAAGTCAATGCCGGTGAACATGGTCGCCGCGTCCTCCGATATATGAGACTCGGTGACATTGGACTTGTCCGCGGAAGTATAAGTAGGATTGGTGCAGGGTCTCTAGCTGGGTGGATTCGCTTCGCAACCAGGGATATTCTGGTAGTAGGATTGGAGGAGACGAGTTCGTCAAACAGTGAGTGAAGATCAGACTAGAAGAGTTCCGGCTCGATATTTGACTCAATAGCTATGGCGAGGTAATGATGTGGATGCTGTACATGTCTTGATTGTGATTGGATCAATGCCACAAGTAGGATGCGCTCATAGTAACAGGCGGATGCGCTCAATTTCGACAAGCCATCCCCGTGGGTTTGTCTGATCATATCTCTTTCAGACAGTACAAGGCGAGCTCGACGGGCTTTGATGTCAGAATGTTGTCCAAGTATCGCGGCAGCATTATATCCGCGTCTTTGCTTCCGCTATCTTGATTGTATTCTGATATTGTCGCTTTCATTTACCAAATATGCGTGTCCTTGTCTCGAGTATCTGTTGCTGGTCATTGCCAATGGGAATATTGAAATAAAAGCCGAGGGTCTTGGGATCTTGTAAATCGGATAGAGATGCTTTGGCGCTGTTCTTTCGGAGGTGGACGGAGACTTGAACCGGATCCCTGGTGATTTCTTCGCCCAAGTGGAGATATATGATCAGGGCTTCGTATCTATCGTAGTCTCGTGCCCCCATACACGCGTAATCTCCGATATTAGTAGAAAAGTCAGGGGTTCGTAGCGGGCAAATCCGGCTGTAATTTTATTTCGTGTTGGAGGAGGTTAACTCGTGTATGGACCACTGATGAGTGCTTTTATAATAGGATGTATATTATGGGAGATTTGTCCGTATCGTGATCTTTCATGTCAGTCATGACAATGAGGGAAACAATTCGAGCTAGTTAGCATTAGGGATAGATTAGAAGTCCATAGTGTTCTGGTACACCGTGGAGACAAGCGCTTGTGATGAAGTCTTGAATGGTTCTTGGCAGAGGACTGTTTGAGATATGAAGCGTCCATAGTGTGGATTTTCTGTGTCGCATTAATGTCTGGTGGATATCAGGACTCGTCTGCAAATTAAGTTCACCTTAATAGAAACCATTGCTATAATAGGTCATGTCGTGTCCTTGCAAGCATGCATGGCAAATACAAGAGACTCCATGACGGCAACATGAAACAATTCCTGGCCACAGTGAGTGACGACGGCGAGACGATTCTGGGTGCCCTTTCGGATAGACCATTGGTAGAAGACTTGGAAGCGTCTACCACTGGAATAAAATGGCATTCTTCGCCCATCTGTATGGTTTCATCTTGAGCAGGAACGGGATATAGATTTGAATTCTCTGTATGGTCCAGCCGGTGACAGAGCGTCGAGTGTCTTTACACGTCGCCCAGTCCCTGTCTGAGTACCCGACGAGTGTTCCGGGTTCAGCGTCAAACATCGTGCCGCAGTCTTTGGTTCCTTCCAAGTACTTCAAGGCATGAAAGCACAGTCCGTGTGTTCTTGCGATGGATTAGAGCAGAACCTTGTCAGCACTCCCATTGCGTGACTGATGTCCACTCTGGTGGTCATTGACAGGTACAGAAGTTCCCCAATTGAGGCTTGATACAATGTGACGGCTTTGCTGGTTTCTTGATCCTCATTTCTTGTCAGTTTATCAAAGATGAATATGATGTAGGGGGTTGTAGGACTGTGAGGATGCAGTGTTGATTGAGCCGTCATACTTCTTGAGAAGCTGAGTGATGTAGCCTTGTTGGTGGAGTAGGAATATAGATCTGACTGCGTTTCACGGTTGACTCCAAGGAGATCAACAGCCACGTGTCCTTTGCGCTCTCATCTGCTGGTCACGTTCCACCAGGCCTGCGGTGGACCGTAGCCGCCTTCGAGGACATTGATAGAATGACTTCCAAAGCCAGACTGTTGAGACTCCAACTTGTAGTAGATCTTCTGAAGGAATCGATGAAATGGGGATATGCGTAAGAACTGCCCATGTGCATAGAAAGGCAAAGATTCCAGATGGGCTATATGCATAAAATCTTGTGTCAGAATCAAAGAACCACTGGTATAAGTGAGAGGATCAGGAATGTCATGCTCGGGCTCCGCTGGTGCTCATTCAATGGCTGTGAGCCTTGAGATCATCTGATAAGAATGGAAATGGGGAGAGACAGGGTGACTGCGGTATATCTTTAGAACCCAATCAGCAACGTTGATCCGGGTTCTTGAGGATTGTCGCATCGGTCGTAGACTGTCTCGGTTGTCCAGACAGCGATGGTACAGGGGATGTGTATTTGAGATTTCTGCCATTGGCACCGACATAGGGCATAGCTTGTGAATAAAGGCCGACAACTGACATTAGTTTGGTTGAGGCATCCAGAACACCTGGGGCATCGTGGATGAATATGTCTCATATAGCCTCCAGGGAGTGCCCGTTCCACTTGATCACATTCGAATAAATGCTTTCCTGAATATCAAGGTGGAACAGATGTGCTCTCTGAAGCAAGGTCACCTTTCACTTGCATTTGGAGTCATCCAGAAACATAGAAACCCGGCCAGATGCATATATGTAAATAACATGGTCATGTTGCTGCCAGGTCATCGTACAGCCATGGGATGTCCTGAACCAATATCATTGAAACCATTGGAGACGTGTATGGACATTCGCATGGACAAGAACCGCATCAATGGATGTTGATTTGGTTCAGGTGGCTGGGGTTTGACCCAGACATAAGGATCGATCAAATGCAGTTACTGAAAAGGTTGAGCACATTGAAGTTCAGATCAACCCAAACATTGCATACGATGCCACTAGGTTATGGGATCGGCGGGGACCTCGACCAAAGACTCAGGATTACTCGCTTGACGTGCAAAGACCCTCTCCGATATAAATGCCTTCTTAAGTGGGTCTCAGAGTCTTCGGGAACTTTGTACCCAGACTGATAATATGTGCGAGACAAGCAATGGAACAGTGGAAAGGAACTCCTTGATTGAAGGCAGGTGGATATATAGTAAGCGCACCACCGCAGTGTCCAGTCCCCCTTGGGGCATGACGACACCCAGATTTGTGGCGCTCTAATCGCCCTATGTTGCTTGGTTGATAGCACCGGACAAATGAGGCTGATAGCATGTAGCGGAGCTTTGCCTGGTGGGACAGAAGAGCCTCGGTTGCGAGAGAACCGGGGAACGAAGATGCGATGAATCGCCTCAAAAACGGGTGATCACACGTATCCATACATGTATGTTGATAGAATAGGCGGATGACCGTCCAGCGTGTCGGTGACTCTTCTTGATATCCGGTTTGCCCAATGAGGATCGCCAGACAACGTTCCTGGACCTCCAAGTAGCGGAAGGATAGGCCGGACCATGATAGCCATTGCATCAGACGGGTCACGTACAGACTGTGTTTGAAGCAGAGGCCTGCCGATCAAAGAGGGCGTTGGATGCTGAAACACTATAACTGAGCTTGACAGTTGGTTTTGGGTCTGCGCTAGATGTAATGACTGAAGTCGCACGCAGCCAGCACGAAAGAGTAAAATGCAAAGAATGTAATCCCCGCATCAAGCGAGGAAATGATGGGTAGGATGTGCAAAAGAATGTGATCTTGATTGATCCAGATGATTCTGGATGATGAGAGGAAGAAGGTCCAGGAAGCAAGGCCTCTCTTTATATAGGTTTAGGGACATCCTAGAGCAGAAAGTGGATGTTTCATCCAATGGCAGGTACCTTCTAGCGTAGGGGTTTCATGGGGTAAATTCAAATATTGGGCGTCGGTTGCTGTCGAGATTGAGTGGCTGTATGAAACTGCCGTGAAGTCTGTAAAGACAAATAGGCATGATGCTGATGTGAACCTTGAGGCATCGAAGTTAGCCGACACTTGCCTAGATCCTCGACTGAAGGTGAGAATGAATTCAAGTCAGGAGAGAACCGCCGTAACAAGTGTTATCATCTTATGGTTCATACTAGGTTCATGGTTCCTCCAGATTATATAGCTTTTGTACTATAATTTGGTACCAATTGCATAGCATTGCATAGAGACTGGAATGTCAATCATGACCCATACATAGGCCCATTCTACAATATACATGCTCATAATGCTATCCCTTACTGCATCCAGAAGGTGACATCGTATCTAAATATACTTGCGGTCTGCCTGTGGTTCTGTCACATCCAAAGATGTGAAGCAGCAGTGACCTAACTCATCAGAATCCTTATCGTCCACTGCACCCCACATCACCGGCTTGAACGCAGCATTCGGATCATTTGAAGGAGGGTGACATGCCGCGCTAATGACAACACTGCATCCAATCGCAAAGGGCATGGTAGCGCACTTATACGACCGGGCACTGATGAACCAGATAACGAACAAAATGGCGATGGTGAGAAACATCGCGACCTCTAGCGGAATGGTCGATATACCGCAAGTCATCAACACGGATGATGAGATAGGATTCCCTGCGAGGTCATACGGGAGGATCTGCACGTAGAAGATCCCTTCCGAGATGAACCAATGAATCAGTGTGAATGCAAACAGAAGAGGCAGGCAGTAACGGTACGGGATGGACAGGTAAAACGTTGACCGTTGTTCGCCCTGGGGAAACGATACTCGCAGTGGCCGACGAGATACCGCATAATTGTTGTAGTCTGCCGTGTGGAGCATTCGAGTCATATGATCATTAAACAGGAAGTAAAGCAATGACACAAGCAGTTGCGGCGTGTTGGCTAGAAGCTCCATGCCCACATAGGTTGTTGCCAGGTTCGTGAGCAAGCCATCGGACTGCACGGAGCCAAATCCTTTGATATCCCATATTTGCGACGGTGTTACTTCGCCATACGACAAGCCCCGGGCGGCTGCTTGGGCATAGATGGGCAAGATCTGTGTGATGGCGATGTAAACCAAGAGAATCGGCAGGATTCCCAATGCCACAAGGGGGTTACACGCCTTTGCCCACTGCGGAGTCTTGGTGGCGGGATTCTCGGGACGGGGAGAAGGTGGCAGTGGCATGTTTCTCACTTTGGGGTCGCATGAGGCATTCCAGGGACATTCCTCGCTCCGTTTAACTGCTGATTTCGAAAGCATGCACCAGCCCTTTGTCAACGGGTCTGGGTTTTGAAGATAAGAAGAAATGGCATCGCCAACAGTTAGGAAAAGACTGCGGCGGTCGATGTTCACCAGGAAAAACAAGCATCCCACTTTGAGAAGAATGCATATAATCATGACAACTCCAATGGGCATGTGGTAGAGCAGCCGGCATTGTCCCCCCGTATTTTCGCTCAGGCAATGGTCGATAGGAAAGGCGATTTTTCGTTGGGGGGCTCCATACATAAATGCATCTGCGGGTATCCAATCGTCGGTTGAGCAAGATGCATTGATGGTCAAGCTGTCCGCAAAGGTCTTATTGCTCCACGTGCGGGTGTGTATAAATGACTTCATCTGTTCCAGCGTCGGATTGGCCTCGAGCTTTGTTTTGAGCTCTGCTCTTTCGGTTTCGTTTAGCCCACTCCAGTCATATTGAAGCTCCGCATCCGATGTCCAGGACACTGTCTCCCAATCCAATATGGTTTCGTTGGACTGTTGGATCGAGGTGGAAGGGGTCCATGTCTGGCCGAGTAGCGTCCATGGGCTCATACTTTGCGCCGTTTTCGTGGTGCAGGACTGATAATCGTCACTCCAGGCGCAAATCCAACTAAATGCGTCGCCGGTGGAATAGGAGTAGGCTTCCGATCCGTTATTTAATTGTCCGGTCAATCCGCTGTTCTGCATCACGTTGGATGGGATCGCTTCATAGATCCTCGCCGGCCATCCATATCCACTCATATATAACCTTGTGCTGTTCAGAGTCATCGACTCGGAGGGGACCGCAATCACAGTTCGTCGATCGGAAAGGTATTCCACTGCATAGGCTTCAATGCATGCTTGGGGATCCAGGACTTCAAATTCTCCGTTAAGAATGCTTGTCCGGAGATCCGTTATATTCCACGCGAGATCGGCCTCTGGGTAGCAGGACTGGGCTTCAAAAGCAGAGTTGGGAATGCTGGTGTTGGAGACAAAGTCGTGTGATGCAACCAGCGCGGCGTAGGTATTCGCATTGAGGGAGGTATAAATCACAGAGTTGTAACTGAATGATCAGCCAGAACTGGAGAGGCTGGTTGATAGAGGTAGAGCTTACATTAATTGTACGACGAGCGACGTCCCCGTCAACAGAACCCACAGCATTCGATGAGGCCACCGGAGGTTTTTGAAATTCCGCATCGAGAAGACCCCAATGGTGAGCCAGTTGCGCTCCGCATGGGCGCGGTCGACGTCGGCTCGTGATGGAGACATCAGAATATTACAGCAAAAGCTGCTGGTTGCCGTCAAGACCACACTGAGAACGTTGATGACCAAATGGATCCCGATCTTGATGTTTTTGGCCCTTGAGCAGGATCCCTCGTAGAGAATATTCGGGCCAAAGGTCGCCCCTCCATAATGAGACGCTGTCCAAGAGGCCGCACAGATGGTGAAGATGACATTGATCATCAACACTGCCAGGTTTCCGTACACACACCACCAGACGGGGTCGAACGAGCGTTTCCTTGGCGGAGGTTTGCCTTCTGGCTCTTCGGATTGCGATATTAACTCAAACCGGGATCTAAAAGACATCATGATTCCGATTAGATATCAAGCATGGTCGCGATATTGGGTACCAACCCCGTCCGTCTTGTCTCCATCACAGCCTTGGGCGCGCCTGGTATGACATTTTGCAATTCCATGGGCTCTGAATCAGTGCCATCCTGGTCGCTGTGTATGGGTGAATACCGTTTGCCCCAGTGCATTTTGAAGCGATACGATTATTTTCCAAGTCCAAGAGTCAGATGAGGTGGGGCGTATCCCTTTATGTCCCGATAAGAAGTCTGTCAGCCTTGCACTCTGCCCGCTGGCTATCAGTTGCCCGATTTAGCCATCCAGCCCTGGGCTAGTATAAAATAGGATTAGCCTCCTGCATGCCCAGCGAGCACGCAACAGATTCTTATTGGTGTGATGGCACTGCCACCTGCGCAAATTAGAGCAGGCATTAGTACGTTTCGATGAAACAAGTGAAACTAGAAAACGATATAACATACATTTGCCTTGATATTTTATCAATTTCTTTCAATACAGTATAAGGAATCAAACAATTGATTAATCTGTATGATTATATGATTTTCCACCGATGCTATTCATCCACCGTCCCTTATTACCAAGGCTCCAGCCAGCACACGACTACGCTTAACCAAGTGAAGCGTAGAATTGATACAAGTTCTGAGCTCTTTAGCCCATAATTCTAGTCTTCTCTATTCAAGGTGATCGAGTTCGAATAGATGGACTTGAACTGCTCATGCTGCTATTGAGTGGTTTGATTGTGATGCTTGTCTGCCCATCCGCCAGCCGTGAGAACCTCGAGTCCTTCATGGCAACCGAACCAGCTGAACAGCAGTCAAAAATATAAATGATGTCACCATCTAGGTCCCCACATGGATCGAGCAACACCCTGGTATTTACTTATGGTCCTTCCAGGCGCCCGTATTGATCGACTCGTCCTCTAGACAGACTTTAGTATAATATTTGAAGCGGAGTTGAAGCAACATACCCAATCCACCAATCCAGATCGGTGGTTCCGGCGCCGTGATCAAGGAAAATGTAAATCCTCAGGCTTCTCGAATTCGCGTGGGGATCCTTCATTTGAGAAATGTTTGTGTTAGATATAGCCGGGGATGGATCGATAGGATGACGAAGGAAGTTGTGGAGTAGTTGTGTGTCGTCTTAACACATCGAGAAGTTAATTCTCCCGAACCTCAACCCCATAGTATCGTTCTCGAAGTGAAATGCGAAAACTTCCACTTGTTCATAATTGCCACTGGACGGTGGGGCGTTGTTGGAGCTTATTGGAGGTCATGGGTAAAGCTATTGAGCTTAAGTAGGCGCTCTTGTCTGTGTTGACTTCTGGTGGCCACACGAGAGTGCATAGGTCGGATAGTATCCATATTTAGCTGGTCAGGGTGGGTATTCAGCAAGGAGATATCAAAGATATGAGGACAGGTAGTTTTGATGAACAGAATATGACAACAGATCAGTGGGATGTTGGAAGAAGAGAAGAATGGGAAAGAAAAACGGGAATATTATGTAGGGGAAAAGGTGATGCACTGATGGGGAGCCATTCACATCATTCTTGTGACTCATCTAGTACATTCCCGTCTGCGCTTTTAGAGTGGTTCCTGACAGCCATGTGGCAGAAGATGAGGTCGACAGCTCAGAATGCGCATCAACCATAAGCTGTACTTGGTTAAGCGTAGAGTTATATAATAATTAGAATTTTAAATCCTTTCTTTTTTTACATGGTGGCTGCCTCTAGTTACTAATTATATGGTTCTAGATTTATTTTGAAGCTAATCTGTATCTACTCAAATGTTACTTCAATTTATTATTTAGTTATGTAATTATCTAGTCTAAGAAGCACTTAGCTAGCTAACTCGGCTATTTGGCAAAGAATCTACACTGAATCTGTCCGGGTGGCAGCAATGGCTGACGATTAACATTCCATCAGATGTTCTCCGTGTCAATGTGAGAAAGATTAGAGAGTTAATGGCGGTGTTCTACTAGAACGAGTAAGGAAGTTGCGGGGAGTGGGGCACCCGATTAGGCAGTTGGCGGGAGTGGGGCCATCCGTGAGATGATATTACCATATTTCATTATCTTAACGACCATTGTAGTGGTCCCCTTCGATGAATTTTATAGAAATCTCCACATTAGCATGTTCGTTTGAGTAGAATCAAAAAGAAGGCAAGGTGCTTACCTGCCGCTTACGTGCCCCATTCGCCACACCAAAATATAGGTCTCAATTCAACTATATATCAAATGCTCCCCCCCTTTTTGGTATCATTTCAAATTTAGATTCCTCAAGTACTTTCGCTTTTTTTTCCTTAGCCTCAGCATTTTCCTCCGTCACTGACCATGGCCTCCTCACAATCCACGTCAAATCTGCTGGAATCTGCGCATATAGATCCCCAAATCTTTGAGCTACGACCAGATTACCGCGCTCTATTGATGGTCGTCGAAAGGATCCCTCCCGGCCCCAGCGACGACTCCAGCGAGGCACTTCTCCAGGGCGCCGAATCCCGCGTCAAAGAATTACTGTCCAAACAGCCCGTCACCGAACTTCCACATATCGCCGCATGGAGAGAGACCTACAAAACATTCGGGGCCAAGCCACAAAAAACACGCAATAGTTTAGAAGCCCTGACCCGTCGAGCAGAGAGTGGCTTACCGCGCGTCAATCGCTTGACGGACATCTACAACGCCATTTCAGTCAAGCACCAAATCCCACTCGGCGGGGAGGATCTGGATAAATACGTTGGGTCACCGTTTCTGGTCCGCGCTACTGGCCAGGAACAATTTCAGACGTTTTCGAGCGGGGAACCTCAGATGGAACTCGCGGCGCCGGGAGAGCCGATATGGTGTGATGAAGCTGGGATCACTTGTCGTCGCTGGAATTGGCGTCAGGGTCCACGAACAGCGTTGGCGGATGAAACGACCCGTGTTTTGTTTATCCTGGATGCGTTGGAGCCGCTTTCGGATGAGGCTTTGGAGAGAGCGGCTGATGAGCTGGCGATGGAATTGACACGTCTGTCGCCGGAAGTGCGGACGGCGTCACGGATCATTCGAGCTCCTGTCTCAGCCTGACAAATAATTTATCTCGATGTGAACAGGCCGGCGGTTGAGATTATTTTGTCCGGTCTCCCGTCTCTATACAGACAGCAGTGAAGTCAGGGGCAAGACGCTTTTCAATACATGTATTATAAATAAAGTCCAATGCTCTCAAGGCTTTGCCAAACTTGGCTTAAGCAATCCACTACAATTCTCAACTAACTTTTCAGGGGGTGGACTCTGACTCTCGTCCAACCTATGCTGTGGAAGAGTAGGATATATCTGTTACTACTCACCAGATTTGGAATCTCTTGACAGGTACTGAATTTAAGAATCCCGTGAGTGGAACATTTAGCAATATAAATTGATCCGCAGGAGCATTATAAATGCACCCATATTAAGCACAAATTGCAAATTTGGCACATTACCTTAAATACCCTGATCTGGTATTGATCTCGACTTAGGTACGGAGTATTTCGGGCTTCTTTCATCTGGTCCACATTAACCAGGTGCTACATTAGGGGACAGTGGTTAGGCGTGCCTGCCATTCATCCCATGGAATAGGGAATATATCTCAAGCGTACACTCCGCTCAGACACCTTGCTTACTGTAACGACTCAGTGATAAATATTCCGTAAATGGTGAGATAATAGGACTTATTAAATGCACCTCTGCCAAAAGGCTAGAATCTTGCGCTATTAGCTTTGGACCGCGCATCACCCATCAATCTACTTGGTCAAACCTTTCACACTTACACCCGGGCAGGCTTTCCTCATAGATCAAGACTAGCAAAGATGGAGTAATAATATATATGATAAACAAATATCCTCACCTTTCATACCATGTACCTGCCATTGACGGTCAATCTAATGGCTCTATTTACCAAGTTAAAAAAAGAAGGGTCGGGAACTGTGTATGTCTACTACTACGTCACTATAAACAAACAAGATCATCTAGTACTAATCTGACCTCTTTTATTTATACAATGTCCGCTATCCAACCTCAATCGCTGTCATTAATAGGTTCAATTTTACTCTCTCCATCCATTCATCCATCTCCTCTGACGAACAGTCTCCTATTCCATCTCCCACCACGTACCAAGTGCCAACGCCAAGCCAGCAAGTATATCGATCCCAGCATCTATATTTAGCCTACCCAGAATCCAGAAATATGGATCTAACCTACTCCATCCTAGCGTCGACTCCACCCACTAACCATTCCATCTACCTACATCTAGATACATACCATCACCATCACCATCTCCTCACACCACCATCAATTACACCCCTCTTACCTCACCCCCTCCCTCCTCCCTTCCCAAGGAATAGGAAAAAAAAAAGAAAAGAAAAAAGAACGCAACCGCAGCCCTCTCCCAAGAATACCACTAAGAACAAGTAAATCGCCCAGACCACTAAGCCAAGCTAAGCCACAGTGGACAATTAATACTAGGTCTAGATCTAACCCGGAAGATATTTCTCCTATTTTGAGTAACTACCATTCCGACAACAATCACGAAGAAATATTTTGTGTAGGAGATAAGTTGTCGAATATTGGATTCTTTAATTGAGAAGAAAATAAAGAATACTAGGTATTATTCTATTGCCGGGGTGGGATTTGGGTAATCCGGATCTATCATCTGGGTGAAAGTGTGAAGGGGTAAGGAAGGGGATATTATAAATAGTGGAGATGGAGAGAATATACTAATCTATATATGGGTATTCCTCAAAGTAGTCGTGAGATTATTCCTTTGTGGTTGCCCTGCATTCATTGCAGTGTAGTTATCCGCCTAGCCTGAACGGTAAGGTTCTCCACTTCCAAGTCTCTACCACATCTTGATTTTCTATATATCTATCCATCACTACTAAGGATGTTATTCTTAGCCTTTACCCAGTTTCATAGGCTTGTCTACTCCTTTCGAGGGATTTACCCGTTATTGTGTGACAGAATGGAGATAGAAGGTAAGGGTAGGCTAATGATACTCGCCGCGGAGTCTCAAGACAAGAGTGGATTAGCCACACCACTTGTGTAGTGATATATGCCTAAAGATAGGAGCAGGTAGAAAATCTAAACCGTCGAATTACCATCTAGTTTAAAGATATCTACCTAAGATAATCCCAACTCGGGGTCATCTGTCTCAGCTCTTCAACCACCCGGTAGAAAAACTCCCTTTCAATTCCGGCCTCCACGTCATCTGCCTCACGCGGATTCTCATCCTCCGGGTTCGTGTAGCTCAATCTCCGCAAGCAGGCCATCACAGCCTTGGAATAGTGGACGCCCGTTGCACCACTAATTTTTCTCTCGGCTGCCCTCCACAACGACTCGGCCCACAGCCGATGGTCAATGGCACTCCCCTCATTGGCTTTAACCATTGCTCCCAGCGGATCGGCAATGCGCTGCGCTCCCTTCCACAAGGCGACTTCGGTCAGAAGCACGCCAAGGCTGTAGATATCGTCGCTTCTCTGCAAGTGTGAGATCCCCGCATCCTCGGCCACTCGATCCGGGTGGATATACGCGGCCAACTCCCGCATGTTCTGATGCTCAATCACATCCCACTCGGATTCGCTGCTGTGGTCAGGGTCCGGTTGGATATACTGCCAGCCACCAATGTATGGTTTGGCAATGTCGTACAGACCGTCGCGTCGGCTGAAATACAGAATGTTGTTGCTCGAGATCTTGCGGTGGATCCAGCCAGCACAGTGCAGTTGGTACACCGCGAGGGCCAGCTGCTGGGCCAGGCGTAGCCGATCATCCAGGCTTGGCATCGGACCAGACCCACGGATGGCCTCGGCCAGAGTGGCCCCCCGGGTCGAGTTAATCGCATCCGGCGGCAACTCGTAGACAACCCCCACCAGGGGATACTGCTTTCCGTCAGGCAGTCGTCCTGTTGTCAGGGTATAGCCCAGGCAGAGTAGGAGGCGGAAGTCGACGTCAGCTGCAGAGGTATGATGTAGGAGACGGGCGAGCTTCTGGCACCGTTTCGCCAGCGCTTTGTTAGTGATCGAGCAGTCCGGCTCATCGGTCTGAAGGTGCCATTCCACAAGCACGATTTGTTTTGGATCGTCGCCCGGAGGCGTGTAGGAATACGTTGATCGCAGATCTGGTCCATCCCAGATCTTGCCGTCGGGCGCTCCAAGATTCGGTACCTCGATACCATCAGGACACCGCGCCAAAGCCGATATGGGAATTTCCCAGGTTGCTGCCGTGTTCGTAGAAGGAGGAGGGGAATTGGATGGGGTCGGGGCGTCGGCAAGTGAGGTAGACTGAGAGTCAAGTCCTGCGGAGAAGCTGATCTTGTTGAGCTGACGCAACTGAAGGATCTTGGCGGCCTTGGAATTCCGTGGGCCGAAGGAATCCTCATCCAAAATTGGCAGAGGCAGCGTGGCATCGAGAATCTCTCCCGTCAGGCCCCGAGCCAGGGCCACCGCTTCGTCCGGTGGTATCAAACGCTCCAGGGCGTTGTTCACCGCAGTCAGCTCTCCCAACAGGGTATGCAATGCCGGCTTTTTGTGCACTGGCATGCGGAACTTGGCGATAACCAAGTCTCTTAACGTCGCCATTTTAATTCGTTCCTCCAGTCGGAGCTTGGCATCGAGGATGTTGGATAAAGAGAGAGCGGTGGCGTTGTTCTCCCGTCGGGAGATCATTGGCTCGCTCTGCGCCAGAATGTCCCGGCTGGTTTGCAGGTTCTTCTGGAATAGCTGAATCACTCTTCCCAGGCTCTTCAGTATCAGTCCTTCTATCTCGGGTAGGGCCAGGGGATTAGATTTCTTGGGCAGCTCGTAAAAGGAGTCCATGAGCCCCTGGCATTCCCCCCAGAGCCGGAATCTCATCGCCTCGACGCGAAAGCGGATCTCAAGGCGTAACGGCGTATCCCGCACGGCGAGGCCATCGATGAGGCAGATATATCCCCCCAGGCAGGTATGGAAGATGGAGGAGAGGATCTCCCCGGATAAATCAGCAAGTGAAGTCATGGTTGAGGCCAAGGATTAAAGGATAGAAGTAGGATCAGATGAATGAAAGACCGATAAATAATGGAATGTAATGATTCAACGAAAGGATTTAAAGGAAGAATGGAGTCCTGATGCACCCCGAGGGGCTGTGGTGCCCTGATGTCAGCGGCGGCGATCGTGCCTGCCACGTGAGCAGGCGGCCGGTCTAGGCCCTAACCCTGCACCCCGATGATGACACTCTTCTCAATCATTCATTTCACTTTATTCTCAGGCATATTCTGTGACATATCTATTTCTGCACCGCCTGATTCACCCCCGCCACATCCCAATAGAACGGCCGCATCTCCGTGATCTGCCCCAGCTGCAGATCCACCGTCACGGCCTGGCAGAACGGATATTCCAATTCCTCCCCCGTTTTGCGCACCCGCAGATGGATAGTCGACAGCACGACGATGCGGTTGGATCCAGCGCGCTCGAAGATCTCGGGCTTCTGCACGTCCACGACGGAGAAGTAGCCGGCCATTTGCTCGCCCCAGGCCTGCATGCCCTCCGGGCCGATGTAAGTGCCGGCGTAGGGCAGGGCAGAGGTTTGTTCCAGCCGGCAGGAGGGGGCAATGGTGGCCGCGATGCCGCTAAAGTCGCGCTGGTCAGGGGGGGCGGACATGTAAATGCGCTCGGCGGCGTAGAAGGCGTCCAGGATGGAGCGGGCAGTGTGGGGTGGAGACGACATGGTGGGTGATGATCAGATGAAAGTATAGCAAAATATTTGGGTGGATGGAGGTGGAATTGTCTGTATTCGTGGTGATTTATATTCCAGATGTTGATTACAAATCGAGATGTCTGTCAGCGCTATCGGTCGGATTAATAATAGGTGAGTGCATAGCCATGTTCAAGCAGAGACTATTGGATGTTTTTCTGTTTACTAGATTCTGAGTTAGGCTTTCAGCGATCAGAGAATGCCGGGTGGTGTATTAGAGGGCGGAAGAAGATGGAGGGGAGTAATATATCTCGGTAGACCAACCGCCGGATGAGCCCTTGCATGTCAACAATATAGACACGACCTGCAAATCGCCCACTCAAGTCCAAGTGCGCTTGCTGGGATGAGATAGGGCCATCAATCCTTGTTAGAGCATTTTGGTAGGCCTTCTCAGCCTTGCGATCAGAGTGATCTGATTGGTGATCCGCTCACGTCAGCCGCGAGGTCATCCAGCATTCTTAACCGAGCCAGCAAGTCATCGCCAGACACGATCGAGATAAAGTTATCGTGCCGCGTCTGTGCCATGGATAGCACAGGCTCCAACATATATCAGGAAGACGGCATCCCATTCTCCTCAAACAAATGCGGACTTTCACATCCACAGCCAAATATAAAATCAAAACTGGCGATAAACCCTGGTTGATATCTCTTTATAGTTGTGCCACTGACATCAATGGCAGCCACCTTTGCCAACCAGGCCGACACCTGGCAAGCCACGCTCATGAGCCTCTTTGTCGGCAACCTCGACGACACCGAGGCCGACCTGGCCAAGGTCTTCACCCCCACCTTCACTCTGCGCGACGACAACACCACCCGCGACTTTGCCGGCGTTGTCCAACACATGAAGGGATTGCGCGAGACCCTCCCGGCCGGGAGCGTCCAACTCACCAGCACGCAATTCCTGCGCGACGGCCCCCATCTGGCCGAACGACACCACTCGACCTTGACCAAGCCCGACGGGACTGTGAATAAAGCCGAGACATTTCTGTTCGCGGAAGTCGCGGAAGACGGGCGCATTGCTTGGATTGTGGAGACGGTCCAACGTCTGTAGGCAGTGGACCGATGCAGGGCGGAGATGAGTGGCTTGTGCATGGGTTATTAGGGTTACACTCGGCAACGATGGGACAGCAGGCTGCTGCCAATACTATCGCGACCGGGGATTCCGGCGGGGTATGAAGTAATTAGGTGGTATTGGATCTCGGTCTCCCACGGAGGAATGAAATGATTCTGCTGGTGCATAGTGGATGGCGTTATCCAGGCAGCTGCAAACCTCCCCGGGGATGAATGAGATGAATGGTGTCATCCGGGCTACCCCTCATTAATTCGGTCTCCTGATAAGCCCCATCGTCTGCAGAACCGCTATCACCGCGATAGTCCCCGCTAGTGGCTCGCCTGCCGATTGCAATTAAACCCTCGGACTCCGGCGCGACTCCGGACCGGCTCTTGAGCTTTGCAGCAGGACAAGGTGATGGTTTCGTATTCTAATGTCTGTATTGAGCCCGGATGTCAAGAACAGTTTTTCATATCAAAGTATTGACGGCCAATTGACTTTAGGGAACCATGGCTCATGCAGGGCCAACCGGCTGCACCGTGGACCTCGTCAGGCGGTTCCTGCATGGGAGCCGGATGGCCGGGACTAGTGAACGCCACAGCCGGAGCTCGTCCGCCCTCCGTCGGGGGAAACCCACGGCACAATGGCTTGATGGCTCGCCCGGTTCTATAACAAGCTCTCCCCTCGCCGTGGATCTGCTTTCTCCAGGCCGTCAATTCTTCTTGATCCATCGTCACCATGGTCGCCTTTTCCCGACTTTCCGCCGGCCTTGTGGCCTTTGCGGCCCCTGCCCTGAGCAGTGTTGTGCTGGAGGCCATCAAGTCTGTTCCCAGTGACTGGTCTCTTGTCGAGTCCGCTGATTCCAGCGCCACCATCACGCTGTCTGTGGCTCTGGCGCGGCAGAACATGGATCAGCTCGAGGCCAAGCTGCTGGCCGTGTCTACCCCCGGCAAGGACACCTACGGCCAGTTCCTGGACCTGGACGACATCAACAAGCAGTTTCCTCTGGCCGATGAGACTGCCGTGGTCTCCTGGCTCAAGGAGGCCGGTGTGACCAAGTTCTCTCGTGAGGGAGGGCTGCTCAACTTTGCCACCACCGTGGGCACGGCCAACCAGCTGCTCAACACCACCTTTTCGGTCTACAAGAGTGGATCCACCGAGAAGGTGCGCACGACGCAGTACTCTATTCCGGACAGCCTGACCGGGGCCATCGATCTGATTGCGCCGACTGTCTTCTTCGGCAAGTCCAACGCTGCCCGCTCGGCGGCGGTGCGTGCTGCCCAGACCACCAAGGACAGCACCAGCAGCAGCTCCAGCGATGTGTGCGAGTACATCACCCCCGCCTGTCTCAAGGAGCAGTACAGCATTGACTACACGCCCGAGGCCTCGTCGGGCAGTCGTGTGGGTTTCGGCAGCTTCTTGAACGAGTCGGCCCTGTACTCGGACCTGGACCTCTTCACCCAGTACTTTGACATTGCGGAGCAGAGCTTCACCATCGAGACCATCAACGGCGGCATCAACAACCAGGAGAACGACCCTGATGGAGAGGCCGATCTGGACGTGGAGAACATTGTGGGCATCTCTCACCCTCTGCCCGTGACCGAGTTCATCACCGGTGGATCTCCGTAAGTACCCTGCCAACCCAGATGAACCAAGCTCATTGTGCAGTCCGTACATCCCCGATGTCGAGGAGTCGACCGACGAGAACGAGCCCTACCTGCAGTACTACGAGTACCTGCTGAACAAGACCAACGCCGAGCTGCCCCTGGTCATCAGCAACTCGTACGGCGATGACGAGGATGTAAGTTCCACTCCCTGTGATATGCCCTGTGATATAAATCACTAACGTATCAGACCGTCCCCCTCGCCTACGCCACCCGTGTGTGCAACCTCATCGGCCTGATGGGCGCGCGCGGTATCTCCATCCTGGAATCCTCCGGTGACTCCGGTAAGCCTCATCCCTTCCCTCTATGCAACCCACACTAATCCCTCAGGCGTCGGCGGCGCATGCATGTCCAACGACGGCACCGACAAGACCGAATTCACCCCCATGTTCCCGGGCACCTGCCCCTACATCACCGCGGTGGGCGGCACTCAGGACGTGCCCGAGATTGCCTGGGTAGACAGCTCCGGCGGCTTCAGCAACTACTTCTCCCAGCCCTCGTACCAGTCGTCGCAGGTCTCGACCTACCTCGACAACTACATCTCCAACTCCACCAAGGAGTACTACGAGCAGTACACCAACTTTAGCGGACGCGCATTCCCTGATGTTTCTGCCTTTGCCGGGTCTCCCTAGTACGCCCCCCCTCCCCCTCCCCCTCACCCCCTTCTCGCATTATATATACTAACAGTACTAGCTACGAATCCGTCATCGACGGCGAACTCACCCTCGTGGCGGGTACTTCCGGCGCCAGCCCCGTCTTCGCGGGCGTGATTGCGCTACTCAACGACGCCCGTCTGCGGGACGGCAAGTCGTCTCTCGGATTCCTGAACCCGTGGTTGTACTCGAGCGGCTACAAGAGCCTGAACGATATCACCTCCGGTGAGGCCGTCGGCTGCGAAGGTGATGTCGAGGGCGCGGGGGTTATCCCCTGGGCTAGCTGGAATGCTACCGTGGGATGGGATCCTGCGACTGGATTGGGTACCCCGAACTTTGCTAAGTTGAAGGAGGCTGTGTTGGCGCTGTAGGTGGCCTTGTGGTGAACTGGATGTATATAACGTATAACGTACCTTGATCGAATCTATGAGATTTTCTTGTGATACTGCTATGTAGATTGGTATTCTTCCGAGAGACCTGTAGGCCGCTTTAAGGTCCGATATAACAAGGAAGACTGACTATGAGGACCGGAATAAATGAATACCTTGATAGACAACTCAGGCGTGAACACAACCATGAGTCAAGTCAATCAAGTCATATTCCTTTGTCTAATGGAGTGCGCTGCCTGATGCTATCTATGTAGACACTCGCTCTTCACCCTTCGAAGATCAAACATGACGCCAACTCTTCAACTCACAGCACCTAAATAAACCAAAGCCACACAATAGGATAAAACTCAACCACGCAACCAACCAGAACTGAACAAACACGACAACCATCCTCACCTCCATCCCTCCCATGCAACAACAAACCCCTCGAACAAAAGCCATATCCCTCCTAAGTATCCGTAATCACCAAACTATCTGCACTTGAAACACCCTACCACCACAAAACCAACAGCGCTCCCAAAAACACCGACCGATAGATAAAATACTCCCCTCCCCACTGCCAGTGGTCCCGCCGCACCCCTTCTAGATCTTTTCATACAAGTTATAGATATCATGGATGTATCCTCATAGAACATACACACGGGATACAACGAAGTGATTGATTGGTTGGTTGGTTACTTAGTTACTTAGTTAATTAATACATATCCACCCACAATAGAACTCATCATGCAAGTACCGTACGTACTCCGTATCTAAGTAGTATATAATTAACCACTAATCGAATGAATTCCATTCTATTCCTAATATAATAAATCGCAGTCATGGACCTTGACTATTATACTTAGATAGCTTGTCTAATTGTGTACAGAGTATGGTATATAAAATAAGATATATATATTATAATATCACGCGTCTTGTCCTGTAATAAACATGAAATTATAATCTATTTTTCTATTTTTTTCTATTTTTTTTTCCAAGGAAGAGCTTTATACATTTTGGAGTAGGAGAGATATCTCTTCATCTATCTCTGATGATCAGGAGGACCACCCAACTGGCCTACCAGAGACACCCGCCCGGGCCCACTGTGTAATAAAAGCGGTAAGTATGAGCAATACTCTCCAGATCACCTGAGAGTGCTGTGAGCTCTAAGTCCCGTATACTGTTTTTGCCCCCTACGGGGGAAGGAAAGGAACGGATCAAGGAGAGGAGGGATGTCTGATCGTTTTCACCTAACGTAGTGCGGTCTCTTGCCTACCAAGGAGGTGCGTGGGTTGGTTTGGGGATGGGTTGGCGGGGCGGGCTCCGGAGAGCCCGGATTTACGGTAGGGCCGAAGCCCCACCGCCTGCCTCGTCAGTACGGAGTACACAGTACCGGAAAAGAGCCAATCAGAAGGGTGGAATTGTATTCCAATACTAGTAGTACCTAGTATGGAACTTCCTACTACTAGAGAACTACAAGCTAGAGCGCTAACCAATCAGCTGTGGTTTTCGGTTAGGGTCTGCTAGTGGTACTGTAGCTGACTTGGCTGACTGGATGGATGGATGGATGTAAAGGTAAATTCTCTACTATCTAATATTGCTGTTTCGGATAGAAGTTACCCACGCGTAATAAGTGTCAGATAGTCTGGTAAAACATCCTCTTAATTCACTATAATCTACCCTAACTATAATAGAATACAGATCAATCATCACCCTTAGACAGCAAAGTCACGAGCATGCACGCCTCCACCGCGCGCAAGCAGCGCTGCCAACAATGCCTTGACGTCATCGAGGATCTGGGCGGGCGTGGTGGGGACAGGAAGGGAGGCCACCGATGATGCTGCTGCAGCTGAGGGGGTAGCCACTGCGGCGGTGGGGGTTGCGATGACGGGGGCGGCAGTGGGGGTGGTCACGGCAGTGGTAGAGGTAGAGGTGGAAGTCGAAGAAGAAGAGCTTTGAACGGCGACGACTTGCGTGGGGGTCGCTTCGGCAGAAGTGGTAGTCTCCGCAGCAGAGGTAGTAGTCTCAACAGCAGCAGTGGTGGTGGCCATGTCCATGGCGGCGGTGGAGGTAGAGGTGGAGGTTGCCTCAGCGCTGGAGCTAGAGCTGGAGCTGGAGCTGGAGCTGGAGCTCGAAGAAGAACCATCTCCAATCTCCTTGGTCAAACTATCCTCCTCGACATAAACACCACTCCAGAACCAATCCTCAGCGTTGTCATCATTCGTGCCACTGCCCGCCAACCGCAGCACACCCACATGCCAATCCGCCGAGTTCGAGCTCGCGCTGGCACTGACCGGGCTGACCACCTCGGTCAAGGCCTCGGATCCATTACTCGCCCACAGGCCGACCTTTTGGTTGGTGAAATCGATATCGTAGGCAAAGTTGTACCAGTTACCGGCCTCAAGTTGCACGGACCAGTGGGTGGTGCCGCCGGCGTTCCACCGCAGGGTGTTGTCGGAGCCCGAGGAGCCCGAGGCAGTGCCGTATTGGAGCTCGGTGAAGCGAGACTCAAAGAACGCGATTTGGTGCTCGTAGGTGGCGTTGGGGGGGTTGGTGGAGGAGGTGGACAGGGAGAAGTGGTAGTAGAGGTGACCCGAGCCGAGGTCGGAGGTGGTTTGGGGGATCAGTTCGGTACGCTCCATGGTTTGACCTTCCCAGTAGGAAGTTCCATCCTATTATTGCTGTATTAGTACGGGGAGGGGTTAAGAAGGGGGAGGAGGGGTGGGTACAATGGTGGTGCGCAGGCCTTGGGCATCGCTGGCGGCGGGGTTCTTGTAGGAGCTGGACAGGCCGAGGTATTCCGAGGTCTTGTCGCTGCCGTGAATGTACCATTGCCAGGGCTCGATTTGGTTGGACCAGGACCCTGGGATGTTAGCAAGTGGTTAGGATGAGAGGAAGAGGGGCCGTACAGTCGTCAAATTCGGCGACAGTGGCGGACGAGTTGAAAATACCGCTCCACAGCACGGATCCTGCCAGCGTGGAGGCGGGTAAAGCAAGAAGAGAAACGACGGGCTTCATCGTGAAGGAGTGAATGTAGAAAATGAATGAATGGATGTGGCCGGCACGTTGAGAAAGAATGATGAGTGGCAGACGCTGCTGGGCCAAGGGTTTAAGTAGGGCTGCGGGTGGATAGATTGCGGAGCGGGTGCTGAAACAGTCCATCCGCTCCCTTCCACTCGCCGTTTCAGCACCACCGCGGTTTAATTAAGCTTGTCTCAGATTGATCAGCAGGGTCTACTTGACATTTGACAATGGTCAGTTAACGGTTGTCCGATCGCTCGATCGGTAGTGACAAGCTTGGATTGGTTATTTATTTGCCGCCAGGTGAGCGGGGCTGTGGGCATTCCTGTTGACTGCAAGACCACTCTAGTGTTTTTGGCAGTGAAGATTTGAAAATATAGGCAACGGAGAGGAATAATAGAGTTGTTCTGTTGAGGGTTTGGTATATATTTATCCCATCCTCTTCCATTGGTCGAAGGATTGACCCTGTTTCGAGTATAACAAATGGCGCCTGCATATGATGACAATACAGGGCCACTTGCAGGAAAGGATAATGGGCGCTTAGTATCCACGGATATCATGACCAGCTGCATATCGATCACCACACTCCTAAACCATCCTTTTTCCGTCGGCCCCGGCTCACCATTTGCTCCGCGCGAGTCTCAACCCATTGCTCCATCTGCATTGATTAGCGCCGCCTTCTCAGTGGAGCTCACGTACATTGGTAAACTTGGATGACACCCACACGGCCACCGTCAACAGCAGAAGCACGCCCCCGAACAGCGGGTACCAGCGCCAGGACGGGTCGTTCTGGAGGATATCCACGTCCATGCCGAACAAACTCTACGCCATTAGACACACCCGCCAAAGATCAGGAGACGTACCGATGCAAAGGTAAGTGGTAGAAAAATAAACTACTCCCGTCAGTAACACTCAACCAAGCCAGCTGACGTACCGTAATCCAGCTCAGGCGCTTCATGCTCGTCGCCAGACTGGTCGACCGATGCGCTTCGTTGATCGACACCCACGCAAATTCCTACCTAATTAGCAGCAGCTACAACCGATAGGACCACGTACAATCTGTAGCAGATCGCGCACCGTCTGCTCTAACTTGTCGATCTGCCCCGATATCTCCCGGTCCAGGCCATGGATCGTGTCCTGCATCTTCTCGCTGAACTTGCGTGTTTCGCTGAACCGCTGGTACTGCGTGACAAAGTTCCGCGCCTGGCTGAGCTGCTCGGCCAGCGTCGCCTGGATCTGCGTCCATTGCTGCATGCTTTCGGCGATGGAGTCGATCAGTCGGTCGTCTTTGCCCCGGGCAGTCAATTGATGCGTTCGCTGCGAAGTTAGTATTTCTCCTCTACTTCCCAGGAATGCGTACTAGCCGTCCCAGGTACCCCCGGGCCTCCTGGCAGAATGCCACCCAGTCGTCCCGCCAGGCCTGCATGAACAGCTGCACCAGCTCCAGGTCATTCTGCGGGATCCATCCGTATGGCAGGTTGCTGAAATAGTGGATCGTCTTCGGAAGCGCCTCCAGCACGGCCCATTCGACCACCCGGACGGTGCTGTTCCCGTGCTTGTGGTCCGTCAACGAAGTCCCGATCTTCATGTCCATCCGGATAAACAGCGAAAAGGTCCGACACGGGCTCTTATTGCCCAGAGAGAACCGTAGCGCGTTGGGCGCATCGTCCAGCTGGCAATACGTATTCCAAAGATGACTCTCCCGGAAAAGCCTGTCAAGGTAAGAGCCAGGCTATGACATGATCAAACAACTTACACCAAATGCGTCTCATCGGCCGTCTTGGGCATCTCCTTGATGTCCTGGTCCAAGGTATCATCCGTGACCCAGCGCGCCGTTCGCCGTCCGTCGCGACACATCGTAATATCAACGGCCACGCTCGATTTGGTGCTGTACCGCCCCTCGTACCCATCGTCCAGGTCCATCATCCTCGTCCGGTGGTTCAGCAAAGCGGTAAAAGCCGCCCGATTGCCATCGGGAATCGTCATATCCATCACGGGAATCGAGTTGCCAGCGCTGCGGGCGTGCTCAGCAAACATCGGATTCACTGACGCCTTGACCGTGCTGCACGGGCCAAACCAGTCTCCGTTCTCCAGCCCGTCCACACCCGCCTTGTGCTCCAGAAGAACCGCGACGGTCGGGCGATCGGCCTGCTGCAGTGCCATGCGCATCAGGGGAAACGCGCTTGACTCGTCCTCGTCGCCGAGGTCTGGCTTGTACCGCTCCAGAAATGGTTTCAGCAATCGAGCCCGGCTCTCTTGGATCATCAGCTTCAGCGACACGAGGTCTCGCCGGCGATTCGCGTCAATGCCCGACATGAGCATGTCCGCAATCTCGTAGTGACTTCATTCGAGCGCGTAGACTAGGGGGGTCTTTCTATACCGATCAATCGAGTTCGGATCGGCCCAGGACGTCTTCAACAGCTCTTGGACGAGCTCCTTGTCTCCCCGTTCGCTGGCCCAGGCCAGGAAGGTCCGTCGGGCCTTGGTCATCGGCTCCATGCCCTGGGTTGGCCCGAGTGCTGCGAGCCACCGTTGGAAGTCCTCGGAGCGCCCGTTCGCTGCTTGCCTCTTGCTGAGGTTGCTGATGACCCACCATAAAGGGATCTGCCCCTCCTGGTCGTGGATGTCGGCGCTGGCACCATGGGCCAGCAACGTGCTCACGGTATCAAAGTGCCAATGCTCGGCCGCCCATGACAAAGGCGTCCGGCCCCGTCCATCCTTACTATCTGGATCAGCCTTGCCGGTGGTCAGCAGCAGTTGAACAACCTTGTGGTGTCCATGTCCTGCAGCACGGGACAATGGCGTGCGGCCCCGCAGATCCGCGACATCAGACAAAACTCCTTTCTGCAGAAGAAGGTCCACCATCTCTGAACTCCCCGCTTTTGCTGCCCAGTGCAATGGGGTTTCGTCATGATGGTCTCCGAGATTAGGGTCAGCACCTCTGTCCAGAAGAAATTGCATCAAAGCATCTGCAGGATCACAATCGGCAAGAGATTGAGCCCGTGTGAGATCATAGGACGCCGCCCAAGAAAAGGCAGTTCTCCCAGTGTTGTCTTGGACATTGAGAGACACGCCGTAGAGGAGGAACTGGACGTCGCGGAGGAGGCCTCGTTGAGCGGCCTGCATAAGCTTGGCGATGCGGCCATGGTCTAGTTCCAAGTAGGTAGAGGCCGGGGATTTTTCCATGTTGGCGAGGTCGAGCGGGGGAATCAGGACTCAGGATGAGGCTGGCAGCGCTTCTCGTCAGCCTCGCGGGTGGATGTCCGCCGGCCGCTGATTGGCCGATGGGCGGAGTACATGCCGATGGCACCTCCGACATAGGGCTGATCATTACACAAGGTAACACTAGCTATGTGTCGGCTGGTGGAGAACTGACGACTTTATTTGTTCGTGTCCACCGCAGCCAGTGCACGGGAGTATCGCTTAGCGCTTGAAGCTGTGTCGTGGAAATAGGTACTAGCGTTATACCATGTAGTAAGGAATATATTCTTTGCTGAGAGCTGCCTGTCAGAGAAGGAATCCCTATGCCAAACCTCGGACACTTGGCTGTGGTTTTAATGTTAGTTATCCAGCACGTGCCATAGCCAACTGGCTGGCTATCAGAGGGAGTGAACCATCATGGTTGAGGACCCACGTGAGCGGTGTTTATGCCTCAGGCCACAGGGCCGCAACCTCCCCGTTACTCGGCTCTGTTCCGACAGCACGGCCTGGCCAATGCTTGATAGCAATCCAGTACGTAACATTTTCGGGCCACGAGGGACGTGCCATCGAAGAACCACTCGAACCATGTGCCAGGCTCAAAGCGACCATCAGGCCATTGGCTTTGCGGGCAATCAGTCGAGGAGATCATTTCCTGCTTGGATGCACGCCGTGGTGATACTTGCAGCGGATGCAACCAACAGGAATCCTTCAGGCTGGGCATTGATAGGGGCGACAGTCCGGCCGGGTAATTGTTTCGCGCTTCCACCCACTTGGCTTCCTCGAAGCTCCACCGCCAAGCCCGCCAGGCCTTGGCACAGCGCATGATTGGGCAGCGGAATGCCGTTATCAGTGGGCGCGGTGGTGTCATTTCCGGCTATCAGTGTGCCTGATATCTACAGATCTCAGAGGCTGCATCAGCCCGCCCACTATCCCGGCCAGTCAGGGCCTGGATGCAACCACCTACGGACTGCCGATGCTCGTTGCTTTTTCTGGCTCCTCGCCAGCCTCATGACCAGCTCTCGGAGACGCCGACCATCGATGATCCCCTTTCAGCCCAGATGCTTGCTTTTCATCCCCTCGGCTGCCGGGAGCTGGCACACCAATCATGTTGACGCGAGCACCCGAGTCTCCCCAGAAGACGCGTGGGATGCGGGGATTGTGGAAGCGCCACGGTTGGGCACTCCCCCGGCAGCCTTAGCGAGCACTTGCGACACCAGACCTAGTAGCTGACCCGCTATTCTGATAGCGTCGACGGTTTCAACCGTCTGGAAAGCATATTGGATCACGGCCAGCAACCAGGCTCCCTGCAGGGACCTCCACAAATGACCGTGCCCCCAGACACCGCGCTGATATCAAGATCACTTCATTTGCCAATGGTTTCTCATCCGGTTTTGTCCTCTGTGGCCACCCGCTCAACGGCGGTTTGCCACCAGATCCTGGTCGGCGCATATGCACGCGACCCGTGGGTGTTCCAGATGGACGCTAGAATTATCTGGGACCAGGCAGAGGCGAACAACTGAATCGCCCCAATCTGTGATAGCTGCCAACAAGGCCAGACGCATCTCCGACGCTACACCGGTGGAATTTGACCTGGCCAGTGCCCACTGCCGGGTCGTCTAGAGTTCCCGCCCGCTGATAGTCGGGTCCCCCCGAAGCGAGCCTATGCTTCCCCATCTCGCCTCCCACGCCTTTATTAGGCCCCTTCCCCCAGGTTGATCCCTTCTCTGGGCGATCGTCTCTTCCATCCACTTTGTGTTCCCATCCATCCCCGTCAGGCTGCTCGATCTGCAACCATGAGTGACCCCGTTGGTGCAGACGATCTGGTCTACGTCGCACAGGCCCACGCCCCTGAGAAGGAGCTCCAGGCCCCAATCAACGAGAAGGAGACGGCTGTCGTTTCGGCCGTGCCCTCCATCCACGATGGGCGCGAGTATCCCACCGAGGAGGAGGAGCGCACCCTGCGTCGAGTGTCTGACAAGGTCAGCTGGACTGCCTATACGGTCGCGTTTGTTGAACTGTGCGAGCGTTTCTCGTACTACGGAACGACTGCCGTCTGTATGTATCCCACCCTCATCATAGAGGCATTATCTAACCATCCACCTTAGATGTCAACTTTATCCAACAGCCGCTGCCGGCGGGGTCCACCACCGGTGCGGGTTTTAGTGGACAGTCCGGCGCTCTAGGCCAGGGCGAACGGACATCCACTGCACTGACAACTTGTAAGTGGACCTAGCTGTTGTTAGACATAGCTGACCGATCAGTCAACACGTTCTGGTGCTACGTCATGCCCATTCTAGGTGCCTGGATTGCCGATGAATACTGGGGTCGCATGCGCACCATTCAGGTCTCCATCGCCTTTGCCATGCTGGGTCACATCATCATTATCATCTCCTCTATCCCGCCTGTTATTGTGCACGCCAACGGCGCCCTGGCTTGCTTCTGTATTGGATTGATCGTTTTCGGCATCGGCGTGGGCGGTTTCAAGTACGTATCCATGGCACTCACTGGAGAATAACCTAACCGCATCAGGTCCAACATCTCGCCCCTGATCGCAGAGCAATACAAAGAAACCAGGCTCTTCATCAAGACCATCCCCAAGACCGGTGAGCGTGTCATTGTCGATCCCGCGCAGACCATCACCCGCATCTTCCTCTACTTTTACTTTATGATCAACGTCGGTGCCCTCATCGGATCCGTAGCCATGGTGTATGCGGAGAAGTATGTGGGATACTGGCTGGCCTTTTTGCTGCCGACCATCATGTTCAGTTTCTGTCCGATTGTCTTGTTCTTCTGCCGCAACCGATACGTCGTGACTCCCCCGACCGGGTCGGTCGTGACCAAAGCGTTTCAGCTGTGGAGCCTTGCCCTCAAGGGGCAATGGTCCTGGAACCCAGTCACCTTGTAAGTCCACACCGTACGTCAATAAGCGTCCTGCTAATAGCTTAGTTATCACCGCTGCAAATCCACCGAGTTCTGGGACAGTGTTAAGCCCAGCCGCCTCGCGAGCAAGCCCACGTGGATGACCTTTGACGACCAGTGGGTGGAAGAAGTGCGTCGTGCCGTCAAGGCCTGTGCCGTGTTCGCTTGGTACCCTCTTTACTGTCAGTAACCCTGCATATCATCCGGACCGTACTAATAATCCCTAGGGCTGGCCTACGGCCAAATGACCAACAACCTGACCTCCCAGGCGGCGACGATGGAGCTGCACGGAGTCCCCAATGACATCATCAACAACCTGGACCCGCTCGCCCTCATCATCTTCATCCCGATCATGGACCAGTTCATCTACCCGGGTCTCCGCAAGATGGGCTTCCACTTCACCCCGATCAAGCGCATCTATGCGGGCTACCTGTTCGCCTCGGCGTCGATGGTCGCGGCCGCCGTCACCCAGTACTACATCTACAAGATGAGCCCTTGCGGCAACCAGCCCAGCTCGTGCGACGAGGCGACACCCATCAACGTGTGGGTGCAAACGATCCCGTACGTGCTGATTGCGTTTTCGGAGATTTTTGCCTCCATCACGGGATACGAGTATGCATATACCAAGGCGCCGAAGAACATGAAGAGTTTGGGTATGTTTGTTTCCATGTTCTCTTGATCGACTGACTAATCCTCCTAGTCTCATCCCTCTACCTTTTCATGAACGCCATCTCCTCGGCCATTCAGCAGGGTCTCACCGCTCTGTCGACCGACCCCCTTCTGATCTGGAACTACGGCTTCGTGGCGGTGCTGGCCTTTGTGGGTGGCAACTTGTTCTTCCTGTGCAACCTGAAGCTGGACAAGGAGGAAGACGATCTGAACAACCTCGAGGAGTCGGCGTATCTGGGGCGCAACCAGACTGAGGGAAAGGCCGATCCGGTGTAGGTGCAGTATGAGTAATGGACGAACTATATTTAATCTAATGAGCTATGTTGATTAGTGAATGATTGGGTTGGAATTTTAAAAGACATTGTCTGACGCAATACTATAAAGCCTAAGGATACATGCTCGGAAGATGAGGTTTCGGCAAGTCGCAAGTTGCCTAAATGGCATCATACGAGGTACATCCCAAAGACCGACAATAAAGGAACCAACCGGTGCAGAAACCGGTGGTTGCCAGTGGAATCTACCTACGCGGAATATGCCTACCTCTGGGTACAACCTCCGACATTCCCCAGTAGGACGGCAGGACTTTTAATATAACGACGTTCGTCCCACCTGTTGATCCTCTCTTTTCTCAATCTATGATGAGAATTGATCGATTTGCATTCTCGCTACGCTCCAAGAAGGCTCAGCAACCGGGAGGTTCCAACGAACCCCCGGGCCGGCATCATCAAGGCAGAAAATAGGGTGTCACCAGAGACTGAATTTTAGGGCAGTTCCCTATCTCTCTTTCCCGTCTGAACCCGCTTGCTGTTCCATCCCACCAACGGTACGACGGCTCCATGTTTTTGCAACTCTTCGTCAGCTTTGCCCTAGGCTATCTCAGCTGGAACCTTCTCTTCCTCGAAGTCCACAACTATCGGGCCTTCTCAATGGGAATCCCCCGCGTGCGTGTCCTGATCGACTCCCGGAACCCACTCTGGCTGATGCTGCAGCCCTACGTCTGGCCAGTCCTCGATCGCCTCCCCATCAACTGGGGAAGTTTCGGTCGCTACTCCCGCGTTGCATGGCATTTCGCCGACCAGGGCGATTCGCATCGCCGCTACGGGCCCATATGGGCCCTGGTGACTCCCCACAACGTCTACGTGCACGTGGCGGATCCGGCTGCCTGTGCCGATATCTTGGACCGGTCTGCCGACTTCCGACGGTCGAAACTCTACGGTATGTCGTATCCCAACAACTAATCCGCAGACTAACATCCATGCAGAGCTCCCGGAAGTCCACGGCATATTTACCTCCACCGCAAGCTGGAATGGCTGGCCACAGCATAACCGAGTGGGAGTCGCCCCATTCAACGAGCCCACCATGTCCTTCATCTGGAACGAGAGCGTCACACAGACCAAACAGCTGGTAAATTTCTGGACCACTGCGTGCCAAATCCCCAGTGTCATCCAAGATACCCGCAGCCTGTCTTTGAACGTCCTTGTCTCTACGGGCTTCTCCATCGACGAGATGTTCGGGAAGTCCTCTGGGATCAACTTTGCGGGACACCACACCACCGCCAGCACCCTGGCTTTTGCCATCATGCTCCTAGCCGCTCATCCCAGTGTCCAGGAATGGGTTGCCGAGGAACTACGCACCTTACCCCTGATCCAGGAGGGCCAATATGGGGATCTCTTCCCGGTACTCAAGCGATGCCGCGCAGTCATGGTATTTCACCCCCCGAACCATAGTCCAGAACTAACCTGTGGATGTATAGCTCGAAACCCTCCGCCTGTACCCCCCCCCCCCCCCCCCCCCCCCCCCCCCCCCCCCCCCCCCCCCCCCCATTCACGCCCCTCCCGAAATGGACCAACCCATCCCATTTGTACAAGACGAGTCTCCATGTCGGTAGAGACAAAATCATCATCCCCCACGGCACGGCGGTCATTCCCAACATGCTCGCCATCCACACAGATCCAAACATCTGGACCAAGCCGCGCGAGTGGACTCCGGCACGCTGGATTTCCACCTCCACGCAGGGAGAGGACGTCTTGTACGACCCCCCTCGAGGGACATTCTTCCCCTGGTCTGACGGTCCACAAATGTGTCCGGGGGCGAAGTTGTCCCAGGTGGAGTTTGTGGCCGTCATGGCGAGTTTGTTGCAGGATCATCGGATCAATGCGGTGCCTCGTCCTGGGGAGGAGGAAGCGGCGACCACGAGGCGACTGTTAGAGGTGATTAATGATGTGGATTGTACCCCGTTGCTGCAGATGAGGGATAGTGAATGTGTGAAGATGGTATGTCAGCAGGTTGAGGAGTAAAGTGGGGGATGTTGTGAAATATATAATCCATTTATAGTGAATAAAATAGCAGAGACCAACATAAAGCCATACACATAAAACTGTTAGCGAATATATCACCAACATCCTGTCCCCACAAAATACTAAAGTTACCTACAAGTCCCCCGAATTAAATCACTCTCCCTCGATCATTACCCTCCTCCCCAGTGGCAATAAAATTAATACCCAACACCCAACTCCCAACTCCATGAATGTAACAAAGAACGGCTTAGGCCCCCCGCCCGATACGAGGGATTAGCGGTGAAGCCGAACGATCTGCATCCAGAAACGGCAAGATGCAATAATATGGCGCGGAACGCAGGGTTATTGCATCCTGCATGCATACACGTCACATCCGTATGTAGCTGAACAGCCTCGCAAACTCAACCATCCGGGTGGCTGTTGGGCTGCTTGGGGCAGATTAATGAGAAGACTTTGCGGTGTTAATAGTGATAATTATTAGGAATATAGAAACCCATACTGGTTTGCTAGATATAATTCTCGATACAGAAATAGAACTTTTGAGCCAAAGTAGTCTTATCGTTTGTAACCAAGCACCGCCCGCTGACGGGAAAGGGCTGAAACTAGCCCCGATCGCAGCTGCAGGGTTCGCCCGCTGGGTAGAATACCAGCTAAGCTACATAAGACTAATACCCTAAGTCGGTAATTAATATCAAGGGTAGCATTGGTTCCGTTGGATATTCCGCGTTATGCTAGTCAAGTAGAATCAGGCAGCCAGTTGCAGTTATGAGCCACTGAGAAGCCTGGCTACCATGTGCTCTGTCACAATTCTATTCACTTACGCACGCAGTTCGATGCCATCCTGCCCAGAGTCGATGCTTATCGATGCCATTCACCAGTTGATCCGCGAGCCAGCAGCTGACACGGATCCTGCACCTTGTCATCCGGCTAGTGTGACGCTTGGACGGAATATTCCTCGATACTTGATATTAAGACCGATGCAACGGAACATAGGAAAGTGCCCAAGGGCGAGATTTTCCTTGTTGCTTTAAGGCTATGGAGAAACCCTCCTGGTCTATATAGGAACCCGTTCCATGCCAGAAGTGCTGCTGTGCTGGGATGCACACGCATACATTTCATGTGAGTTTGCGCTAAGGTTTCTTTAAGCTCAACGTGAATTTCTAAACGGGGAAATAAAAACCCGGTAGCCTTATTACATGTTGACTCGCCGATCGTCCTCCTTGCAACCTGGCCTGCTTGACACTTCCCTAACGCCCCCCTCTTGATTCAATATAGGCTCGATGGCTACGATTCTACTGCAAAGGTTGTTACTGGCACTGCTGGTCAGAGGGACTGTACAGGAGCAACATGATCCCTTGAGCGACTTTTGCAGACGCTTTGCACAGCAGACGGCGGTGGTTGATCGAAAGTCCGTCTCATCTATTCCATTCGTAGTTCTTGCTGACTGTATAGGCTGTATATTGATGGCGGATATGTCAACTATAATCCATTGTCACAGTACCCTGCCAATGAATCGAGTAAGGCCTAGAGTTCACTGGCATGGTTATCACTGACTTTCCAGACAACGGCTTGCTCTACGCCGACCTCGATGTCGACAATATCGGCATGCCGCAGGAATACGACAATCTCACCAAGCCTGCCGACGTGCCCGACGTCAACGGAGGCATTCTCTGGCCCGACACAGTCAACAAGATCCTATATCTCTACGGCGGGGAGTTCTCCCAAGGGTCTCCACAGCCCTTTACGTCCTGGATCTATGATATTATTTACAACACCTGGAATAAAACCACCCCCGATGCCACGCAAGCCGGCATCCAACGCGCCAGCTACGGCGGAGGCGTCACAGTGGAAGATCGTGCACTGGGGTACTACTACGGAGGCTGGCTATCGAATGGGTCGGTACCAAACTGGGGATCGGAGCCAATCGCATTATCTACCTTTCTTACCTACGACATGCTGCAGAATACATGGACGAATTCATCGGGTATCGATTCGGTCGGCCGCGCCGAAGGCGTGATGGTTTACATCCCCGCCAGTGACCGCGGCATGTTGGTGTATTTTGGGGGGCTGCAGACGCCGAACCCTAACGGCACTGTCGTTGCCCAATCGTTCGAGGTATGTGACTGACCCCACCTACCATTCCTGCGGCGCTGACTTTGTAGGATATCTTGTTATACGATATTGCCAATAGCAAGTGGTACACTCAGAAAGCAACCGGCCAGATTCCAGAGAATAGGAGGAGATTCTGTGCCGGGGCGACGTGGGCAGAGGATAAATCGTCATACAATATCTATTCCTACGGAGGGCTGGCATTTCCGGAAGGGGTCGGTTACGATGATATTTACATCTTGTCCATCCCGTCTTTTACATGGATTAAATGGTGAGTAATTCACGTCGCGGTTGGATGTTGCTGACATTACTAGGTATCCTACAACTGCTGACCCTGGTTTTCCTCATCATTCCATGTCGTGTAATGTCATTGATGGAGCCCAGATGATGTACGCCCCCTCAAAGGAAATATGGTTAATTCATTCTAACCAGGACAGAATCATGGGCGGTACATTCCCCAACAGCACCGCCTGCGACGTGCCCCAAAACTACGGCATGCACAACGTTGATCTAGGAGAGCAAAACGCAGAACACAAGAAATGGCTCCGATTCAGACCAAACATCACGACCTACGAGGTTCCGGCTGAGATCATCTCGGTGGTCGGAGGATCGTACGTATACCCCCGTTGCTTCTACCACCACCACCACCACTAACACACTAATTCCACCAGCGCAACCGGAGGCGCCACCCTCAAAGCCCCCAAAACCGGCTTCGACAACGCCGACCTACAAACCTACTTCCAGCGGGTATATTCTCCCACCACACGGCTACCCAACCGTCCGATCCCCACACAAGGCAGCGCCAAGAACTCCACATCCGACACTCGATCCACACCAGTAGGAGCCATCGTCGGCGGGGTGGTAGGGGGCTTCATCGGGGCGGTTATTCTGGCTGGAATACTCTTCTGGGGTCTACGAGAGCGCGGCAAAGACCGGAGCGATGGGAATCCGCCGATCGAGGAACAGCAGGCGGATATAAAGCTGCCCGAGTCGGTTGGTGGGCACGGGTGGACGGGGAATAGTAGGACGAGTACGTCGCCTACGGAGTTGCCGGATTCTACGAGTGGGTCGGCGTCGGCGCAGAATCGATGGACGGGACAGAGGCTGGGGAGTATGTCTCCGGTAGAGTTGCCGGAGTCGACAGGTGCTTCGGGGGGGGATAGGTGGGTGGGACATGGGGGGAATGGGTCGACGCTTACGGAGTTGCCTTCGTAGGGAGTTGGTAATAGGTTATTTAGGCATGTGTTGTTTATGGTAATTTGTGAATACTGATTCAGTCACTTTCTTACGTGTTTGTATGACTCGAACTTTAATAAAACAATGTGAACAAATAATAAATGCCTTACAATCATGATAGATTGCCTCCCATGGTCTGGTCGATAGAGCAAGTTAACTGCCATGTCCAGGACCAAGAAGTAAATGAATAAAACCAATGATTAGAGATCATAAACACATAAATCAGTCTACACCATCCACTATCCACCTTTTATATATCTAATATCCAAACACTGCGCCTCCTCCATCCCCACCCAGCATTAAACCCAACCTAACCCAAATTAAACTCCAACCCTACACCCCCCTCCCTCCCCCTAAACAAACCCCCAACCCTACATCACCCCTCCAAAACCTACCCACCATCAGCAATCAGCAATCGCACCAAAACAACAATCTACCATCTGAAACTCACCATATCATCCCCCCTCCCCAACACCCTGGCCTTCGTATCCACCCCCAACCTCCTCCTCTGCTTCCTCCCAGGGATATCCCCATCCACCCCCGGCATCAACCGTCCCGGATGCACCACATTCAACACCCCCAGCGCCAACAACATCGGCACCGAGTCGAGACAATACTGATACGCTTCATGTCGGGGAATCGCACTATCAAGGCCCTGTGCGTATTCGCAAAGCCGGAAGATGATGCGCATCTTTTCATCACAACACGTTAGCCACCATCCTTCTGAATCTAACCCCCCCGGGTAGGTAAGGGGTGTTGGGTGTAGCATACCGTAATCAGCGCCAAACAAGCATAAAGCACATAAAGCAACAACAAAGCCGTCGTGGCATCTGGTCTCCGCTGGCGACGGATCTTATGATGGAAAGCAAAGGCACAGAAAATAAAGACGAGAACGAAGAGTTGCTGCACGCCTACACCACCCATGTAGATGTGTAGGCCGGTCATTTCGGTGTTGTAGGATACGTTGTTTCCGGCTGCTTGCGCGGCGCCGTAGACTTGGATTATGAATGCGCTGGTTTTATCATCATTATCATTATCATTAATGACCATTTCAATATGCAATGTAGAAGTAAAGGGAAAGGGAAAGGAAAAGGGGGAAATACATAACATCCAAAACCACAAACCCCACCCCGAAATACCACGGCTTCACACCCAACACATTCGCATCATCTGTGAAATTCCAAACCATGCGGCCCATGACCATATACACGAACGCATTTGTCCAGAGCGGGGCGATGAGGATGAGCACGAACCAGGCGGCGTAGTCGGGGTAGCTGGCTGGGTGGAGGATACTCAGGACGCGGAAGATGTAGGTCACGGTTTGGATGGTGCCGGACATGACGATGACCCAGCAGTAAGGTTTGCGGTGGAGGATGGCTTGGAGGATGTGGGCGAGGGTGGTGAGGGCGAAGAGGATGGTGAAGAGGTAGGCGGCGGGGAGGGAGGGACAGAAGTCCCACATTGTGTTGGGGGTTGTTAGGGCTGTTTTTTTGTGAGTTGTGAGTTGGGGTTGGGGGTAGGGGTAGGGGTGGTACCTTTGCATTGTGTCATGGTGAGTGAGGGGATAGAGACAGGAGAAAGATGTTGATGGGGGATCGAGACAGAGACAGGGATATAAATGTGTTCATCTCTATCTGGCTGCCTGATGGTGTCAACAAGATCTATACGAGACGGGGCCTATACTAGGCCAGTGGCGGCGCTGATTGGCCCGCTCGTACGCACACACCAATCACGGTGCTCGCTGTCCCCACTCGATCTTAACGCTTATCTTAACTTGCGAATTTTAGTCGCTGGGCGGGTCCTTGCTAACAGGTTGATGAGTCCTTCAACCGGCGAGTATGGAAAAGGCTTCTGTGTGCTCGGCTGTACTTGCACACGCTAGGGATTGGTAAGTCTATTTGTAACGGTTATTCTATAAAATTATTTTAGAGATGCCGAAATCCATTTCTAAGGTATGTGCTTAAGTAATAAGGGAAGGGGGATATATATCTTGTCATATACACAAACAGAGGCAAGGTTAATATATTTTCTAGTCAACTATCACGATAGCAAGGAAATTTATACTTTAGAGTATTACCTTGCAGATAGTAAATTAGCATAAGATCAGTCACAAACAGGTAGGAAAGATTCAAAGAAAATCATTAAATTAAGCTTAGGATAAAAATGAACGGCTAGACTAAAAGCAGCCAAGCGGGGTGCTGACAAATTGGCTCCCAACTGCATCATCCTCCATGTCAACTCTCATTAAACTCGCGACAATGCCCCGAGTCGCCCCGGAAGACCGCAAGCGAGTGTATCGTCCCAAGACGCGCACTGGCTGCTTGACCTGCAAGTCCGTCCCCCGCTCCCTGCCTCGACCCCGCTGACCAGACAGGAGTGAGACCCTTCATCATGACTCACGACGTTGCTCACTGAGACGATAGAACGACGCATCAAGTGTGGCGAGGAGCTTCCCGCCTGTCTGCGGTGCACTTCGACAGGTCGCCGGTGTGAGGGCTACAGGGATCCAGCAGCGCCCTCGTCTCCTCTACCTGCCCGATCGCATGTATCTGCAAGACCGCTCATCCCTCGGCCACTCAGCGCCCCCTCATTCCACTTGTTTGCCGGCGACCAGGAGCGCCGTTCATTCCAATTCTTCCTAGAAAAGACCGTCCCACAGCTGGCCGGCGACTTCGAATGCGCTTTCTGGGGACGCCTACTGCTGCAGTCCGTGCACCACGAACCAGTCATCCGCCATGCCACCGTCGCCCTGGGCTCACTGCACGAGCGCTTCGAGTGCGACGCGGCCCCCTTTCGCTCCGCCCATGGATCCTTTGCCCTGCGCCAGTACCTGCGCGCCATGCGCTGCCTGATGTCCACGCCCGGCTCACAGCCCCTTGACGTATGCTTAATCTCATGCATCCTCTTTTCTTGTTTCGAGGTGCGTGCATGTCTCTTATCTCGTGAGCTCTGCATGCTAGCTAATCCCAGGCTATGCGCGACCACTACGGCCCCGCCATCACGCACATCACCAGCGGACTAAACATCCTCAGCGAGCTCCGAACCAACCAATCCAACAACCCCGTGGCATTGTGCGTCGGACGCACCCCATACGTCCCAATGGACATCTTATGTGGTCTTTTCACCCGCCTCCAGGGCCAAGTCATCGTGACCGTCCACCGCATCGGCGCAGCGCGGTGCAATCTCTGGCCCGAGCTAGTCATCGACCTGGACCGACCCATCGTATTCCAATCCCTAGCCGACGCGCGCGAGACCCTCGAAATCTACACATACTACTACCGCCAGCGCAGCACAGAGCTACTCTACCAAAGCCCACCAGCAGAAACCAATCCCATCGACCCAGTCACGACCGTCAACCCCGCGGCCGTCATCTTACGCGACACCTCCCTCATCCTCCTAGCCCGCTGGTCCACCGCACTAGACGACTTTCTACGCGAGCGCAACACCTCCCTAACGCCCCGCGAACGCCGCGCCGCCGCCGTCCTCCAACTACGCAAGATCGACTGCGTCATCGCACTAGATATCCTCCAAGCTGCGGGCGAAGCCGAGGCAGGCCACCATGTGCAATGGGACAAGTATTGTCCTTTTTTCGAACAAATGGTAGTCCTCGGCGAGTCGATTATATCCTCCTCTCCCATGTCATCGAAGAAGACCTTTTCGCTGGACCTGAGCATCATCGCAGCCATATTCAACGTCGCCGTGCGATGCCGCGACCCACTCATCCGACGGCGTGCCGTGGCTGTGCTCCGCGCGTCTGCGATCCAGGAGGGGGTATGGAATAGCGTTGTGGTGGCGGCTATTGCCGACAAATGGATCGAGATTGAAGAGGAAGGGCTAGGCGTTGTGGTTAGCTGTGCGGATGTCCCTGCAGCTGCACGGCTGGCGGATTTCTTACCGGTGTTTGATGTAGAGCAGCCCAGCGCACTGGTATATTTTAGTCGGTCGTCGCCGATTGATTGGGATGGGGTACGGAGGGAGGTTTTTACATGGTGAAAATCTGCCGAGGTAGTGGAAGATAAAACAAACATTCAAAGTTGAGCACTACTCGTACATTTCTCATACTCGAACAAGTAAGCCAAACCATCTAATCAAACCGAGCACTTCCGGTCCACTGTAAATCAATTCCTTCCAGTTGATGCAAGTCCAAGTCTTCAGGGTTCAGGATCATGATTTCCCACTGCGTAAACGGAGTGGGTTCAGCGTGATCCTTGGTCTCAAAGACAGGATGAACGCGAGTCTTGCCTCTTTTCCCATTGCGGTCAAGATCGTATGAGCAGCGTCGGACGTGCGGCATGCTAGCAAAGTAAAAGACCTGGCCGTTTTGGATGTCCGCGTAGATACCAGAGGTGGTGATGTTCAGATTCACCACTACTGTGTCATCAACCACGGCGTCGGGATTGGGGAGGGCTCCGCGTAAGGTGGGATTTAATCCATCTAATCGGTAATGGGAGCCTTGGTTGAAAACACTGCAGAGATCTTTCTGCGGAAGGAGAGAAAAGCTGCTGGTGTGATTGTCGCTCTTGATGCCTTTTAGCATTGATGCACCGTAGTCTGCAGGTAGCTGGAATTTTCTTCAGTTATATATGCTTTCGTTGTTGATAGGAGGGAGGGAAGGAAGTATTCTCACGTTTTCGGATTTGATGTCGTAGGTAAAAGCTGTATATATATATTATATTAGCTATCGGAAAGTCAGTCAAGGAAGGTCCTGGTTTGATACATACGTTGGAAATCGCTCGCATATCGCGAGTCAGCATTTAGTCCAACTGGTACTCCACAAGAGATTTCCCAGCATCGAGAACAATCGAACTCTGGGCGAGTGCCCAGTAACGGTATGCCCAGGCCATATCCCGGAGTGCAATGACCACACTGGTTCTCAAGGCCATGGCACGATCGTAAAACTTGGACTGGGCTTGAGCATAAATTGCCTCTTGACCCTCGTAGTCTTCCTTCAATGTTTGTAGCTCTTGGATCTGTTGCTTGCATAGGATCACTTCCATCTGGGCCTGGACATACCCATACCCTGCCTTGACAGTCTCGGCTTGTGCCTGCGCTAGTTGTTTCCCGTTGATGGAGTGCTTTCGAAGGGCGAGTCGGTAGGCACTGGCACCGTCGATGCTTTGCGAAACAGCAAATTCCATCTGATCGTCGGCCTCAAGAACCCATTTGTCCCATGCGGCCATCGTAACGATGGCCGCGGCATCTGCATCACCTTGAGCGGTGCCTGAAACATCTCCGGTGGAAGGAATCTTGGTTGATGGGTCAAGTTCCAGCCTCCCGACTGCTTGTACAATTGGATCGACCAAGGGATATATCTTAGTCAGGCCATCAACGCATTTGGCAAGCTTCTTGAGTGTGTCGGCCGACAGAATCTTGCCCACTTGGCCAGCGATGACTTCCGCATCCTCAACGGCTTCGACTGCGCTGTCCACCGACTTGGCAGCCTCTGGGCCTCCACCGGGGTTGCCGACACAAAGGGTGGTGATACCGACAAAGAAGGCTGGAAGAGCAATTAGCCGCTAATAAATCCATTCAATTACCCTATATTGACGGGGGTAATGGAATGTGTATAACCCACTGAAAGCTGCTAGGATAATTTGAAGCGCGGATTGTAACCTTTGCTGGTCTTTCCATTTTTGCAGCCCCAACTCAAAGTCCACCCTGGCCAGATCCAAGTCGTAATTATCAGCTTGGAACTGCCTCTCGCAGGTCGCAGTAGTGTCTCGCGCATCGTTATATTTATTCAATGCCACGTCGCGCAGGTTGGCCCGCATGTTCTTCTCGTTCGTGGCTTGTGATAGCATAGTGCTCCATGCCAGGATCTGATTCTTCAGCGATTCATCCTTGTCCTGAAACCGCTCGAACTGCTGCTCGAAAGCATTTGCGGCGTTCATCGCATTCTGAGTACTCTCCTTGTATCGATCCAGGACCAGAACAGGGGCGTAGCTCATATGGGGACCGGCCATGACCTGTCCAGCGAGTTGCTGGCCAAGCGCTACTGCCTGCGTGTTAAGCAAGGAATATGAATCCTGGCCGGTTGACAGAGTGGCGACGTATGCGCAAAGAGAGATTGCAATCGAGGTATGCTTCCAGAACAGAACCAGGGCAATGCGCAACTGGGTATTGAGCATAGCTTCCAACGACTTGTCGGTCAGCAGCGTGTATTTTTTCACATTCTCATAAGTCATTTTGCCGTTACTGAAGCTGACAGCAACCCCGACATTGTCCGACTCCGGTCCAAGGTCAAGCGTTAGGCGCTCGGAATTCTCGGAGTACACCGTGATGGGTTGGTCAACGATGGCAGCATAGATCAACACACCACAGTCTATGCCAGAGGGGGTGACAAGATCCACTGGCGTCGCACCAGTGAGGACCCTCGCCATAATCTGGACTACCCCGTTTTTGTTGGGCGAGACGGGAGTTTCTTGCTTGGTGAGCGCAAGCACATCGCTGAAGATATTCAACCTATTCATCGAAGATAGAAGAACTGCGGAGGATTCGAGATACACTCCTCGGATGATTGCAGTTTTCTTACAACAGCAAGATGCAACCAGTCAATGTCCGCAAACGAGACCGAGAGACAGGGTTTGGAGAGACTCCAGCATGACTCACTGAAACATCCTGTATCTGTTGAGCTTCTTGTGAAGGAATACCTTTTATTGTTGAGGAACTGGCATATGCCTGCCATTCGGCCGGGGAAGTCGGTTGAGAGGCCATGGTAAGGAGTGAGGAGAGATGTGGGCCGAGATGATAAAGAGCGAGGATTATAAGAGCTGTACATAATAGAGAAGATTCCTCTATTATGAGCGAGGGAAATGCCATACAATCAGAAAGACAATAGAAGTGCATCGCAGTAATCGAAATAATATGTAATGCTGACATAATAGCCCTCTCCTTTGCAGAAGGCAGGGTTGCTGCATGCAGCCATGCCAGATGCAAATGTTCCTGCGGGTCCATATAAGTTCATGGAGCATGATCGGTTACGCTCTGGGCATCATGACTCCGCTGTCTGCTACATAACGATATGATGCACATTGGTTCCACTTCAAGTGATCTCTTTGTGTCATTTTCTAGCATCCACATAGAGCGCATTTGGGCATGTAAGTATATTACCAGCGTTTCAAATTCCCCGCCAGCCCTACAATGGCAACATCTAAGACCATTCCCACTGGAAGTGAGTGTTCTGGAGGACCAAGTCCCGATCCAAGGCAGTACAACATCTATTATTTCATTTTCAGGTTAGACTTTAAGGATACTAGGAAATTAGAGTTCACCCTGGTCGTACAATGGTAGCATCTATGACCAGAAAAATGCAGAACCGATTTCATTTCATATTGAAATTAGACTTCAAAGATGTTAGGGTTACATTGTTCTGGGATTAAAGTTCAAGACGAGTCGTCCAATGATTCCATCACCCCCACGCAGAGTGACAGCTTTGGCGTACCCACCAGAAAAATCTAGAATCACTTCAATTTTATACCATGCTCAAAGCCCTAGGATGCCAGGGTTATATTACCTTGGAAATTGAAACTCTAGACTAGTCTGACAATGATCATATGGAAGTTTCTCTACACGGCTGTTCCACATTGTCAATACCTCATCCGAGGAAACTAGAACATCTATGACTTCAGACCATGATTAGATCATGAAGGATATTCACTGCCGACAACGGTCATTTTCGGATTTCGAATCCGAGTCCTGACAATTCATACCAGAGTCCCCTTTTACTTCTCTTGAAATACTTAAATACGAAAGATGGCCCGGGTTGACATTTCCCGACGAGAATAAACTGAGCCCAAACGGCTTTGAACCTCTTGCTGTACCACGCATCCCAAGATTCACCCAAACCTAATAGCAATGGCGATATCTCGTCCGAGGAAACCCATCGACATCAACGACCCGGATGTTTGGTCCCCGAAGGGGATGTTCGTCAATAATAATCGAGGCAGAAACACAGTCCCACCCGATGATGACGACAAGGCCTTTATTCTTAATCAGTCCAACATGAAGGCTTTGAACCGGTTTCTGGGAACGGGCAGATCGCTTGAGACATCCCGCGAGGCGTACTTCAGGTCGTTGGCAATCACCGATACGCCCGACCAGGTTAGTAAAGCTCTTGGGGACGAGGTGGAAAGGATGGTCGAGGCATATACAAACGTAGGTACCAACGTCCCGAGATTCCCTCACAGTCAGGTAGACCGTGGTGGCAGCAAACAAGCACAAGTCAGGCTAATGGAAAGCAGATCAGAATTGACTGCACCGAGTTCAAGGAGACCACCTGGGGGAAGATTACCGATGTTGCCGCTGACATTCGATCATATGCTACTATGGCAGGGGGAAAAGTCGAGACTTCATACTATGTTCTCATGTTGAAATGTCTGGGGGACTACCACGACGAGAACAAAAAACCTAATCCGGATCCAAAAAGGCTGTCTGAACTCACGGACAGTATCCTGTACGTGGTCAATACGGAGACGAAAAAGATTGCCGAGCTGCAAAAAGAAGGCCAGGAGGTGGTTGAGGGGCTGAGCGACTTCGAGGCTGCATGCGCGAAATACAAGAAAGATCTGACGACCAACGATACAAATATTAAAAAGCAGCTGGAGGACGAGGGTGCTGACGTCCAGAGCATGGAAGAAAAAATCACAGAGGCCAACAGAAAAAAGACGGAAATTGAGAGTGAGATTGATGGATGTAGGACCCACTTTCCTCTTGCCTAACTCCCCCAAGTATATTCTAACTGACCGTGTGCTTTGGGGATTATAGACAATAAGGAAATTAAGAAAACCCCCTGGTACATGTGGCTGTGAGTTGATGACAGAGCTCTGTGATGGGGGATCTTTGTACGAATGACTGACATTCGCAAGTGGTCCAATTGGCATGGCGGTCGGGGTTGGAATCACAGTACATGCCCAGAACCAAATCAAGGAATTAAGCAACAGCCTGCAGGAAGTGAAGGATCTGTTGGATGAGTATAAGGAAAGCAAAAGAGTTGCGTCTCTCTTGGTGACGAATACCCAATCTATCCATGTAAGTGCAGGGGCTGCGGACCTCAAATAGAAATATCAAGCTAATGATTGTCTACAGAAGCAAATCGGCGACCTCGGCGACGAGATCAGCCCCGCGATCTATACAATCCAGTTACTCCAGGGAGCTTGGGATAATATGGCGTATTCGCTCTCAAGCATTAAAGAGTTGGTCGAGTTTGACAGCAGTAACATCCCTCCGCTGTTGATCGCGGACCGCCTGCTCCAAAATATTGTCGACCAATGGAACGAGTTGAAAGATTACGGTATGCTGAACTACATGCAAAAACCTTCTGCGCGCTCATTCTTAGAGAAAGCTGACTCTTCTTGCAGCCAAAGATTATATTGAGAATTCGTATATCAGTGATGTGCCGGAATATATTGCTCTAGATGAGTATATTGACGAGCTAAACCGGCACCTCCTTCGTATCGAGGGAATGGAGAAAGGTAATTGAGTAGGAGTCCATTTCGAGCAGGTTGCCTATTTTCCTGTGTATGACTGGCTCGATTATATGCTCTGATCACCTGGTATAAGGTCTCTCTGTTCGGGCTTTCTAGGACCCTCCTTGTGGCAGATTTCCTATTAGGACATGGTAAAAGTTGATCATTCCCACATAAATAGTACTGCGTGTGCTCTGTTGGCGTAATATGCAAGATAGGATCTGGCCTTCGGACTAGCTAGTGGCGTGAACTGTAACCCATACATACATATAAAATCCCCGAGATGTATAGTCCGGTCAGACCCCTGCAAGTCGGGGAAGGAAAGCACGCCCGATAAACATCACCCAATCCCATCCCGTGTTATATTCGTCAGTAGAATAAAGTACGTTCAGGTTTAAGCCTAGTTGATAAATATCTCAATAGGCGACGAAAATGACTTTTTATTGAAAAATAGAAAATTAGCCCGGTCAGCTTACTTGCAGTGAATTTCTGGTGATAACAGGGGTTCCATCATCGGAGTATCACTGTGCATCTTTAGTCAGTATCCGGAGTTGTAGAGGACTGCTTAACAGTACTATCCAAGTTTCCATCTTGCCTTTCCAGTCTTGGTATTTTTCATGAATTGGCTGAGAAAACTAATACGCATCATTATCGAATTCCGACGCAGCCACAAACTTTCACCTTGTCAGCACTTTCATATGCCGTTATGTGAGACTTGGTCTTTTACATCATTTTTGAATACGCCCAGGAGATTGCCCGGCCATGCAATGGGTTTGTCTCTTGAGGTTGCCAACCCTGGCTGGTTTTGACTCCAAGCCGACCCTAGGAGGGGGAATAGACACTTGGTGGACAGGCGTGTGTTCTGAGAGTAGAGTTGAATCGGTGTAGGTGACAAAGAGGCCGTGGGGCTGGGGAATGGAATAAGTAAATCAAATAGATAGTATACCTATCTTGAGGCGAGAGAGGAGGAAAAGAAAAAGGTACACTTGTATTAGTTTGGACTCACTTTAAACTCCTCTCGTCATTCTATGTCCAAGTCATCTCAACACCGCAACCCTCATCATGGCCAACCGATTCCTCGCGGCCATCGAATGATCATACACGCCCCCATTAAACACCCCCGTAACATCCTTCCCCAGATACAATCTCAACAACCCTTCCCCGCCGGGATGTTCGCCCAAAAACCCCTCTAGATCATGCACCACCCCATCGACAACCACCAACTCCCGTCCGTTTTCCACTCCCCCTCGAACATCCTCCCACCCCATGGCCTCCAACTCCCCCACCTCCCTCCCCCACTCCCACTCCCTTCTCTCCCTCTCCACCCTCTTCCCCACGACCACAATCCTCCCTTTCTCAATCTCCTCCCTCCGTTCCCTCCTCACACCCCACACCCACCCCAAGGCCTCAAACCCCGCAATGACCCACTTCGTAACATCCACATCCCACCACTCCCTCCCGCAGCGATAATCCCCCGGAAACGCATGATGGAAATTATGATACCCCTCTCCGAGAGTCAGCACCGCCGTGAGGAGGGATTCTCGTGCAGACCGCCGATCATCGAATGGTTGGTCGCCGAGCCAATGGGCCAGGGAGTTCACGCAGAAGGTCGCTTGGTTGACGAAGAACGCGCGCAGGATCCCCGCGTAGAGGAACCCGCCGAGCCAGTCGGACCAGAATAGCCTGGCGATTAGGGACGGGAGGAGCCAGCCTGTTGTTAGGCAGAGGGGCAGGTAGTATGTGTGTTGGAGGGTGATGATGCGGGAGGTGGTTAGGTCGGTGAGGTCGATTTTGGGTTTTGGGATTGGGGGGTGAGTGGGGTTGTGAGGGGTGGTTGGTGGAGGATGGTCCAGAGGATGTGTGCGTGGAAGAAGCCCTGCTTGATGTTGTACGGGTCTAGAGGCGTGTCGGTGTAGCGGTGGTGGGCGCGGTGGTTGCGCGCCCAGAATTTGATGCTCCCTTGGATGGCCCCGGCGCCGAACAGGGCGAGTAGGACTTGGAGGAGGGGCGGTGCGGTGTACGTGCGGTGGGACCAGAGACGGTGGTAGCCTTGAGTGTCTGTGGGTTAGTTTGGCGATGGATGGGAGGAGGGGAGGGGGGGTACCGGCTGTGATGGAGAGCATGGTGATCATGTAGTAGATTAGGGACCAGATGAGGGTGGGGCGGAGGAGAGGGACGCGGGGGGTGCATAGGAAGGCGAGGATGGGGATGGTGATGAGCATGGTGAAGTTGAACCATTTGATGCGGCGGAGGAGGGCTAGGGGCTGCATAGCTTTTGGTTTCTGGGATGCCAGGTCGGCCATCTTGAGGAAATGTCTGATGGTTGGCCTGTGAATGGTGGGTGTAACCCATATTTGTATAAGAGTAGCTGGAGGCAAACGTGCGCCTGACTTGCGGTCAATGCAGGCAGCGTGTCATCCTTACGTCTCGTGTGATGCGTCACTCGTACCCTTTCTACTGTCGGTTAACAAGGTAGCCAATCTGTTGCACAACCGGGCGAATTTTCAAGGTTGGAATGGGATTGATCTTTGTACGTGATCTTCAAATCAATCACATTGCAATGCAACAGGATCAGCTGCAAACCTTACCAAAAATCCAGGGATCCCGGGAATACCCTTGTTGACTCAAAGTCGGGATCTGCTGCAAGGGGGAATCAAGATTTAGGAATCCTTTTCCGGTATGTCACGGCACAACCGCGGCTGCATTGCTGCGTGCAGATACACCAACTGGCAAGTCTGCCAATCAGGCAGCCGGAACAAACCGCACCATCAACTTCCCCCCCTTTGGCAACGCAATAAACTCCATATTCTGCTCAATGCCCTCATCATCCACCACTTCCGTAGTGTAATTGGCATAGACAGCCGCCATGACCAGTTTGATCTCTACTCCCGTTAGCAGCATTCACCAACAGCAAAGATACCTACCCAGCAACGCAAAGTTACTCCCCAAGCACATCCGTCCTCCACTCCCAAACGCCCAAAACAACCTCCTCATGTCGTGAATCTTCCCATCCTCCACATCCATCCACCTGGACGGAATCCACTCCTCCGGCGAAGAAAAGATCTCCTCTATCCGATGCAGCGAATATGCAGACGAACTCACCTGCACACCCCCCGGGATCCTATACCCATGCAGCCACGTCCCCTCGGGAGGGGTCACCCGCGGCAACTGCGCCGGAGCAGGGGCATGTAGACGCAGCGTCTCCCTCACAATGGCATCCAACAGCGGCAGTCCATCAATGTCCGCCAAAGTCGGGAGCTCTCCCTCATCCTTCTCTTCATACCGCAACGACCCCGACACCGACGCCACCTCCTCCCTCAACCGAGCCTGCAACTCCGGCCTCTTCGACATCTCCCACATGATATACGTAAACGCAATCCCCGACGTCTCATGCCCAGCCACCAAATGATCCAGCAGCTCCGACGCAATCGCCAACTCCAACGGTCTCTCATCGGGGGATTTCTCCAACCCCGCCTTGAGCCGATTAAACACCACTGCCTCGGTAGCCGGAACGTCTGCCTCCATCCACGAGGCACTCTGCACCCTCTCACATAACCCCAAACACCAATTCTCAATGAACCCACGATACCGCTCCTCTCGCGACTGATGCTTGAACCGCTCATACTCATCCAACCAACCCCTCCACGCCCCAAGATCAAGAACATATCTCGTGGACCCCCTCAACCCAAACAAAAGCGCAGACGTAAAATCCATCCCGACAGCCTGAAACAACGGAAGCACATTAACCGTCCCCCCCGAACCTGCCAAGCTCTCCAAGATCGGAAACAATCTCTCCCGCAGAATATATGTCGATAACACCCGCACATCCGCCGAATTCTGCAGATACGATTTCGCGTAAATGCTACTCAGCATACGTTTCTGCTTTGCGTGGGGCTTATTCGGCAACATGCCGACGAGATTCGGGGTGTGGAAATTGATAAAGGCGGCGCTGTAGAAGGGGTGTTTTTCCAAGGCGCCGGTGTAGATGGTGCGCAGGCCGGCGAGGGAGTTGATGTGGAGTTCGTTTGGGGCGAGGCGAATGATGGGGCCGTGGTGGCGGTGGGCGGCGTAGATGGCCTGCACTTCTTGGGTGTGGGTGCGTTTGCTGGTGATCCATTTGGCGGTTATTGGGGAGGTGGGGTGGGCGTTGGGGATACGAGACAGAGGGGAGAGGAAGTAGGGATGGAGGAGGTATTTGTAGAGGAGGAATAGGAGGGATGCGGGGAGGAGGATGGTGAGGAACATGGTGGATTTAGTTGATGTGGAGGGTACGATGGGGTGCAGGGGTGGTTAAATAGCTGCTAGGATGCTAAGGCATACACTAAGGAACCGGGTTCCCGGCACCCCGCAGTTGGCGGTGCATGAGGCAACCAACAGAATACGGGATGGAATACACCTGGTTGCCTCCACTAAATACCTTGGAAATGTTATAGGCAGATACAGTGAGAACGTGAGAGATACGAGTGTAATGAAATATCATGCCGAGACAGGCATTTCACCATGTCAAAAGTGTTTGTTGATTTATTGTAATAATATCAAGTTCGGACAGGAGTAACCCAGACTGAACGCTCCATATAGACACACAACCCATCCACATCTCCCAGATCTTGGAGAGAGCGTGAAAATTTCATTGTGGCTACGAACGTTAGCTTTTGATTGATGATTATCTGCAAAGTGTCGCTATAGTTCCTAGCCAAGACTAAGTTGTCTATCGTGTGAAATCAGAGCCGGGTTTGGCAGGTAGTAGCTTTTGGTTCTAGACCTTGATAGGAATGGCTAAGGGAACGCCCGACCCAGTGCATCACACCGAACGCATCAGGAGGGTTTAGGCGCTTCAAAGTCCAGGGCAGACACAGGGTCGCAATCGACGAATTCTTCCTTGAATGCGGCGACAAACGATGAGACCTCCCCGCCATATGCATCCTCATCACTTTTCGCGTCACTGATATCCAAGTCACGATGGCGTTCCAACTGCTATTTGTTAGCTAACTATACATCAACACAATTAGACTGTTCTGACCTTTTGAAGTTGAAACAGATAATACTCCAGCGCAGACTTTTCGCATCCCATATACCCATCAAATCTCCCCTTCTTCATTTGGAAGCCTCTGCAAGGCCACAACTGTGCTGAGCTGAAATCAATCAAATACGGGTCTCCAGCTTTCGACACCATGATATTCCGCGGGTAAAGATCCCCATGGGCAATATCCAATGAATGAAGAAGGTCTAGTTGGCGTCGCAAGCTGGATGCTCCCGAGGCGTTCAAGGTTCCTTTTCCAATACTGGTACCATCGATATACTCGAGCAGTAAGCCTCGAACAGGGTCCTCGATCTCCTCTGGGCATTGACGGAAACCCAGCCATGGGCGACCATCCATGTGATTCAGCTTTTGAACTAATGCTTGATCGGTCGATGTGTATCCGTTAGTCAGGTTGTACCTCTGATCTAGTGCTTGCTCCTGTTCCCGGCTAATCGTGAGCCAGCCGTAGCATTTCGGACCGACTTGTCCTTCCAGTCCACGCTCGGCCAGGCAGTCGTAAACCCGACTCTCAGCGATGAAAGGGTCGTTTTCTGTGACGGCATCCTCGACCCGGGCCAATGAGTAGGACGGTGGCCAATAGGGGGAATAGACGGCGTGCTAACGTAGACTTTATTAGCAACATTCCTGAGGTCAAGACTGGACAGGTGGATGTACCAGTTTCAGAGCGTAGATTGTTTCCTGGATTCGCACTTTGAACATGTAGGAGTGTACCGAGTCTGCGATGAGATCGAGAAACTCGATTTCAGGGGCAAGGTCCCTCCTGTCTGGGAGGGAGGGGCAAATCTGGTCTTTGTATTTCAACCATATGTGCCAGTGTGACCTGGTAGGATCTCTGGCGGGTAGTTGATCCATGGCCAGGAAACAAGCGCTGTGCAGGATCGCTGCAGTTTTCGGGCAACAGATAGTGTATAGTGTAGCTCTGAGGCCAGAGGTATGTCGGATCTAATGTCGCTTTGTATTTGATCTTAATAGGAGGAAAGAGGATGGAACGGATGTAACGCGTGAGCTGGAAGGTCAAGTCAGTGCCTTGTGTCATATTAGTCATCGGGCGAGGCCTCGTTAACTGCCTGTGGTATATTCGGAGTAATCCATGAACCATCGGTCTAGTATGAATATGTCGCTCTCCATATCGCTGGATTATTTCTATGGCGAGTGATCGCTCTCTTTGACTACTGGTTTCTAACACTATAAGTAACCGCATTCCTCGGTTAAAGAGCGTCTTGATGAAAAGTATGATTTCTTGGCCCTCGCATTATCAAGCCTGCTTTTGCATACAATTTATCTGACCAAACATCCCTCTTCGGCTAGATTACAAAAACCTCGGGGAAGGATAAAACGAGAAACGATATTGTAACAAAGACTAAGTACTCTAGAATCCAACCTCTCTCCCGTCTCAAAATTCAACCACGGCGTGCGGGTGCACGGAGCCCTACAGGGTCTTATTAGCGATGAGCAAATGCCCTATGGTTAGAAAAGACTCACCATAGGCTTCGGCCAGTTCCCTTCCCAGGGGAGGATACGAGGGTCTCAAATCCACATCAAAAGCAGCCAAGATGTGAATCCAGAAAAGAGCAAGATTGATGGTTAAATGTCCAGGTCGGTTTTCGCCCCATGGGATCACCACCACTTCCACCACCCCCTCGTTCACATCCGGGTTGCCATTGTCCGTGAACCTCGATGAGGATGATCTCGTTTCGCCAGGAGGCGAAAGTGTAATAGCGGGAGAATCAAGGGACATGGCAGACATACGAGAGGTCACGCTGTCTCGCCTAGGCCTTGGTTGACGCTCGGGCGAAAGAAAGTGCTGCGGCCGGGTTGGGATGACCACCCGAAAAGGAGGGCTGGCCGATGGAATTGAAGGAGCTCGTGTAATCCGGGAAACGCCCATGTCGGGGGTAGTAGGCTGTCTCGCCCCACGCACTGGGCGCTGGGATGACAATGGCACCCCCTCATACTCTGAAATATTTCTTCTCATGCAGAGTAACTCCTTGTCGGAGATGACATATGCATACCTGCTGTTGGCCAACTGCGCGTAGAAATTGACCTGACGCAAAGGTTTAAAGAATTCCTTTCGGTGACCATCACTCTTCCTCAACAAGCGTGTATGCCATTTGCCAGATACCTTGGTGTCGCCTGGTATGCGGTTGATGTCTGAGCTGAGGTCTGGTTCAACCCCAGCCCAGTCACTGGAAGCATCCGTGAGAGGGCCGTAGCATCCCAAAGACCAGGAGACTGTGTTTGTACGTCTTGATGCCAGATCTAGGGCACGGCCGACGATTACATGCTGCCATTTCAGGAGAACAGCCGTAACAGTGCTTTCGTTCACGATACAAGGCACATGGCCTCGCAGGGGGGGCGGCATATCTAGCCGGTTCGGGTCGTAGTTTCTATTAAGAATTTCACTCAGCATCTCCATCATATGTGGGTAGGTGAAGTCTGTCCATTCGCGGGTTTCTTCTATCACATCCCAGGCGGGGTTGAATGTATTGGGGCCTTTGCGGACCCTTGATCTGTCCAGGTCAGGATCGGGGGTGGAGAGATAATTGAGTAAAGTAGGCATGTTCCTGTCCAAGTTGCAAGATTAGCAGAAGTTCTGTTAGACAGGGCTCGGGTGTGTTCTAAGCCTGGGTCTTGGGATTCACCTCCTCTGCTGAATGGTGGAGCTGTAACTGGCACTTTCTGTCATTCACCTGTATATCTGCATCTAAAATGGCTTGTGATATATTAGTTATGTTTGGTCACCTCGTGAATGGTGAATCTTAAAGAACCGCACGAGCCTGAGATCAAAGGGAAAGAGCCTGAGCAGAGAGTAGCCATGCCAGGCATCACCCGATAGGCGACATGGAATACGGAGAATGCCTCGATCCATAGGAAACCTTCGCTCCACGACATGACAAATTACTTCATTCTCATCCCCAATTGTTCGGTTTAGGGAGTCTGGGCATATACATCACCCCTCTCGCTCGGTTTTTCCCTCTTCATACCATGCTGAATCTTCACATTACCTAATGCATTTATATCCCACAAAGAGCCGTAGAAGTCCTGGGAACCAGCCAGTGTTAATTGACGAAATTATATTGCGCACGTAGCTTTGAAGATCTGGTCTTGACCTAGCTGCTCGCCTCTAACAGCCTATGTAGAGTCTTGATTGATCAATTTTTCCAAGATGATCATGAATAGATCGAATATTACTCGACCTGTGTGTAGTACTTGGAGATTCAATGATTGGAGTGATCGTGAATATTACTGTATTCCCGATGCTGTACTACTTGAAGATTTCACTGGCTCTAAAATTTCCATGGCCGTCGCTCAAACCATTATCAGCCTTGTTTGGTTTGTTGCGCAGATTATGCTTCATCCACATTACCTGCGACTTGAAACCACACAATAATGCCAATGCATTGCAGTGAGTTATTTACCGGGGGGTTTGTTGACGGTTAAAATTAAAATCAAACTCGCTAGCCTTTGCATTCGCATAACGCTATGGGAAAACCTGTGTTCAGGGAAAACCCATAAGCAAGGCAAACTAAAACAAGAACATCGGATTTCCCTTGACAGAAGCAAGTCATTGAGCGTCAGTCTCCTCCTGTTGGGGTAAGTTAGTTAGTATCTTGGCCACTCTGTGGAGTTGGAGTAGATTCTTCCAGATCCCCGCTTCGGTTGCGTCTGACGCAAATATATTCCGACTCGGCGATGGGATCCATATCCCTTCTGGGTGTCTTGGAGCACTCCATTGCCCAGATTCTCCATTTACAACTGGAATGGCGTCATGTCAGCGTGATAAGATAGAGACATGGGGCAACGTACCCTTGTTTGATTACTTCATAAACACTGCGTGCCGGTCCTGTCTCGGTTTGTTCGTGGATATTGACATTGCTGAAGATCTTGTATAGCTTTCTTCCAGACATGTCTCTAGGTTTCTGAAATAACACTCCCTCATATGGAGTAATATGTGGCACTATACTTCCCTTGAAAGATACCAATAAGGATCAAGGCAATGAAGCACAGATATCTCGGCATTACACTCATGTAGCACTGTGACTAGTGCCACATTTCTATGTGACTGTGCACAACCGATCCTGCGTAGGGATAAAAATCATTGGAGAGTTCCCAAGAATCCATGGTTATGCGGGAGATGGTATACTTTTTATCCATCTATTTCAACGCATATCACTCATTGCAAACGATCGCTGCAACGGTAATCCATGACAAAGGGACCCCATCGTGGTCCAGTCACTCGCATGCCAACAGAGTCAGCATTCCAGACTGTATTTCCGGACAACTAAAGAAATATATACCCCCTGGCCAGTCACTTGGGACAAATCCTATTCCTTATTTCGGTATCTTCCCCATGCTTGGATCGCGGTGGGATACTGAGTGCTGAGGATATGTATGCTCTACTGATAAGATGCTACACTTGCTCTGACAATGATATGATTCCCGTATCTGCCGGTAGCTCCCTGTTTGGTTGGTTTGCTGAGTCGCTGGCGTCCCGGCTTCGGCAACCTTCACTTTCCCACCTGCAACAAAGACACCATCATGAGCCCCTCGCTCGCAAGAGCTTACCGAGTCTATTCGTAAAACGACTCTTCATATTCTCAGCGTTATCCTTCTGACTAACCCCTTTCTCTCTAGATCCTCGACTCTACTATTAGGTGATTTCTCGAAAAGCAGCCGTCCATTCACTCTTGTGCAACGCGATCATGATCCAATAAGCCAACCCCTCCAAAATAATCACACCAATCTAACAATGTCAAGGCCCAACACCATCTCGCGGTGAGCATGCAGCATGGTATGAAATCAACGGGCTTGTGAAAGGCACAGGGCTCGATTATTTGATAACAAGGGATAAGCAAGTAGGGTATCCATGCATACCTTTCTCTGGCCGTGCAGTGACAGGGCCATCCTACAGGGCTGTTAGCGCAGTTGCAGTGTATTTATAGGATTCCGACCCCCTGCCTACTATCCATCCGCCTAAGACAGTCGGTCGAACCTCCAAAAACAACTCAATCCATTCTTTCATATTGAGCTGGACCTCGCATCATGTCTCCCAATACTCACGAGATCCCTCAGCCGGTGTTGTACCCATGTCGGGTCCGACACACTAGAGTGCAGCCAGTTGTCCATTCATTCTCATACTCTTATCTCTGGATGGTGTTGCCGGTTCGGTGGCAGGGCACCGATCTCGAAAACATTCATCACCCCTACGTTGTCTCCGGGTGGTTTACGGTGGATGCAGGAGATTACCTGGAAAGAGGCAATCATGCAGGGCTGCATGGCAAGCTTCGTCAGTATCTGCACAGCCAGGTAACATTAACTATCGCATATTAGACTATCCACTAACAGGCACAGCACCTCCAAGACGAGGACTATCCCTACGTCTACCTCCTCACTGCCCCCAAAGTACTAGGCCATGTCTTCAACCCCGTCTCGTTTTGGTATCTGTATTCAGCCAGCCAAACACTAGCGGCAGTGATCTTGGAGGTGAACAACAACTTCGGCGAGCGACACATGTACCTGCTGAAAGCATCTGGAATGTCAGGTGGCACTAGTGACGCCGATCGTGTCGATCCGCCTTGTTCCAGATCGAATCACTTCACCAGCCTCTGGCCCAAAGACTTTCATGTCTCACCGTTCAACCCCCGAGAGGGCATGGCGTATACCCTGACAACCACCGACCCCTTACTGGCGGGTTGTGAAGAAAGCCAACCGCCGATCGACAGCCGGATCGTACTAGTTGCCTCGGATCGCCGCGCCCAACTCATCGCCACTATCCGCGCCACAGGACCGGCGATCCGCCCTGCAGCTCTCTCCACTTGCCAGAGATACCAGCTGATCTTATCATGGGGATGGGTGGGAGCGTTGACGGAGCCACGCATCTTCTTCCAAGCGGCCAAGCTGCATCTGCAACGGAGATTGAGGGTTTGGACCCTTCCGCCGCCGCGGGAGACAACAATAAGTCGACGCGCCAGTCAAATAGAACGGTCGCTGGAACCCTTCTTTCGGGCATACCTGCGATCTCTAGTGGAGAATGCTGCTGGACCACTCACTGTGCGATATTACGCTGCAGGTCTGTGTCTCAACGATACGATCGAGATCATGCAATCGCCTTGGGCTCGGAGAATTCCCAGCCAGTCAGTCGACACGACCGTCGAGCTTCAGGTTCTACGGCCGGACTTCTACACCTCCTTCGCGGAGAGTGGCGCCTTCACCGCCGAAGCCGTCTTCGCGCTATTGGCAGGAAGTGGCTTGCTGCGGGTGTCGGGCATGGATTTGCTGCGTGATCTGGTCGGTGGAACGCGAGTTTCTTTGTCGGAAACCTTCACACTCTCTGTCTCAGCCGATCTGGTTTTTCGGGTTATCGAGCGTATCCGAAAGGGGCGGGCCGCATCACGCCCAGGGCTCCGTTCTTTGTCTGCTCTGGACTGCTACGTGCTGGCAGGTTGCAGCCAAGCTGAGCAGCGGGCGTACCAGAAGCATCTGCTGCAGCTGGTCCTTAGCCGCCACCTTGCCTTTGGGAGCGTAGGCCTTTTCCAAGCCGAGGTCTTTGTCGCTCACTTGGTTCTAGTGTGGGTCTTGCTGCGTCTTCGGGTAGTGCTCGGCTTCTAATAGTGAATCGTAATAGCCTATGGTGTGTTGTTTACCTGATACCACCTGATCTTAACCCTATAGTCATAAATGCATGCATCTAGCAAGTATCCAGATCGGAGACATAGTCGATCATTCCTTATCGTATTCCGCAAGGCGCCTCCGCCCTGCACGGCCTGTTACAGGCGGAAGGATCCGAAAACAACATCCGGGCTGCTCATCGTGACACGCCGCATCTGGTCAATGGCTTCGCTTGGTTCGACGAGAAAATTAATATGCACCTTGCATCACAAACCCCCTCCTTGTTCAATCATATCGTCTCTGTGAGCTTCAGACTATGAGTTTCACAAACTTCCAGCCACCATCAGAACACTATCGTGGTACAAACCGGGAACATGAAAGAACCCGACCATCCCCATTGGGTTTGCAGTATGGTATCCTAATTGGATGGAACAGTCACCCATCTTGGAGAGGGCCCGTTAGCCGCCCATCCCAACCCTACTCCATCCACTGGATGCAGTCACACAAAGCACAGATGCCGTGCCACGACATCACTGGGTTTGGGCGACGCTGTCCTGACAGTTGGAGATTTATGTGGTGCTTGGACACACTTGCAGGGCAAGGCATGAATGTAACACTACCGATTAGCTTCACTAAATCCATTGATCACTCCATGCAGGATTCACTCCTGCAGTGACAAAGCCGTGTTGATACTTGGGCAGTGAATATCCCAATCGGGCAGTGCCTGGGACTACATATAGTCGGTCGACTTGCAGGTTCAAGCCTGCATTCTTGATCTACACATCGATCTGCTCTGATTATCGCCATGCAAGACAGGTATGTCAGTTCACTGTCCGGAGACTTGAATGACCGTCTTTAGTAAGAAGATAGCCATCATCGGCAGTGGTGCGGCAGGCCTGGCCTCCCTCTGGGCCCTGCACAAGCACTCGCCTCACCAAGTGCACCTCTACGAGGCAGCTCCTCGTCTGGGGGGTCACATAAACACGGTGGAATTCAAGAGGGGGAGTGATGCCGTCAACGTCGACACTGGATTTATTGTGTTGAACAATTCCACCTATCGTTCGTTCACCTACCTCTTTACAGACTAGTCTAACCGGGGCAGCCAACTTTCTCAATTTCCTCAACACCATCAATGTCCCAACCACGCCCTCGGAAATGTCTTTTAGTGTGTCGCGGTTCTCTGACTCCGGGCCTTTTGAATGGGCGGGGTCCTCCCTGAGGAACCTCTTCGCCCAGGGCAAAAACCTCTTCTCTCCTGATATGTGGCGCATGGTGTTTGACATGGTCCGATTCAACCACTTTGCACCGGACCTGCTCCGCCTGCCCGAGGACAACACCATCTCCATTGGCGAGTATCTCGAGCGAGAGGGCTATTCTACCTTCTTCCGCGACAACTACCTGATCCCATTGACGGCATCCACGTGGAGCACCAGCCCCGAGAAATGCAACCTGCAATTCCCAGCCGTGACTCTGATCCGCTTCCTGTAACCCCCCTCCTCCTCCTCCTCCTTCTAAACCACTCCACTAACAGTCCAGCTACAACCACAACCTTCTCAACACCCTCGGCCACGGCCTAGAATGGCTCTCAATCTCCAACGGCGCGAAAAGCTACATCGAAGTCATCATGGCCGATTTCCCCCACGACCGCGTCTATCTCAACCAGCCCATAGTCTCCGTAACCAACGACCCCACCTCCAACATGGTGCACATCACCACAGCAGAGGGCAAAACCACCGCCTACGACCACGTCATCATCGCCACGCCCGCCCCTCACGCCCTCTCCATGATTTCTTCCTCCGCAACCCCAACCGAAAAATCCATCCTCTCCGCCTTCGAAACCACCACCAACACCGCCGTCCTCCACTCCGACGAGTCCCTCCTCCCCCAAACCCGCTCCGTCTGGTCCACATGGAACTACCTCAGCAACGGCGCCGCAGACCAAGTCTGCGTCACCTACAACATGAACCGCGCCCAGGGCGCCTCGCACACCAAATACGGGTCTGTTCTCGTGACGATGAATCCGATGTTCATGCCCGACGAGCGAACTATCCAGGGTGTGTACGAGTACGAACATCCGCTGTTTACCCCTGCTGCGGTGAAAGCGCAGACTATGTTGCCTCGGATCCAAGGTACACGGGGGATTAGTTATGTGGGCGCGTGGACCATGTATGGGTTCCATGAGGATGCATTCACGAGTGCGTTTGGGGTGGTCAGGGAGTTGGGCGCGAAGATCCCCTTCCCGGTTGCTGAGAGTCGACTCAAGGGGGGAAATGTATTGGAGGTGTCGTGGTTGGAATACGTATTCAAGTTGGTGTTGCAGGGCGTACAATGCCTCATTATGCTTTTGATGGGTAGTTCGCTGAGGAAAGGAGCGAAGCAGAAGGCACGGTAGATTGCTACCGAACTGGCCTTTGCGATGAAGCCATCATCATGTCCATACTTGGCTAGAATGGTTCAATGATTCAATCGGTTCTATAGCGTTTTGTATTTCTCTAGATAACTCGGAGAAATCGCTCCCAGATATGCCTTACTCAACCCCAATCCCAACCCCCTCCTCATCCACAACTAACTCCATTGAATCAACAAATGCACTGGAATCTGATGCCAAAAAAAGGGGGCAGCGCTGCCCCCACAACCTCAATACTACCCCCGACCCAGCCCGTCGGTAATATAGACAGACCTCCCTTCTTTCTCTCCTTCCCAACTCCAACTCCAACTCCCTTATCCGCAGCTCCACCCTCGCATCCAGATAAAATCATCTTCTCCATCCAGATAACCCTCCAACATGGGATTATTCAACGAGACCCGAACACAGAAAATAGAACATCCGATCACCCTCCCTCCCTCGCATGCACAATCCCCAGCTCGCGCATCATGGTGGCAACCGCACCCATTTGGGGCTTCGATGGATGCTCTTGGCCATAGACAGGGAGACCGTTGGAGGATTGCAAATTTCACGTTACGTTCGCCAACCGGTGGGCGTGAGCTTAAATTTCGTCTCAAATACAGATCAATTACAATCTCGGGCACAAACAAAGGAATGAACAATATCCTGTCACCCTGTCACACTACTAAACCCGCACGGTATACTTCTCTCTCATCTCTCTGTTTTCCCTCTTCTTCTATTCCATTCTCAAGGTTCATCCTTCTCTTCCCGGGCACACCATCTACGTCGTAACCGGCGCCAACAGAGGCATCGGGCTAGGATTAGTGAAATCCCTCCTCGCCCGACCCTCTACCACCATCATCGCAACGACGAGGCTGCCACCACGCTTACCTCCGAGATTTCCACCCTCACTCCCGGCAACAACAGCATCCTACACATCATCCACCTCGACATTTCCACAGCCATCCCCCCCTCCAAGATCCAACACGTCATCACCACCACCATCACCCACATCGACGTCCTCATCGCCAACGCCGGCTTCACAACAACCCCCATGACCTCCACCCTCACCACCACCGCCGAAGCCCTCCGATCCGCCTTCGAGGTCAACACCATCGCCCCCCTGCTCGTCTTTCAGGCCTTCTGGCCTCTGCTCCAAAAGGCCCGTACCGCACCCAAGCTGATTATGATCACCTCGTCTGTTGGCTCGATTACCGGTCAGGAACCCATTCCGGGCGGTGCTTACGGCCCCAGTCGCGCCGCGGGAAACTGGTTGACCCGCTCGATTCATATCCAGCATGAGTCGGAGGGGCTGGTTGCTGTGGCGTTGCATCCTGGTTGGGTTCGGACTCGGGCTGAGGAGTTTGTCGCCAAGGAGTGGAAGTATGCTCCTGGGGCTCCGGAGAGTGTGGAGAATAGTGTGGGGAGGGTTTGGGGGGGTTTTGATGGGGCCACCAGGGAGAGCGTGGGTGGGAAGTTTGTTACTTATACTGGACAGGAACTGCCCTGGTAGCTACACTATAGTTCCCAGTGTATATATATATATATTCTAGTAGAATTGACACAAGAGATATAATAGTGTCCATCAACGATCCAGTGTGGGCGAATTCCACGTCCGGTAGAGACTATCCTATCTCAATTAGGCACACTTGAAATAATACCCAGTTCACTGGCAGAAAGCATATATAGCTAGCTTGGAAATAAGAAACATTCCCAATTTTGTCTTGATCTGTCATCTGCTCAAAGATACTAATTTCAAATAATAAAACAAATCCCTACTCTCTCCAAGGTTGAAAAATATTATAATTCATTATAGAAGCGGTATAGTATCTATTTATTTATTTATTCTTTTTTTAAAAAAAAAAGAAAATGAGAGATTGTAAGACATACTTCTACTGAGCTAACTTATATCTAGATTCTAGAAGTATAAGTAGATTCTTAAACATCTATTGTTTTCTTTTCTTTAAATCTGGTATCGCTATCTTTCAAAATGAAGTGTTTTTTTTTTGATGTCTTCTAGTCCAGCGCTTTAATAACCACTGACCTTCCACTTCACTCCAGTTCCCTCCCTCCCCATGCCAGGATATGAGGTCCACAGTCCACTATATACTTCACCTCTTCAGTACCGTACCCCCATTATCAGACTCCATTTGATAATGTAATCCAGACTTGATAGACACCCAGAACAGAAACAGAAACCACCATCCAACTTCAACTAATGGCCGGGAAGGGTATATATTAATATACTATTATTATGGGGTTATAATCTTTCCTAGGTACTCAGAAAGCCATTACTAGACGGATAAGTTAATATTATTATAATTATTAGTTTTATTTATTTTTATAATAAGGATATATCCAAGCCTTCAGCTGTTTGGCGTCATTCTTGTATACATGCCTTCAATCTCTCCATCTCCCTGCTGACTTTGCTCAGGATATTCGGGCTTAACATCGGAGTTATCATCGCTTGTGTGACCATATTCCTGGCCTCTTTCGCCGGATGCGCTTGTTGAGATTCTCCTTGGCAGCATGCCAGCAAGCAAACTTCAAAATCTGATTTGCGATTGCAGGTACCATGGGAAAATGGATAGATAGGTCCCATATATCATGATTACATATTCCAGAATGGGACAAAATAAAATGAGAAATTAGCAGGCACCAGGGAATATATCTTAATGAGACTCAGTGGAAGACGTATATATATTGTGGGATTCTGACGCAGATTTATAGACTCTGGTTATTATTATTAATCACCGCTACAGTGGAGAATTAATTTCTATTTGCAGGCGTCAAATGTACATTATAACTCTATGCTATTTTCGGGGTGGGGGCGAGTACTTTCAGTGGCTTGTGCATACCTAAGCAATTATAATCAGCTATATTCTTGTTTGTGGGGTATTCTTGATTCGCTGATGAACAATAATCATTCCTTTGCTTTCAAAGATATTCGTGGTACTCTATTCTCTAAAAATAATATATCCCCACTCGTCGAACTCTCCAGAAAATCTACTCTTCATTGATTACGAGGCAGGCAAGACTTCTCTGGCAGTTATGAATCAAACCTAAATTCATGAATCATATTCACATTCTATCTAAATGAATAAACAATAGCATATAGGTAGCATGACATCACACCCGCAAGGGCTCATGTCTCACCCCAGCTACATACATAGTACATACTATGTAGTATCTGTCTAATGATGCCATTCATCAAGATGGGTGTAGCCCTTGCAGGTAAGGTACGATTCTTCATTGATATGACCTACCTACCTACAATCAATCAATCAATCAATAAACTACCGAATTATCCACCTTGATCTACCTACTTAACCTGACCAGGTCCAAGCCTGGTATATTATATTTCAAAACTAATTAACACGAATAACCCACGTTAGTGAGTTTGTAAAGCTACTACTACTACTCCATACTATCAATACCCCCACCCCGGCATCACCTTTAATGACTCAACTCGTTAGAAATGAAGATCTACATGATATATAATATATAATACCTCCTTGCACGTACGTTTACATCATAAGACACGAGGTCAATGTATTTATATGCAAGGAGTATTCCTTACCACTTACTTATTTACTTACCTACGTCTTACACAGTAAACGTAGTAGCTACAAGCACGGTATAAGTATATATATAACCCACCCCACCATTTACTATTCACATTCACAATCCCATCTACATCTACATCTCCATCTCCATCTATCCACAATCTATTTATCTCTATCGCTACCTCCCATATACAAGAAATATGAAACCCCCAATTACTCTCTTCCTATTCACCCTCTTATCCCTCACTACAGCACAAACTATTCCTCAATGTTTGGTCTGTATCCCCGCCCCTTCTCCCCTTTATCCCCATCCCCATCCCCATCCCCATCCCTATTCTTCATCAAACAATATCCCATATCCATATCCACATCCCTAAATAGCACTAACATATATACTGTGGCAGAGTGACTGCGTCAACTCCAGCACAGTCTGCCAAGCCGGCGACATCAATTGCTACTGCTCGAACGCGGGGTTTCAGCAAGGGGTGCGGGATTGTTTGACGGATAGGGGGTGTCAGGGGGATTTACAGGGTGAGTTATATTATTCTATGGATGTGGGGAGGGGGGGATAGAAGAGAGGAGAGGCTAATTGTGGGTTTGTGTAGCGGGGATGGATTTGCAGAATCAGATTTGTGGATAGCTTTATTTACTAGGATAAGTACTCCGTATACTAGTATGTATTGAGGGTATTATATACATAGTATATCATATCTAATCTATTTGCAGTGAAAAGGAAAGTAAAGAAAGGGAGGGGGGAGAGGGGAGAGAGAGGTAGGTGGGATGGATTAACCCTCCCACTCGGCCAACAGTTTCTCATCTAAGCCCGCGTATCCCTCTACCACCTTTAATCCCCGTAACCGTTCCTCCTCGATCTGTTCCCGTGTCCATTCGTTCCGATTCCACTCGGTACTGGTACTTCCGTCTGTGACCTTGTCCAACACCTCTCCTACTACTCCGCCGTCTACCACAACTCCCTCTTTGATCCCCTCTGGCGTCTCCAGTCCCTCTCTCTCTTCCACTAGAACCACACCCTCCTCCTCTCCCTCCGCATCCTTCTCCTTATCCACTACCCCCCCTTCCACCGGGGCACCCTCCACCGCCCCCCCCTCCGGATACAGCCCACTCGCCCTGAACACCCTCTCCGGATGCACCGTCAACCACCCCTTCTTAACCACATACTTACTCACCGCAGTAGCAAACACCTTCCCCTTAGCCCCCACAAACAAACTCAACACATACACCCACTTCCGATCCCACCCCACCACCCGACTCACCACCTGATACCCCTCAAAGGGCTTAATCTCCCTCTTGAAACTCGTAAACGTCGACCCCAGCGCAATATACAACGTCTTTCCCACATTCTCCCTCCCTTGTTCCTTGCTGACATGGGCCAGTTCAGTGTCGAGTTGCTTGCTAATCAGTGTGATGCCCGGGGTGTAGACGCGCGTGACAATGGCCGTGCGCGAGATGTCCAGGTCGGAGAAATACGTGCTGTTGGATTTGTGGAAGTTGTAGTCGGTTTCCCAGAGCGAGGTGTGGGTGGTTTGGGTGTGTGAGGCGAAGATGGGGTGGGTTTTTATCGATTTGGTGGTCGTGGAGGTGGCGTTGGGAGGAGGGCAGGTTGGAAACGGAGGGTCCGTGGGGTGTCGGCGGAGGTTGCGGAATAGGTGGTAGCCTAGGCGGATCTGGGGTTCTTGGGTTAGTGTTGTGTTTGGGGGGTGGTGGTGGTAAGGAGGAGGTTGTAGGATGCAGTGGGAGTAGGGGCAGATACGTACATGCCACACGCCAGGGAGGTTCTTCAAGCTGAGAATTGCCAGAACCAGAGCCAATGCCTTCCAGGAGACGACCGAGGGCACGATGGTCTCGCGCAGGGTGGAGAGCGCGTCGGCCATGTTCGCTGGTGGTCTCTTTCTGTGATGCGATCTGGTGAAGGATCGGATGGCCTGCAGCAGAGTCAAAGAAGACAGGCAGTCAGCAGCCGGGCTGTGATTTATGTTCAAGGGTCAGGAGGATCCATCGGAGTTGGATGACCCAATGTTGGGAAGCCGGACAGCCCGGAAAAACTACTCGGTGAGGGAGTCGCTCGGCGGTCGATCAGAGCTCACTCTGGATCGGTGCCCTCCCATACCTCACCATTGATAACAAGCAAACACGGAGGGTTCTCGATGGTTGCATTATCTCCGGATCGCAACCCGGACCCCGGACTCCGAATCGGCCACGTGACACGACCCACTCGGAATAGCTTCACCTTTATCTAATCACTAAAAAATCGCCATACAGTTCGGCGGACTCGACACCCCCCGGGCACAATTCAACGGACTACTCGAGATGAAAAAGCTCCACCTCCCCAGCCGCCGACACGTCTCCGCCAACTCATCCAAATCAAACATCTCCCCAATCGGCACTCCCCACCCCGCCAACATGTAATGATGGAGATCAAACTCCGGCTTCAGCGGCGGATACACCTCGAAGCTGACCGCATCCGACGCCACAGCCGCGAAATGATTGTCCCACATGAATCTTAGCACGCGCTCACTCTGCTCCAGGCCCGCGTGCTTCGGCAGCTCTTGCTGGCTATACTTCAGTTTCTGCTCCTCGCTCATCCCCTCCCACGTAGCCGGTAACCCAACTCGGAGGAAGAAGATATCTCCGCGCTGGAACTCGATCCCGCATTCTTTCGCAATGGTGAGTACGTCGTCGAGGGATACGACATGTTGACTGAGCGCGTCTACTATGATGTTGCGGTTCTCCTTGGCCCAGGTGTAGTAGTCGATAAGCACGCCACGGCCCGCGATACCCTTTTTCGCCCAGTGGCCGATACCGATGCGGGAGGAGGCCGGGTCCAGGATTTCGGTGGACGTGGTCCCCCCGTAGAAGACGCGTTCATCCGGGGTTGGCCCCGGGGCGTTGTGGTGCCGCAGACCGTCCCATTGCGACGACTGCTGTGGGTTGAAGTGGTACTCGTCGTCAAAGGCGATGCCGTCGCTGACCCATTTGATGCGGTGTTCGAAGGGTTTGCGCCGGAAGCCTGGTGGGTTAGTGGAGTTGCTTAGGGGGGGAGGGTGCAGACCTGGGGGATCCAGCTTCTCTAGATCCCAGTTGAGACAGACGCGCTCGCCCGTCTGGATCTGGGTGCGCGCTGCGTTGGCAACGACCTCGGGCGTGAGCAGACGCAGCATGCCGAGCCCCTCGTCGGCGGAGTTGGGGGCTGCTGGCCAGTAGCGGCGTTTGTCGGGGAGGTCATCGAATGTTTCGGGGAGAACGGGGGCCGACATGGTGTATGGACGGTGTCAGTTGAGTGCAGTAGATGGTGTTTGGTGTTGATTCAGTTGGAGGCGTGGGATGGAGGGGTTGATAAAGGCGGGGTCGGAGAAAGTCCGGGACCTCCACTTGCCAGTAGGGCTATCACATGCAGTTATCTATCAGTACATTTCTTCTGGTGTGCATTTACCTTGTATATGCTAGTCAACATACAACTATCATCTACTCAAGAATAACGGTTTTGAACTCCGGCCCGGCCTGACCCCACATTCGGAGAAGGATCTTGCCCAGTTCACATCGACGAGCGACCTTTGTCTTCCGATCGCGTTGGATCAACATGACATTCAAAACGGACTCTTGTGGAGGCTCAAGTGCAGAGCAGAATTTGCATGACTGGACAAAGTCCTGTTCACACACATGTTCATGTAGATAGAACTCAACCCCACTGAATGGACAGCCATTGACATGTACAGGGTCTGCCTTTGCGAATCGCCCGGTTCAGAATCCTCCGCATCAGAAGAACAACCTGGACAATCGCTGATATCGACTGGGTTGACAAAGTCGTCGGTCAGAACATCGTCGACACCATCCGTGTCGCCGATGGATAGCAGAAGAACTCTCCGCATGTATCAACCATGTCGTCCGAACTGTAAGACGGGATCTGAAGTATACCTACAGACAATCCATTGGCTGCATAGATCCAGAATATGGTATCCTTAGGCACTTCAGATCGAGGGGTCGGATCTGGAAATGCGCAACCTGACTATAAACCAGGATGCGGCTCGAGGAAGATGAAGCCGTCTTCATGTCCTCCGGAGAGAAAAAGCATTCTCGCAAACTGGCAAAGGTCTCGTTCCAGAAAACATCATATGTTGGCCACCTCGTCATTAGACCCTCTCGCAACCGTCCAGGACATTGGAAACCAGGCGGAGGGATTGGAAGACAACCCGCCATCCACGGCGAAATTAGCTGCTGCATGGACATTGCATCGCTCAATTTCAACGGCATATCAGCCCCCACTGCATCCCGGGGGGTGGCTTACAGATGGCAATGGCCGTCTTGGACCCAGGCACAGGCAGGGCCCAGAACGCAAGTCCTGCATACACCGGGAGATGTGTAATGGGCCCACAATGGGCGGTCCACGACCATGACGGATATCCAGCCGCCTTTCGCTTGGACGAGAGCCATTACTGTTATTGCCAGGCCACCATGCAATAGCCTGATCCATATGATGAGGTGCATTCCCCACATGGTCTCGCCATGGATCGCGTGCAGTGCACCACCCATAGCGTAGGTTTCGGGTCGTATACTGCTCCAAAGCAAACCAGTATCGGTCTGGAGAAGGGAAGGAGCTAGGATCCGGACGTTACCTCGGACTGAATTTCGGTCCCGGATGGTTTTTGATGCAGAAAATAGACCCCGGACTCGGTAAAGAAGACGCACTTGGGGGAGAAAAGGATTTCCTGAAAGGTCCACCCCGTGTGGACCATACGCTTTGAAGAAAACATTCGGTAAGACTGGGAGCCGGGTTGACCAAAAGATTATTTCCCAGCCTAAGAGTGTGGAAATCCCAGCGACGAGGCAAAGTCACCCCGCCAGCCCATGTGATGAATTGACAAATGTGAGGGCGGCACATTCATAGATCAAGCCCATCTGATTGATCTGATGGAACTTGTCATTCGAGTCGGATTGGTTTATGCATACGGTAATCCCAGATTAGCACAACTATTATTGCATCGCAGAGGGTCTGAGGAAAGGTCCGTTGATCAAATGATCCAGACTCATCCACCTCCACATGCTGGATATCCCCCCAAACATAGCTGAGAGCGACATACGGACAGTTCGCTGGAGCCTCAATCACAGTCATGTTGGACGTCGATCCTTCGTTTGTAGCTCGAATAGATCGATGCCCTGGCAAGGGATGCCCCCTGTCACGACAGGTGCCTTACCAATAAGGTACCCCAATCACAAAACACTAAGAGACTATATATATCCCGGGTAGGGTCCTCGACCACCCGAGAGACATAGATTACAGAACAACGGCTAGACCTGAAACCAAGAATACGGATGCTCGGGACCGAGAAGAAATCACCTGACCGGGCCGGAAACCTCTCCATCCGAAGACCCGCTCCTCCTCCTCAACGGCCCGGCAAACTTTAGCCATCCGATAGTTTGGACAATCCAACGTGGGGTTCAGGCCCTGACTCAGCGCATATATCGTGACTCAGCGGGGATACCTGACAGGGGCTCCATGGCATTGCATAGTCCAACTCAATTCCACGGTTGACCCGCGGATCCTTGAGATGATCGGATGCACTATGAACGGCTTCCCGCTTACACATCAGCCACATCAATCATTCCCGGCACTTTCAGCCCTGATCCCAGCGGAATTGTACCTGCCACATCCGAATCGCAACCAGGCCAGCCCAAATGCTCCAGATCATCCTTGGTACCAAGCCACCCCGGCACAGGTCGATAGAGCTTCCGTGGAGGCTTGCGATATTCTCTTTGGGACAAATCCATGGCTGTCATATAAGAACGGGGCTGCCATGCCCCTCCTGAAAGGGTAATCCATTCCTTACATGCCTCTTTCTCTCTGCCCCTCCTAGATGGCTCTCAATCAGATGGGCCCATGGCCCCAGGATGAGGACCACCTCCTTCGCCAAAATACCCCAAACACCCTGGCCAGTCAGAATGCGGACGACACCGTCACCCCATCGGTGGACTTGATTGGTCCGGGGGAAAGACAGACCCTCGTGCGCATCGCCACTGCAGAGTCCATGAGGCGGCGCTCCAGCGTCTATACTCAGCATACTGCTACGGGGAAGCACGAATCCTTGGACACCATCCGGGAGGATGATCCTCGTCTCGATCCCCAGACGGACAATTTCGACCTGGAAAAGTGGCTGGCCTTCGCCCTCCAGGACTTTCGTCGCGATGGCTCTCATACAATTCGACCTGGCATTGTGTTCAAGAACCTCACGATTTCAGGCACTGGTGCCGCGGTCCGGTTCCAAGATACCGTGGCGTCGACCCTTTCAGCCCCCCTTCGTATCGGCGACCTGCTTCGCAACCGTCACTCCCCATCAAAGCGCATTCTGAATGAGTTCAATGGGCTGATGAAAAGTGGAGAACTTCTCCTGGTCCTTGGTCGCCCGGGAGCAGGCTGCAGTACTTTCTTGAAGTCTCTCTGTGGGGAGCTCGATGGAATGACGGTGGAGGACAACAGCGTGATTCATTATAATGGCATCCCCCAGCACCAGATGATCAAGGAGTTCAAAGGTGAAGTGGTGTACAATCAAGAGGTATGCACCCCATCCATAGAACCAACTCCCCATCGAGTGGCTAACCATGCTCTTAGGTGGACAAGCACTTCCCTCACCTCACCGTTGGCCAGACCCTCGAATTCGCCGCCGCCATGCGCACCCCACAACACCGCATGAGGGGCATGTCTCGAGACGAACATGCCCAGTACCTCACCAAGGTTGTAATGGCCATCTTCGGGCTAAGCCACACCTACAACACCAAAGTTGGCAATGAGTTCATCCGGGGGGTCTCCGGCGGAGAGCGCAAGCGCGTGAGTATCGCCGAGATGGCCCTGGCGGCATCTCCCCTGGCCGCTTGGGATAACTCGACCCGCGGCCTCGACTCCGCGACAGCGTTGAAATTTGTCGAGGCCCTCCGACTGTTTGCCGACCTGACAGGCTCCGCCCATGCGATTGCGATCTACCAAGCGAGTCAGAGCATATATGATGTCTTTGACAAAGTGACTGTACTTTACGAGGGCCGCCAGATCTACTTTGGGCCAACCTCGGAGGCCAAAGCCTTTTTTGAGAGGCAGGGCTGGGAGTGTCCCCTCAGACAAACCACGGGAGATTTTCTGACCTCGGTCACCAACCCCCAGGAGCGTCGGCCACGCGCTGGAATGGAAAACCGGGTTCCTCGGACCCCCGATGATTTCGAGGCCTATTGGCGCCAGTCACCGGAGTATCAGAAGGTGCTTGCTGATATCGCTTCCTATGAACAACAATATCCTCTGCATGGGGACAAGCTGACCAACACCGAGTTCCACGAGCGCAAGCGGGCGGCCCAGGCCAACCACACCCGGGCAGGATCGCCGTTCTTGTTGAGCATTCCCATGCAGGTGCGGTTGAACACGAGGCGCGCCTATCAGCGACTGTGGAATGATATGCAGACCACCATATCCAATGTCTCCGGGCAGATCATCATGGCCCTGATTATCGGCTCGGTTTACTACAATTCTCCCAATGACACGGCCTCCTTTACGTCCAAAGGAGCTGCCCTCTTCTTCGCCGTCCTGCTGAATGCGCTGGGGGCCATGGCCGAGATCAATACGCTTTACGCCCAGCGACCAATTGTGGAAAAGCAAGCATCCTATGCATTCTATCATCCAGCCACGGAGGCCATTGCGGGGATTGTGAGCGATATCCCCGTGAAATTTGCTCTCGCGGTTGCCTTCAACATCGTCCTCTATTTCATGGTCAATTTGCGACGTGAACCGGCCCAGTTCTTCCTTTACTTCTTGATCTCGTTTATTATCATGTTTGTCATGAGTGCTGTCTTTCGCACCATGGCCGCGATCACCAAAACCGTCTCCCAGGCCATGACCTTGGGCGGCGTTTTGATCCTGGCCTTAGTGGTCTATACAGGCTTTATGCTCCCCGTGCCCTCCATGCATCCCTGGCTTGGATGGATCCATTACATTAGTATGCAGTCCTGCCCTTGGTCCCCCATGTTTCTCTGGCTGACCTAGATTAGATCCGATCTACTATGCGTTTGAGATTCTCGTCGCCAACGAGTTCCATGGCCGCGAATTCCCATGCTCCTCATTCATCCCATCCTACGCCGACATGGATGGCTCGTCCTTTATTTGCTCCACAACCGGATCCACTGCTGGTAGTAAGTTTGTTAACGGCGACCAGTATATCGCCGTCAACTTTCGGTACCACTATAGCCACGTGTGGCGCAACTTTGGGATCCTCATTGCTTTCTTGATTGGGTTCATGGCAATCTACTTTTTGGCGACGGAATGGAACTCGTCCACCACCAGCACGGCCGAGGTGTTGGTCTTCCACCGCAGCCAGAAACGAGCCTTGCATTCCAACAGCCCCACATCGTCTGACATCGAGAATGGGATCGAACTCGGCGCAGTCAAGCCCACTGCAGCCGGCGAGAAACCGGGGGATCTGGCGGTCCTAGCCCCTCAGCAAGACATTTTCACATGGCGAGACGTCAGCTATGATGTGGACATCAAGGGCGAGACCAGACGGCTGCTGGATCATGTATCGGGATGGGTCAAGCCGGGCACCCTCACGGCTCTCATGGGTGTCAGCGGCGCAGGAAAGACGACGCTCCTCGATGTCCTAGCCCATCGGACGTCCATGGGGGTGATTACGGGGGATATGTTTGTCAACGGCCGTGGTCTCGATGCTAGCTTTCAGAGGAAAACGGGATACGTCCAGCAGCAAGACCTCCACCTCGAAACGGCGACGGTGCGCGAGTCTTTGCAATTCAGCGCCCTCCTCCGCCAGCCTCCCACCGTCTCCCTCAAGGAAAAGTATGATTACGTCGAAGAAGTCATCTCCATGCTCAAAATGGAGGACTTTGCTGAAGCGGTCGTCGGTGTTCCGGGGGAAGGGTTGAACGTTGAACAACGCAAGCTGTTGACGATCGGCGTGGAACTGGCTGCCAAGCCGAAGCTTCTCCTCTTCCTGGATGAGCCCACGAGTGGTTTGGATTCCCAGAGTTCGTGGGCCATCTGCGCCTTCCTGCGCCGCTTGGCCGACAACGGCCAGGCCGTCCTCTGCACCATCCATCAGCCCAGTGCCGTTCTCTTCCAACAATTCGATCGTTTGTTGTTCCTTGCCCGGGGTGGCAAGACCGTCTACTTTGGCCCCGTGGGTGAGAACTCTCGCACACTGCTCGATTACTTCGAGACCCACGGCGCGCCACGCACCTGCGGCGAGGCCGAGAACCCGGCGGAATACATGCTCGAGATCGTCAACCATGGCTCGAATGCACAGGGACAAGACTGGTTTGACGTCTGGAAGCAGAGCAATGAAAGCCAGGCTGTCCAAGCGGAGATCAATCGCATCCACGACCAACAGCAAAAGATTCCTGCCGAGGGCGAGACCGAATGGAGCCACACCGAGTTTGCCATGCCCTTCTGGTTTCAGCTCTACCAGGTCACCTATCGGGTCTTCCAGCAGTACTGGCGCTTGCCCTCGTATGTCCTCTCCAAATGGGGACTGGGGGTCCTCGGAGGTCTCTTCATCGGCTTCTCCTTCTTCCATGCCAAGTCCTCCCTCCAGGGCCTGCAAACGGTCATCTACTCCATCTTCATGCTGTGCTCTCTCTTCCCATCTTTGGTGCAGCAGGTAAGCCGCCCCGTCTATTCCTCAAGCTAGCCACCCTCTGACATTGAGACTAGATCATGCCTCTGTTCATCACCCAACGCGACCTCTACGAAGTCCGCGAACGTCCCAGCAAAGCCTACTCCTGGAAAGCCTTTTTAATCGCCAACATCATCGTCGAAATCCCCTACCAAATCATCCTGGGCATTCTCGTCTTCGCCTGCTACTACTTTCCCGTCGTGGGCATCCAGGGCTCTGCCCAACAAGGCACCGTTCTCATCATGTGCATTGAATTATTCATCTACACCAGCACCTTCGCCCAAATGGTCATTGCTGCCATCCCCGACACCGTCACCGGAAGCGCCGTCGTCACGCTTCTGTTCTCCATGTCCCTGACCTTCTGCGGTATCATGCAAGCGCCGTCCGCGCTCCCCGGCTTCTGGATCTTCATGTACCGCGTCTCGCCGTTCACGTACTGGGCCTCGGCGATGGTCTCTGTCCAGGTCCACGGACGTGCGGTCACCTGTTCCGACTCGGAGGTGTCCGTGCTCAGTCCCCCTTCGGGGCAGACGTGTGGGCAATATCTCAATCAATATGCCGCGCTTACTGGCGGGAACTTGCTCAACCCAAATGCTACGGCGGATTGCAAGTACTGCGCCGTGAGCACGGCCGACGAGTTTATCACCGCTTCAGGCATCGAGTACAGCCAGCACTGGCGCAATTTCGGCATCTTCTGGGTGTATATCGTGGTGCAGATTGCGGGGACCGCGGCGTTTTATTACCTCTTCCGCGTGAAGAATTGGAAGACGGACGGGTTGAAGAAGAAGCAGGAGAAGAAGGCTGCCAGCCCTTAACTCTTCATTGGAGATACGTTGAACTGCTTGAAGACTGCGATACCCGTTGCTTGAAGCGTTTTGTCAAGAATTTATTTACATCAATCCACTCGGTCTTGTGGCCGAGGAGTACATATCTATCTCTGTTCATCTGGTCCAATATTTTTTTTCATTTCATATTCCACCCTCTTATATTATCTTCTATTTTCCTTTTTTCTTACTTTAAATCCAACCTATACTATAGACTTAGATCAGTCCCACATATAATAGAATAGACCTTCTTTTTGACCATTCATCCCCTTACATCATCATCATCATCATCATCATCATCATCATCCTCCTCCTCCTCCACAACATAAAGATACCCATCCCTCTCAAATAAAACCGCCCACCCTTAAACTCAAACTCCACTCCCTCCCATGAACTACCCAATCATATAAATCAATCTCCTTATTTTATTGCTAAGTATTGTACATCCCACTCTAATCTGCAATATCCTATACCCCCCCCCAAACAACAACCCACAAACAATGACCACAACTTCCACCTTCCACCTTCCTTCTACCATCCCTCTCCATTCCTACCTACCTACCTACCTACCTATCTACCTACCCTCAAATCCTATTCCACCCCGTTTCATCCCATCCCATTCCATTTGTGTATTTCTCTAGTACCTACCTATGATATCATCCCTCCTTCTCCTTCTACTTATTTTATTGGTCGTAATACATCCTATCTATCCATCTATCCATCTATCCATCGAACCATATATCTATTTATCCCATATATCCATCCATCTATCTACCCATCCAGCACAAAAGAATCTACTATCCGAATAAATACATAATCTATACATATACCCCCTTCACTAATAATAAACTAACTCTATCTGTATACACAACATGTTCAGTGACAATAAGATTAGATTCAAACTTATCTGGTTTGGATTGGGTAGATGGAGGGTTACGGTTCTCATCATCATAATTTCTTAGTTTAATTAATTAGTGGTGGTAGGAGGCAATAATAAGTCCTAGAAGATATAAAGTAACTTCACAGGATAAAAGTGATGAGATAGATAAACAAGTCTCTAAGTAGGTGGATAGATGGATAGATAGGTAGGTAAGTCCTTAAGATAAAGCAATATTGTATACGATTACGAGATGTTAAATATGCAATAGTAACGGTGATATTATTAGACTATAACGATAGAAAGAAAAGTACTTGGTTATGGAATATTAAGGCATGGTGTACATGGCTGTTTGTTGTTGATGTTGAGAGGGCAGATTGTGTCACTTTTTCAATGATTTTCATCACATCGTAGGGGCAGAGACAAATAGCAACATAAACAGTAAAAGCAGTAAAAGCAATCAAAGAACCATTAGGGGCATTAGGCATTAGGAGTACTCACAGTGAAGTAGAATGAACAGCAGAACCAGAAGAATTGGTGGTAGTAGTAGTAGTAGTACAATAGGAGAAATGGTAGAAACAGCACATGCTCATACCTAGTTGCGCCATACGCTCGCCCACAATCGTTGAAAGCGGGATCGCGCTCCAGGAAGCGGTCGGTATGGCTTCTCTCGGAATGTATTCGAGTGCGCCGTGTCCACAACTTCCACTGCCTGGCGCAGCATTTTCCCATAGTGTTTGAGGGCATAGAGCTCACCCACCCGAGCAACCACCTGCTCTCGACTCAGAACGGTTTGGCTCTCACCATCCCGAATCAGGGTCTCGAGGGTTTGGATGAGCGCTCGATACTCAGCCTGACTTCTCTCCAGCCTTTGAAGATTGTCGTCGTCGCCACCGGCATTCACCATGTCCTTCTCTCGCTTGATGAGAAGATCAAGGTACTCTATCATTGCATCGTTGTAGGTTGTGATGGAATGATTTTGCAGGAAAATGCTAAAGTCTGCCGCGGCCTTTTTAATCTGCTCATACTCGTTCTTGTATTCCTGGATGGTGACTTCCATGTTCTTGATCGCCTTCTGTTTGGTGTCAATCGTGGTTATATTGTTATGGATGTCCTTTTCAATATCGGGATCCACAACAGTGTCGGTCCTCTCGCGCTGCTCGTACAAGATATGTAGATGCTGCTGCCAATGGTGATTGCAATGATTGCATTTGTCGCTTTTGTCCCCGCCGAAAGCTGCACAGCAGCGAAGACCTGGGAATCCGACCGCATCTGCGTTAATACCAGTCAGCGTGCATGGGTTGTGGCAGATGCTCTTGTAGATGGTGGTGCGGTGACTATTATGGACGTTGCGGAATTCAATGCACTCTGGATCTGCGCAGACAGTCCGCGGTCTTTGCACTGTAGCTAGCTCAACAGAAACCTTTTTGACCCAAAGCTTTCCCTTGAGCTCTTTCTGTGATAATTCTCTCCGAGATAGCTCCTGGGCTCGGTCCTTGTTCAGGTCAATACTCGCATTAATTGCCTTCATGATCTCCGCCATTGGTTTCGTCAACTGTGAAATTGTACGCCGAGTATCGTTCAGACTCATGGTGCTTTTCACCTGGTGCGGGGTAAGGGTTCGGAAGTAGTCCAAGAGTCGCTGGCTTTCGTCCGCCGATTGCTTCCAGCTCTCCGTATATTGCACTCGGTTACCCAGGTCGATGCCTTGTTTGTAGGCCGCCAGATATCGAAAACTCTCGGAATCGAAACAATACACAGTATGCTTAAAGAGCCCCAGTCCAAATTCCCGATATTCAGCAAGAAGAGTCTTCAAAGGGCTAAAGGTGTCTCCTGGTCTGTAGTTCGAGCCCCGCGTGTTGGTGAATCCGAAGACCATATTCTGACTCGCATCCCGATGGAGGTGCGTGAGCAGCTCCTTGATACAAAATCGGAACACGGTTGTTAGACGGGATGCATTGGGCTTGAGAAGAACAACAATGCCATGGATCTTGTCAAAGTTTGACAGAGCAGCGAGAATGTTTGCCATATTCTTCTTGTCATGTTCTACCCCACGGGTATCGCCAATTCCCGGGGTGTCTATCAATCGCACGGTCACGTCGCCCAGTTGGAATGGATAGATTGCTGTGCTCTGCGTTGCGGACTGTCCATCCAACGCGCTGTGCTCATCATCGCTTTTTCCAATCTCCACCTTCGTTTCGATCAGCTCTCCTCTGGGGTCGTCTAGACTGGAATTCTGGGTAGAAAATGAGCATGGAATGAGCCAATTCAACTGTTCGGCATCTAGAGCATCCTCCAGCTTTTCATATAGTAAATAATTCAGAAAGGCGTTGATGAATGTCGATTTACCGACGCCGGTTTACCCCAGGATTAGGATGTTAAGCTCCGGGAGTGGCTCTAACTGGTCCATATATTGCTTGAACCGGGTGGCATCGTACTTGGCAAACGCACCGCCATGCCTAGGGCTGTTGCAACGGAATTCGAATTCGGTGTACAGGGTGCGCCCACAGTCAAAGTAGATGTAAGAGTCCGTATGGCCATACTGTGCCGATGCCTGGCAAACACGACAAATCCACTCTAGCACGTCGGTTTGGCTACAATGTAGACCCGGGCAGGGGGCTTTCACGAGCCTTCGCCCAACTGGTCGGTTCATGACGGTTGGCTCCAGTTTCTCCGGGGTATAACGCATGAGACATTTCTCGCCGAAAAGCTTGCGTTCTTGGTAAACATCTGAGACAATCGCCCTTCCGTGGCGATATTGGACGATAATTGGACTCAACAGAGGGGGGTCGCGACCTTCCTCATCGACGAGTAACACGGATGCCCTGGGACATTCATAACGCACAAGTTCTTCCAGTACGGCAAACAAACTATTCCAGTATCCGCAGCTTTTCCGAGCGGATTCTGTGAAGTAGAAGGCGAATACATCCTCATTTCCAGCGCATGCGACCTCTGTGTCGAGGAAAAGATCATGCCCACGCAGGTATCTCGCGCCTTGACCTACCAAGGTATCAATGAAATCGATTTTATCTCTGTAGTCTTTCGTCACGTCGGCAAAGCGAACAATGGCTTCATTTCCCTCATGAAAGCACGCATGCAGTGCAGAGAGTTTCTCTGCCGACTCCGTACCCCCTCGAACGGCCTTGAGCAATTCCGAGTATGCACTTCGCAAACCGGCTTGACGATTGCGTGCTTCACGCTGGTTGTAGATAACTTGTCGCCAATGGTGGTCAGGAACGTAATGTCTGCGACTGTATATGAATATTTTATAGTCGTTCAAGGCACGCTTCACGTCCTCAATCTCGTCGAAAAGCTCCACGAACTTTTCCATACAGTCGCGACTCACAGCTTGCAGTTGGCCATTTGCGATGACTTCGAGGCCTGTCCCCATGTACTCCAAGGCTCCGATCGGAAGCAATTTGTAAACAAGAGGCTTGCCCTTCCCACCGTTGGCGTTTTGGATGTACCTGGGCACATTCTTCATAAAGTGGAGCGTGCCTCGAAAATTTTGTGGAAGAGCCACGTCGTCAACCAGGGCGTCTCCAAACACGCTGAACTCCAACTCTGACTCCGCTCCATCGTCAATGCTGCGTATATCCGCGTTTTCATCCACCGTAATTGACCTGAGCTTTTCGAGGACCGTTCTGAAACGGCCCTGGTTCTAGTTAGAGTCCCCGTGCTGCGTATCTGTGCCACGGCAGGTGATGATGCTGTTAGCACCATAGACAATGCCCACCACGAAGTGTGTCGCCAAAGACGAGTCAAGTTCTTTCAACGCATATCTTCCCCTCAGGCTCTCATGACCCATGGAGACGGTCTCGCTCCTTGTGGTGATATTGTAAAACAGAGAGGATTCTGTAAGCCTTTTGCTGGTAAGAGTGTTGGTGAGGTAGCTGCCGGAACCGTCAACTCGGACCATGCCGGCCAGGAAGCTTGCTCTGAGGTCCGCAGTCATATTCAGGTTGGCAAACTTCTGAGAGTATGAATCCGACTGCCCAAACTTGATCTCACTGTAGTGGTGGTCAATCACCTTGATGGCCTCTGGCGGTGGGGTGTCATGGAACAAAGAAAGTGGGACGAAGGCATCTGTTCGAGCGTCATAGAGGGTTCCCAGAGGAACAGTCTCAGCAAGGGCCTGGCGCTTGAGATCGGCCATCTTGCTATCCAGCCGTTTGCTGCAGGTGAACTCAGCAGGGAACTGAGGATTCCCGATGCCTGTCTGAGTGATGTAGTACTGATCAATGAAGTGAGGGTGAACTTGTCAAATGATGAATGAACTTGAAGAGAAATGAATGTGAGGCGATGATAGGAGGATACCTTGGACGCGTGTGATGAGAGGGGGAAGGTGAAGTGAGGTTTGGGGGAGGATCTTTCAGAGATGGCCCTTCCATTCACTTCACTGCAGGCGGACGGGTCACCTGATCCTGTTTGGTTGTGTTGCCTTTCCCCGATGAAATAAAAAAAAAAGTACGCTTCGGATGACTGTCCACAGCAGAAAGATGGCAGAGATATGCGCTTACTGCGACAAGGGTCTAGGAAGGGCTGGTTAATCGCGTGGTGTGAAGATGAAACAGACCAGAGTTCATGATGAGAAGCGATGGAAGCATGCAAGAGATCTCGGGAGCGAGAGGGCAGGAGAGGGGATATCAGGAAGAGGGCGAGTAGTATTGTGGGATGATCTTGATCTTGATCTTGATCCAGCTTTGGAGGTTGGAGGACTAATTCTTTTGTTTATCCTCATTTTATGACATAGGATAGAAGGCTCAGAAGTCTCTCATATGTGCTTACCTTCTCATCCTCTTCGTCGAAGCATGCCTGTATCTACCTTATATACATATATACCCTTCATCCTTCATCCTTCGTCGATCATAAGTCATGGATGGACATCCATTCATGCGTAATACTCCGCCACCCACTTCTTGATCTGCGCCACCTCGTTGTCCACCACCTTGCGCACTCCCGCGTTCGCGTAGTAATCCTCCATGTACAGATCCGAGCAGTGGAAGCCGCCGGGGATGATCTGCACCGGCTCGTTGGCCGTGCTCACCAGCTGGCCACCGGGACGGAAGGTCGACGAGACACCAGAGTCTCTCCAGGGGTCGTATTGTCTGCATCGACCACAGGTCAGTACGTCTTCATTCATGCTCGGAATCAAGTGCAAGAAACGCACCCATTGGTCCAGATCAATCTGGTCGTGTTGCGGGTCATGTCCCATCCACCGGTCCAGCCATTGACCGTGGCGGCGGTCTTGCCCTTGGCGCTGCCGTACGTGTATCCATTGGTTTCGGGGAAGTACAGCGGGCATTGACGTTGCCAGTATTCAGCGCTGACCAGACGGGGCACGATGGTGCTCACGTTCTCGGGGGCACCGCTGAAGATCTTGTTAGTAATCATTCTGTTGTGCCATCGGGGATAGGAAAGGACGTACTCCTGCCACCAGAAGAAAGGCTCGTTGCAGAGGAACCACTCCCACTGGCGGTCGACGGCGTTGCCGACCGAGGTATCGGTGAAGAGGGGGCTGGAGGCGTTGTAGCTGTCGAAGCAGGCAACGCTCCATTCTTCGGTCCAGTAGCCGTAGCTGGCGCAGTCTAGATCGGATGCATTAATTCGGACCCGTGGGTCTGAGAAAACGGCTGGCACTTACAGTCAGGCAGCATAGTTGAGTTGAACCAGTTGGCATAGTTTGCGAGAGCCTTCTCAAGGCCGACTCCCTCGGGTCCAGGGGTGACGGCGGCGCCGGCTTCGACGCCCTCGACGGCGTCACAGAACTGGAAGAATTCCGAGTATCCAGTGACAAAGTCGTTGTCTTGCCAGAGGTACGGGCCATTAGGGAGGACACTGCAACGTGTTAGAATTGCAAGATTTTTGTGGCTGCTGCTCGGGACTCACGCTGCAAAGTCATCGTAGTGCTCGACAGCACCCAGTCCGAACATCTCCTTAACCTTCTGCTGTTCCTCGGTGGTACCGGTCTTTCCGACCTTGTCAACGTATTCAGCTACCAGGGAAACGTCCTTGCTGCAGTTCTGCGCCATGCCTTGCTGGATGGGGTAGAAGTATTGCCACTGGGCGAGTTAGTGTTTGAGCATGGGTTAGCACAGGGAAACTTACGAAGTCATAGATGGCCTCCACCGGGGCACTGGTGGCATGGTAGGCCCAGAACGTGCCAGGAGCGACAGATTCAACCCAGGCAGTCAGAGCACCGCTGTATGAGCCACCAACCATAACCCAGGGCTAGGTAGAGTCAGTATATAATCTGAACATGAATTTTGAATGTGAACATACGGCATTCTGTGCATTGCTGCGGGTGCTGTTGTCGAATTGAAACTTCACCGTCTCGGCAAAGTAGGTCATATCCAGGACAGCCTGGTCAAGGGTGAGATACTGAAGGGTCTCAGCATTGAGGACCTCGTAGGGCGAGGAGTCTCCCCAGTAGCGGTCTGAATGTATTTGGTTCAGCTAGTGATCATGCAGGCAATAATCGGGCCACTCACGCTCGATGAGAATAACAGCACCCTGGATCTCCTGCGCATAGACACCGGTGAGGGTCTCATTGGTGAGATAGCCCTCGTAGCCATCGGCAGAGACCTCACCAGGAGTGAACAGAACCACCTAGTCAGGTCAGTAACAGTTCCTTACGGTCACAGACACCAATGCGGGCAAGATTGAAACCTGGCCGTCATGAGACCACAAGGAAGAAGACGTACCGGCGAACCAGGGCCACCCCAGTACTCTGTGCTCCACCAGTAGCGCTGCGAAAACGTGCCCTTCTCTGGATTGTGATGATCCAGGAGCTGCTCAAAGTAGGCCTCGCCCGTAGTGGCAGCGGATTTGCTGGACGCCGGACGAGAGACGGGCTTGGGCACGAGACGAGGGCGAGCGGCCTGGGCAAGAGACGCCCAGGAGACAGCCAGCGCTGCGACTGCAACAGCGGAGAAGGAACGCATCGTGAGCTGTCTGGGTAGGATTGAGGATCCAGCGACCACGGGAGACAGAACAGCACGAGGGGAGACTCAGCGCCGGGGGAGAGGGGAGGAAGGAGCGAGACATTTATGTCGGCGGTGCTGCGGGCTCGCACCTGATGGCGTGAGCTCAGCAGAAGCGGAGTTCTGCTGGTCGGTACTACACTACCCCATTAGATTGAGACAGGCACGGCATGAGGAACCTGGCAGGACGAATCCCAAGCGTGGCTGCCGAGTCAAATTACCTTGTGCCGTCGGAGAGCGTCGGGGGTGCCGGAGGGGGTGGAGCTTGCAGATGACATCGTCGGGAGGGAGGTTGACGAGAGATTGGGGGAGGCGAGGAACTCCGCTGCATTAGATCCCAAGCTAGGGAGCTTAGGCCCGGCGCCGCGGGGAGTCCGACTGGATGCAAATGGAGTCGGGTCTGCAGGAACGGTGAGCGCTTGTTATCGGAGCGGATCGTTGATAAATGATAACCAGATAGGAGCACCGCCGGAGGATGATTAGGAGAAGAACTACTAGGAACTAGTAGGGCGGCCGGGGAAGCCCGCCAACAACACATGCTGATGGGACCATTCGATCCATGCAGTATCTATAAACGCAAAGTACAATGGATTACAAGTGATCCCCCACCCCTGCCCCTTACAAGTCATCCTCCTCTTCCTCGGCAGTCGCCTTCCCTTGCTTGTTGAGGCGCGACATCTCGTGCTGCTCGCCCCGGCCAGCCGGAGTCGACATGGCGATCGCCTGTCGCCCCGTGTCCGATGACTCCAGAAACTCGCGCAGTCGCTTCTTGCCCTCCACCATGGCCTGGCTCGACGCGGCCTCCGTCATCTTCATAATCGGTCCCCACAGATTGAGCGTGTACGTCACGTACGCCCCCACCAGACACAAAAACAGGAGGAAGAAGTAGGCCGGGTTACGAAGAACTGCGCCCCGGTTAGCCAGGATCAAACCCACATCCATCAGAAGAATACTCACCAGCAACAATCTCGTTCCAGCCGAGAGCAAGAAGAATGCCGTAAAAGTACAAGGGAACCTGCGTCATGCCTCCGATGGCGCTGCGCTTGGCCTCCACGTACACCCCGTCCGCCGCCTTCTTGAACCGCACCGTCAGCTCCTGGCGCTTCGACTCGCTGAGTATCGTCATCTCCTCCTCCAAACTCTTGCCCTCCTCTTCGTCCACCCCGCCGATCGGTGGCAGGTCCTCCTCGTCGGCCGGGGTCGCAGAGCTAGGCGTGTGCCCAACCCAGCGATCCAGCGGGGGCGGTGCAGATGTCTCGGACAGTCGGAACCGGGCAAGAAGGGGAATCAGGGTCAGAGTCGATTCCCGTGCCCGGGTATAGATGCCCTCAATGTCATCGGTTGGCCGCCAGATCCGAGGGACACCAGCGTCATCGTAGCGGAATTTGTCTTCAAAGTTCTCACGCAACTTCAACAACAGGTTGCCCTCGACCATCTCCTCGTCGATCTTCGCGCGCAGAACGCCCCACGACTTCCGGCGCAATCTCCAAAGTCCAACGTCCACCTCCTCCAGGCTGGCATCGAAGCTACTGGCGCGGTCGGTGAATTTTCGCTCCGCGTTGAGGACCGTCTCAACAAACACATTCCACACCCGGTCCCAGAATTTCTTCTCAGTCGGCTTCTCTCCGTCCTCCGGCGCACCGCTGCCGGCCCGTCCGGATCCAAGGGCATTGAACTCGAGCCCGACAGACTCCCCAAGGCGGGACTGCACCCACCGCTCAACCCGGCTAGCAAGCCGTCTCATCTCCTCCCTTCGGAGCCGTGCGCTCACTTCCGCGAGCTCCTTCTCATACAGCGCCAGCTGGTGTTGGGAGTCGCTCCAGGCGGTATCCTCAACGGCCGTTGCGTGCGCGACTTCCTTGAACTTCTCAATCGCCTTGGTCACTTCCTCGTTGACAATCTCCGCGAAGTCATACCCGGTACCCTTCTTCTGCCCGGCCTTCACAGCACCCGATACTGCTTCGCTAAACTGGTTGATACCAGATTTGTGCATGGCGTCAAGCTGACCCTGGAACAGAGCCTTCAGACGGGTGTCGATCTTGCTCTCAAGCTCCGCATGTTTGCGCTGGTAGACTCCTTTGTGGTACCGACTGCCTTCAGTCTCGAAGGCCTTAAAGGCCTTGGACCGGGAGGCCCGCATCGCCGCTCCCAAGCCGCCCAGAATTTCCGGCTCCCCGAGGCGAGCCGCCTGCGACTGCTTATCCTCAAAGGGAACAATGGCCTCATCAAACGCAATCATAACCTCTCTCAGAATTTCATCGCAGCGGAACTGCGCCAGCAGCTCCTGCTGGGTGGGGAGGTCCAGGTCTTTGTTGTTCGCAATCTGATCCCAGATGCCTTCCGCATATCGGGAGAAACCGTCGGCGGGGATGCGACGGTGATACTCGGGAAGAAAGACTCCGCCGTCGGAAAATTCTCCCTTCAGCGCATCCAAGTTCGGGTCCTTCTGACCATCGCGGAATCGCAGGCTCAGCTTCTTCGTCTCGGTCACGAACTGCTCCGGCTGGTAACTCTTGTGCGGGAGCCCGTAGAACTGGAAGTCGAAGTAATCGTGTACCGTAGAATCCTCCAGACCGGCAGGCTTGGAAATCGTATCCCATAGGCGCGACATATCTTCCATCAGGGTTCGCTGCAGGTTCTTTAGAGGGGTGTTGCCGACAAAATCACGAATGACGAAGAGCAGAAGGGAACGGTGGGTGGTGCTAAAGAGAAACGGTCAGCACGGGGCACAAGAAAGAAGCCGAGCCATGTGCGAAACATACTTCTTATCCTTCAAGAACAGCTGCATGTTGACCTCAAAAACGGTCTTCAGCAGGCCCATATTTGCGCCCTGATACAACCCGACCTGGTGCTCCCAGATATTAACAATGAGCACTTCACTCGTTGCCAGCGCAAACAGAGCGCTTTTGCGCTCGAAGTCCTGGTCTTCGCCTCTCTCGCGGCCATCTGTACCCTCGACATCCATGACGAGGATGTTGTCGGCCATGGACGAGTCGCCGCCATTCTTGTTTTTAGACATCCAGATACCCTTGGTGGTCTGACGCCGTTCCAACTCGGACATCACCGAGAACTCGGTACCGAAGAGGTGGTTGAGTAGGGTCGATTTTCCCGTCGACTGGGATCCGAAGACGGATATAAGGTGGTAATTGAACCCGGCGGATGTGACATTTTCGAGACTGAGGTATTGCGATATATTTGCACTGGAGTGGTGGTTGTTAGCTCATGCGCCACTCGCAAACCCCTGAAGGCGTAATCCGGACGACAGCAGAGTCGCATGATGGTTATTTGTCCAAAATCTCAACCCGAACCACGCCAACAACAAACATTCAAACAGGGACCGCAGGAAGAGGAACGCCTACTTGAACTCCTTATTTCCGTCGATGACCTGCACCCCGTGTTCATATGCTGTCTTGTCGCTGCTCCCGTTGCCGATCGAGGCAAAATGGCCATTGGTCGCCATGACGAGGGACGCTGTGTGCGCTGCTGTCGGAAATTGGTCCTCGTGCGTAGGTTCCGTGCTGGGGGGGAGTTGAGTTTGGGAGGGTTGTCTTTTCGGGGGGGGTGGGTTGGGAAGACAACCGGGAGGGCTGTTGGAGCAACGTCAGATGCGGAGACCGTGGCGAAAGTGGAAGGTAGGGACAAATAGTACGGAGTAGGTAGGTGCGGGATGCAAAGTAAGGAGAGAGGGAGAAGGATCGAGGTGGGATGAGGTCAAAGTTCAAAGAGGGTCACCATGGGAAACGGGCAATCACAAGATGACAAGATGGCCCCCACCGAGGTCTGCTGGAAAGCGAGTGTGAGTGCTGAGGAAGCCGAGCTGAGGGAGTGTTTCTCGTTGTCCGGCGGGCCTGGTCAGGAGTCCTCCTCCGGGCCCATACTAGTTATTCTTAGTGGCCTCGCCTTGTTTCCGGTCGCCTGAGCATCCAGGCCGTGACCGTCCGTTCCGTTCCATACTAAGCTTCTTCGGGTTAGTGTCCCCGTGATCTGGAATGCCGTATCGAGTAAGGGTCGGGATCGGGATCGGATCATCTCTCTCGACGGAGTCCTTCCATACTATCGAGCAATTCCCAGCACATGCATGGAGTAGATCATTCAATTCATATTCAACGACATACCTAGAAGTGAGAAGAGAGGAGAAGAGATACAAAGTCTACAGACGTTTCAATACAATACAGATATATGGATATGACTCAAGAACTCCGGCGCAACCCACCATCCTGGCGTATCAGTCGCGGATGCTCCCGCTGATGCCCGCGCTGCAAGATGGTGTAAACATTATGAACGAATCCCTGTCAATTATTTTCGCTTTCTTTTCGCATGGTACACAGCAGCCAGTTCCCCGGTCATGCTAGACGAACCTGTTCAGGCCCGCTGTTTACTCGTTCAGGACACGGGTGACGAGACCAGTGGCAACGGTGCGACCACCCTCACGGATGTTGAAGCGCTGACCAGCCTCAGCGGCAACGGGGCGGTGGGTCTTGACGATCACCTCGACGTTGTCACCGGGCATGATGCGGCGGGACTGGTCCTCGTCGGGGAAGCTGAACTCAGCAGCCTCATCTGTAAGCATGGTTAGCAGAGCCTTTTAACTCGACACATGTACGGAATCACTTACCAGCAGTGCGGATGAACAGCTGGGGACGGTACTGGACACCGAAGCCGGTACGGCGACCACCCTCAGCCTCAGTCAGGACGTACATGGAGACCATGAACTTGTCGTTGGCCTTGGCACTGCCAGGAGCGGCAATGACCATACCACGGCGGAGATCCTCACGGCGGACACCACGGAGAAGGAGACCAGAGTTGTCACCAGCGCGGGACTCATCGCAGGACTTCTTGAAGGTCTCAATGTCGGTAACCTTGGTCTTGATGACCTCGTTGGAGGTACCGATGATCTCAACCTCACTGTCCTTCTTCAGAAGACCACGCTCGACACGACCAGAGGCGACGGTACCACGGCCGGGGATGGAGAAGACTTCCTCGATGGACATCAAGAAAGGCTTGTCGAGGTCACGCTGGGGGGTGGGGATCCAGGTGTCGACGGCCTCGAGGAGAGAGTCGATACGCTCGGTACCGATGTCGGCCTGGCGGTCCTCCAGGGCGCAGAGAGCAGAGCCGAAGATGATGGGGGTCTTCTCACCCTCGAAACCGTAGGTGTCGAGAAGCTCGCGCATTTCCAGCTCAACGAGCTCCAACATCTCCGGGTCATCGATGGCGTCGACCTTGTTGACAAACACAACAATCTTCTGGACACCGACCTGGCGAGCAAGCAGCAAGTGCTCACGAGTCTGGGGCCTGTTGACCGGCGTCAGCACTGATACTTCGGAGAGGTCAGCAGGACCAATGATTAACCGTACATCTGACCATCAGAAGCAGCGACGACAATGATAGCACCGTCCATGTTGGCGGCACCAGTGATCATGTTCTTGATGTAATCGGCGTGACCGGGGCAGTCGACGTGGGAGTAGTGTCTGTTGTCGGTGGCGTACTCGATGTGGGCGGACGAGATGGTGATACCACGCTTGCGCTCCTCGGGGGCCTTGTCAATGGCACCATACTCGAGGAACTGAGCCAGACCCTTGGAGGCCTGGTGCTTGGTGATGGCAGCGGTCAAGGTGGTCTAGAGGAATGTGTGAGAAGTTTTCGGACCATAGCGGGAAAAACAATGACGGGGAAATTGGCGTCTCACCTTGCCGTGATCGACGTGACCGATGGTACCTATAGAGAATGGATTAGCCATGGCATTGATAGACAGGAGCTGACGATGGATGCTTACCGATGTTGACGTGAGGCTTGGTACGCTCGAAGGCAGTAGCCATGCCACGGGCAGCCAGCTTGTCTTTGGCGAAAACATGCTGGATGGGGTTGACACCACGGGGGCGCAGCAGGGAGGCCCTGCTGGAGCGCAGAAGGAGGTTGGCAGTTCTGGCGAGGCCGGACATGATGGCTACCCTGCGATGGAAAAACAACCGGACAGGAATGAAAACCAAAGGAAACGCGATGGGACGGAAGAGAACACAAGCTGGGTTGGAGCAGACCTTCAGCCCGGAAAAATTCAGGGAGGCGCTGACTCAGCTGCCGGCCAATCACGCCCGCAGTATTGCGGAGTCCCCGGGCACGGGATACGCCAAACAGGTATACCGGCCAGGCACAGGTACGGCAGGGACCTACTTAGTACTGTGGCAAGTGCAGGGGTAAGTCCGGGGACATAGTAGATGATGATGCTGCAACAATCATATTATTGTTCATTGGATCTTTTCCACCGGGTGGGGCGTGCGCACGGCTTTGATCTGAAGTCGTCCTCATCACGGTATAGATAGCTCAAGATAGACGCCATGCCCGGAGCCTGCCTGAGCATGAGCATGGCAAATTATACCCGTCATATGGCCATCATCCAGCCGGGTACCGAGCAGAAAGATCTGTCAAGAATGGTTGGAAAGCCTGCTCGATCCTTTCCAAACACTGATACGTCGTTATATACATACACAGAACCCACAAACCCAATCCTCAATAGTATACACATTAAACTCCGATCAACCTTGATGCACAATCCTCAATTCTCCTTTTTCACCACTAGCACCACATGTCTGCCCGGCTCCCCTTCCATGGGTTTCACCGGTACAGCCTTGGCCTCCCGAACAGTGTCCATCACCCGGTCCATCAGAGTCTTAACCTCCTCCACGGTAGGAGATCTCTTGCGCTTCTTTTTCGTCAAAACCACCTCCACCTTCCGGCCTTTTTCGAGGAACGTCGTGAGCTGCTTCATGCGATGAGACAGGTCATGGCTATCGATCGCCCAATTCAGCTCCAGCTGTTTGAGGCCATCTCGGGGAGCTTTCGCTTTCTCCTTGGCCTGTTCCCGCAACTCGAATTTGTTCACGATTTTGCAGATTGGTACCCCGTTCTCGCCAGCCGATACCTGCTGCAGACAGTCATCCGCGCGATTGATAGATCGCAGGATCTCGCGGAGGCTTGCGGGAGGATCCAGACTGTTGGTTTCGTTCACCAGCTGAACAAATTGCGCCCCGATGTCTTCATCTAGGGTATATTGTGGCAGTGCACGAGGATTGGATTTTGCGCGATAATACCTGAGCAAGCTGCTCGTGGGACTGTACGATCGAGAGGGGATGTTATTGATTCTGGGGCCGAATCGGAAGAATTCTGGACGAAAGGTAGGTTGGGGAGTGGGGAGGATCTGACGAAGGGCTCTCGTCGGAGGGACGAGGCGGCGCATGTGCTTCATTTTCGGGAGGAACAGCGGCCCTCAGCGGCGATTCGACAGGAGCTCAGAAGAATCGGAGGATGGTCGCGATAAGGCTGGACGGAGTCTTGGAATTCCAACGAGGGATCATCGGGTGCAGGCCTGCGGGGAGCGATAGCTACCATGGACCATGTGGTGAAGTCAAGGTGGTCGGGAATGTGTCTGGGCAGTCCGGCTGCATGCGGCGACCGCCCACCAGCCACGGGGGGCGACGCCACAGAAGCGGGCGGATCCCCGATCGTTTCAGAGACCCTGAGAGGCGGAATACTAATCACGCCGGGTGGCCTTCATTTGCCTCTCCGTCTCGCCCTCATCGGTTCTCTCTCGCTCGCTCGCTCGCTCGCTTGCCCCTGACTTCCACCATCATCCTTCCCTTCGTTGGTTGGTTTCGCTTCCTACAATCTTTTTTGGCCTGGACCGGAGGCTCCCGGACGATCCTATGGTCTCTCTTCGTTTCCACCGTTAATCCACCATCTTTCCTTTATCCAACTCGGTCGGAACCCACGAGCGTGGTCCCCTCCCCCCGGACGTAACGCTCCCGCCGTATTCTTGGCCTTGCCCGCATGTCGACTGGCGTTGACAGTCGACACTCTCAAGGTACATCGTCCTTTGCATCGTCAGGCTCCAGACCTAGCAGACGTTCGCTGTCGTACTCCTCCGAACCCGCAATCACTTCAGCCGGCTTGGACAAATCAGTTGATAAATCTCGTCGCGGTTTCTCCAACATCATGATGTCCCAAACTCAGCGGTCCCGCTACCTCAAGACAGGTGCGATTGTCGGGGCTGTGCTGCTTATGCTGCTCTGGCTTTCGCCGTCTAAGCCTACAGTGAGCAATCTTGGATCCCGTAAGTACCCCTATGTGGACGATATTGAACAGGGCTGACGGCCAGTTAGAGCAACCGTCCACCGGTGTCGCTCCCCTCACGGACAAGTGCACGAAGCCTCATGACCCCTCCAAGCCTCTGATTCAGTATGCGCTCATGATCGACGCTGGAAGTCAGGGCTCCCGGATTCACGTCTACCGCTTCAACAACTGCGGCCCTACTCCCGAGCTTGAGAACGAGGTCTTCGAGCAGACTGAGAAGAGGCAGGGTGGTTCCGGACTTAGCTCCTACAAGGAAGATGCCGAGGGAGCTGCCAAGAGTCTGGATCCTCTTATGCAGGTGGCCCTCAAGTCTGTCCCCGCTGAGTACCAGTCCTGCTCCCCTGTTGCCGTGAAGGCCACCGCTGGACTGCGTATGCTCGGCCCCGAGATGAGCCAGCGCATCCTGGAGGCCGTCAGGTCTCGCCTGGAGACCGTTTACCCCTTCCCTGTTGTCTCCCGTGAAATGGGTGGTGTTCAAATCATGGATGGCTCGGACGAGGGCGTCTACGCTTGGATCACGACCAACTACCTTCTTGGAAAGATTGGCGGCCCTGACGAGACCCCTACTGCTGCTATCTTCGACCTGGGAGGTGGTTCCACTCAGATTGTCTTCCAGCCCACGTTCCCCAAGAGCCCGTCGGGCGGTATGCCCGAGAAACTGGCCGAGGGCGACCACAAGTATGCGTTGCAGTTTGGTGGTCGACACTTCGACCTGTACCAGCACTCTCACCTGGGCTACGGGCTGATGGCTGCCCGGGAGGCTGTCCACAAGGCGATTGTCGAGGCCAAGCTGGCCGCCAGCACGGTTGATATGTCCTGGTTGAAGCAGCCAATCTCCAATCCTTGCATTGGACCCGGTATGGAGCGTGAGGTCGAGCTGACCTTCGACAATGACCACGCACTCGCGGGCAAGGTTACCGTGAAGATGGTGGGCCCGAAGGAAGGCAGCAATGCCGCTGCCCAATGCCGTGGTCTGACCGAGAAGATCCTCAACAAGGATGCTGGCTGCAAACTGGCGCCATGCTCGTTCAACGGCGTCCACCAGCCCTCCTTGGAGAAGACATTCGCCCGGGAGGATGTGTACATCTTCTCCTACTTCTTCGACCGGACCAAGCCCCTGGGCATGCCCGACTCGTTCACGCTGGAGGAGCTCCACCAGCTCACGGCGACGGTGTGTGCAGGCGAGCCGGAATGGTCGATCTTCGAGGGCGTGGAGGATGCTCTGCCACAACTGCGCGACCGGCCCGAGTGGTGCTTGGACCTGAACTTCATGCTGGGTCTGCTGCACACGGGATACGAGATGCCGTTGTCGCGCGAGGTTAAGATCGCCAAGAAGATCAAGAACAACGAACTTGGCTGGTGTCTGGGTGCAAGGTGAGTAGTGATTCTTTGATTATCGATTGGTGCGACGATACTAACGAGTGATAGTTTGCCCCTGCTGAGCCAGGAATCCGGCTGGACGTGCCGGGTGAAGGAGGTCTCCTAAGCGGATGATGGTGATGCGGCGACGATAGTTAATAAACATTGAGCTTCTGCTCTTGACGTATACATTCTAATTTTCTGCAAATAGATCGTTGACGTTCGCTGTTCGGCTGTCCAACCTGTGTTATTAGACCTGTCGGTGTTATATATGGGTATGATTACTATGTGATGATCTATGATGCTGATCTTGTAGCGAACGTATACCAACTTTTGTAAACCAAGCCTAGCAGTGTCCCAGAATGCAGCCCCAAGCAACTATATATACCCTAGAACCAACCGGCAACCGGAAGCGCCAACCCATGCAATCAGTAGTCAAAATAGCCTCTATATCTCCTCGATGGTCGGTTTCTCCGACGAGGACTCCGCATTCCCCATCAGGGTATCCAGGACATTCGAGTCCTTGGCAGCCTTGGGTCTCTCGGGCAGGACATGTTCATTCTGCTTGCCTTCGGGCTCGCCCTCGGAGGCATTGTTGCTTTCCTCGTCCGGTCGCTTCTCTTCGAGAACACCTAGTCCCAGATTCTACACGCCATTAGCACGCCCCAAACCTTAAACGGGAGCCGTGGGGGAAAAAATCCTGCATACCATCTCGATGTACTGTCCCTCCTCGTCGTCATCCAAGTCATCCATTTGCACATCCTTCGCCCGACCGGCGGCAATCTCCTGTTCGAGATGCTCATTGGCGGTTTTCATCTGAGGCAGGAAGGAGGATAAGCGAGAGAGCAGGTCGGGGTTTTTCTCGATGCGGTGGATGCGCGGTTTGGGTATCGAGGGAATGCGCGGGATGTCGTCGGAGGGGGGTTTGGATTCAGGGTTTCCATTGGTGTTGGGTTCGTCGTCTTCATCGCTCTCGCTGTCGCTGGATCCTGACGAAGACGTGTAGTCGTCCTCATCCTCCTCGCTGTCCTTACTGGTTGAGTTTGCGGTGTGACGGAGGTGGTGGGCTGATGCAGCGGGGGAGTGTTCGCGCCGGTCGAGGTCGCGAGTGGAAGTGGGAGCGCATGATTGCGTGGAAGCGGCGAGGGGATCGGCCCCTGGGCGGTTGGAGGAGGAGGGGGACATGGTGGAGGGGATGATGGTGGGAAAGTACTAGTAAGTACAGAGAACGGAGTAGTAGAAGACTGGATGAATCTGCGGGCGATTGATTGGCGCCGAAGTGGGGAAGCGGCGGGTTGGCGGGGAACTAAACACAACTAAGGCATTAAGTCGTAGCCCTTAATGCTGCCCCCATGCCAGGCTGACGCCATGACGCCAATCGATCAGGCCAGTTATCCGACCTGCGTTCTTCATCGTGCAGCGAGCGGCAGGCACGCCTCGTTGGTGAAACCCCCGTGGCAGTGTTGCGTATGCAGTCCGTTGTCTCCTGGTGTCTGACTGCTGGTCGGGGCTGACCTCGTGGTGGATTCATCCGGCTTTGATAAGGCCGTTGTTCCCCTCTCCTGGATTCAGAGAGTCGCTTTTTATTGTCCCCTGGTTTGTCCCGGGCGTGGTTCGTCGACGGCCTCTCCCCGAGTCTGTTAGGGATTATCCTGGCGTGTCCCGGAATAGCTTCACCATCACTTACTTCGGTAGGTAAACTCTCTTTGTGCCTCATTGTCTCATTGTCTATCTGACAGGTCCAATCCCCCTTTGCCGTCTCCCTCTTTATCCCACCTCCTTTATAGCCATTGAATCTCCTTTCTTTTCTCCTGGCTCATAAACAATAGGGTCTCTTTAATCCGAACTATATATCCTCCAACACGGGGAGCCTACTTCTCACCCACCTTTCACTCAGGAGATATAACACGAGCATAACCACCATCATTCCACCTACTTCACCCCCAACCAACCAGCATACCACTGCACCACTACCCCCTCCAACCCGCCAAAATGAGCATCCCAAGCCTTCACATCAACGACCAAAGCCCCATAGAGGAGAATCCCCGCGACAGAGACCTCACTCGCAAATCCCTCCACCAGAACATCTTCGGCAAGCTACGTCCCCTCCCGTTTCAATATCACTGGACAGTCTGGTACGACCGCCACACCGACACCCCAAACACAGACTACGATTCCCGTCTCTACGTACTGCACGAGGACGTCGCCGACATCGCCACCTTCTACCGCGTCTACAACAACTACCCCTGGGACAAGATCCGGCTTCGCGACACGGTGCACATCTTCCGCAAGGGCGTGAAGCCCGTCTGGGAGGATCCGGAGAATCGCAACGGGGGGTGCTGGCGCTTCCGCGTCCCGAAGAGCAAAGCGCAAGCGTTTTTCCATGAGATTACCATTCTGTGCATGGCGAATGAGTTTCAGGCTGTGTTGGAGAAGGGTATAGTCCCCTTTTCCTTGTGTTCTTCTTCCCTGTTGCTTGATCAATATATATACTATCGCACTATATATACTATTCTGGATATAACTAACAAGATGACGAACAGAACACGACCACGTCCTCGGCGTCTCAACCTCCATCCGCTTCAACACGCACCTCATCTCCGTCTGGAACAAACTCGGCTCCAACGAGCGCTCCATCAAGGCCCTCGAACAAACCATCCTCGATCGTCTCTCCCCGGAACTAAGACCCACGGGCACCGGGTCAAACGCTTATTTCTATAAACGGCATGATGAGAACGATGGATTCCATGAGGCCGTGGAGAAGACTAAGACGTAGGTAGAAGTGGTCATTCTTTCATTGATTGATTGCTATGGGGGATTGCTGGGTTATGGCTGATCTTAGCAATCCTCTCTATCTATGTACATGCCTGCCTGCCTGCCTGCACGGGGTACATAGCTTAGCATTCAAGAGATGTGTTATTGTTAGGTGAATGAGATATTATCAACATGCCCGTATATACATCCAAGGAGAGTAATACCTAACGATGTACTAGTAATACCAAGAACGACCACAATGAACACAATCTCAATTGACGATATTATATACACTACTACTGTTATCCCACAATATCAGCTACAAAAAAAACCCATCTAACATATACCATCCCAAGTCCTATCCTGTCTTATCTTGGTAGTAATAATACTACTACTTATCCATTAGACGAACGATCATCCTAATATCCCACACAATACACCATATCCATCATCGAGCGTGCGTGCTTAGAAATCTAGATATGTTGATGAGTAGGTAGGTACTATTGATACGAATGCTCTAGTTGTTAGTAGCTGGATGACAGTAGTTTATTTACTTATTCTTATTTAATAGTAGCAACTACGCATCCATAGTACTTATATAAGTCTTATCGTTAGATAGAACTACTAGATAGAGATAAGCAGTAGACTGTAAGTTAGCTACTAGGTGGATAGGTAGGTAGATAGGTAGATATACAAAGCCAATCTACTAAACCACAAATGCCAATAATAATAATAATACTACATTCATTATATTATATTAGAGACATCTTGCCTGCTAATATATCTATCTAGTTATCTATTTATCGAGAGAGTTCGCGATAGATAAGCTCTAGATAGATAGATAGATAGATCATGATGGCCTCCGACTCACGCTCCGTCGTCTTGTCCTCCTTTCGTCACTGTCTCTTTCTCTTTCTCTGTCTCTTTCTCTCTCTCTGTCCCTATCCCGTTCGCGTTCCCGATTCCCGTTGTTATTACCCTCGGCCTCTCGCTCCCCACCGCCGCCACCACCACCAGGAATATACCGATCAATCTCCACGAACCGCGGCGGCGGGTCACGCTCTTTCTCCGTTCGCTCTGGCGACCGCACCCGGCGACGAGGAGACCGGCTCCGGCGGCTAGTGGGCGGGACGTAGCGGTCGATGTCGAGGAGACTGGGGGAGCGGCGACGACTGCGTGAGCGCCGGCGGGAGCGGGATCGACGTCGAGATGAGCCTGGTGCGCGGGGGGACTTCTCGCCTTCCCGGGGACGGGTGTCGTCGGGCTCTCGGCCTCGTTCTCGTTCGCGGTTTTGTTCACGTGCGTGGTCTTGGTCGCGGTCGCGGGGACGCTCTCGGTCTCGGTCTCGATCCTGGTCGCGGGGCCGGTCCCTGTCTCTCTCTGCGTCTCTGGTCCTGTCCCTATCTTGGTCTCTGGTTCGGTCCCTATCTTGATCTCTGGCTCGGTCCCTATCTTGGTCTCTGGTTCGGTCCCTATCTTGTTCTCTGGCTCGGTCTCTGTCGCGATCACGTTCTCGCTCGCGGTCACGATCTTGGTTTCGGTCCCGATGGACGGAGCGTGAGCGTGAACGCGAGCGGTATCGAGGGCGAGAACGGGATCGGGAGTAGTAGCTTCGTCGTCGGCGGTAGTCGTCGCGGTGTCTGTCCCTATCTCTTTCACGGTCCCTATCCCTGTCCCTATCCCTATCTCGATCTCGGTCCCGTCGATCTCGGTCTCGATCTCTCTCACGGTCGGTTCGAGTGGTAGATCGGCTCCGGCTCCGGCGGTTGGGGCGATAGCTGCGGTCGCCGTATCGGTTGTCGCGGAAATCACGAAGCACGAGTCGGTCATCGGCATCACGATTGCGCGGCTGGCTGGAGACATCGCGCGACCGGTCCGGACGGTCATCGTCGAACCGGGACGAGAACCTTCGTCTTGAGCGACTGCGACTATCATCCCGTTTTCTCGTCCGATTGCGATCGTCTGCTGTGGATGCGCGTGTTCGACTTGCGTCAGCGTCGCCCGGCGGGCTCCCTGCCCTGGTGGGAGTGTTGGAGTATCTCGATTCCGCCTTGGGCCCTTTCGGAGGTGGCTTGAGGCCGTTCTCAATCGCCTCGGCTTCCTCAAAGTCGAACTCGGGTTTCTGTCTCGCCTTGGCTGCCAGCTCCTCTCCCTCCTTCAGCAGAAGTTGTAGTGCCGTCTCCTCCAACGACTTTTCGTCCACCGGCGGCGGCGGTGGTGCGGGTGCGGGCGTGGGCTCTTTCGGGGTTGGCGACTTGTCCTTTCGCGACTCGCGATACCGTGGGGAGTGGGCACGATCCGAACGATAACCTTGGGAGCGATCCCGGTAGCGGTAGCGATCTCTATCCCTATCTCGATCCGAATCGCGATCTCTGGTGCGGCTGCGATCGCGCCAGTCGCGGTATCTGTCGCGGTCTTCCCGGCGTCGTCGCTCGTATCGTTCCTGGCGTTCCTTTTCCCGTTGCTCGTCCAGCTTGCGCTGCTCCTCCCGTCGCTGTTCCTCGCGCTCCCTGCGTCTAGCTCTCTCTTCTTCCTCTTTTTGGCGCTCAATCTCCCGTCGCTTGCGATCCTCCTCCGCTTTTTTGCGCGCCTCTTCCTCCTCGATTTCCTTTTGCTTGCGCAGCTCCTCCTGCCAGATCTTTTCGCGCTCGTCGCGTTTCGCTTTCACTTGGGTGGCGTAGTCCTCGTCGGTTTTATTCCCAGCCCTTTCCTCCTGCGCGGCGGGCTCTTCACCGATTTGATCGCGACGGATTTCGCGGACGGACCCGAGAATATCAAGAAGGAACTTCTCGGCCAGCGTATCCAACGAATTTTCAACATTCTTGTAGACATCGCTCCGATCCACGGCACCCTCGATCAGCGTCGCAGCCTTCCCCCGCTCACGAGCAAGCAGTCCCGGTTCGCGATCGATTTCCGACTCTGCCAGCTCAACCAGGAGTTTAGTAAATTCGACCTTGCCTTCCTAGACGGCGCATTAGCCACATACCCACCTAACCAACACCAAAAACGAAAATCAAGAATAAAAATACCCCATCATGAAACTCGGCCCAGATCTTCTTCCGAATATGATCAAAGCCACCCCTCTTCTTAAACGCGTGGAGCAGATTCTCAATGGCTGTATGCTGCGCCGCGGACAAAGGCAGTTCATCCGTCTTGAACTTCTTCCGCTGGAGACTATCCAGGTCCAAATCCAGCGACGCCGACGATGACCGCTTCACGCCGGCAGCCACCAACGTCTCGGACATCTCCTCTGGACCAGCCATGAGACATCAGCCAGGGGGAAAAAAACAAATCAGTTTAGGCAAGGAAAAGAACCCCAACCGGTAGTTTCTCCACCGACGCAAAGTTCCGGGGAGGGTTAGAATGTAGAATGTCGCAAAGGCGGAAGACCCGCGCGCGGCCGCAAACCCCCCGGCGAAACTGATCTTCCGAAAACCTCCGAACAGCAGATTGGGAACCACGGGGCCGTGATTCGCCGGGTATCATCAATCAATTCAACCTCATCTCGAAACGACCGTCCGTTTTCCCTGGTGTTTTGGGTTGCAGCTGAATTCCCTCCACCGCTGCGCGTCGCAAATCAATCACCTTCTTCCAAACCCATCCAGTCAATCCACCGCAGCCGGTCCGCGATCATGGTTCACAAAGTCCTCTTTTGGGGCGGCTTCGGTATGCACCACCCACCACCACCTACCTACCTACCTACCTACCTACCTCTACCAATCCAGCACACGAATTGAACTCCCATACCCCCACCCCCCCCCCTCCCCCCCTCCCCCACCCCCCCCCCCCAACTAATCAAGGAAATACAGGAATCGCCGTCCGCCTCTGGCAACTGGGCATCGAAATGCGGCCCATCCTCGCCAAAGAATCCCTCTGGGTGTATCCTCTCTTCGCCGGCGTTGGAGGAAGTTTCGGATACTGGCTCCAGGGCGTCGAGAGCCGGCAATTGAAGATCCTTGCACAGCGGAGGGAAGCCATTCTGGAGAAGCGCAGACGGAGGGACGAGGGAAAGATTGGAGGTGGTGGTGTTGAGGAGGGCATTTTGGCTGCCGCGGCGTGAAAAGACGCTAGGCTAGCTAAGCTGTATTATCGTCTGTGTTGTGTTGTGTGTGTTTTGTTTTTATGGCCGTTTGTTCTTGCGGGTTAGACAAGAAATATTATCCTCTCGGCTTGGTTATTTATTTTTTACTATCTATGATGTGATGGGAAGAGAGAAGGGATGGGGAGGGGAGGGGAGGGGAGGGGGTGAAAATGGATCAGAGGTTTGGAGTATTGTTGTCTTCGATTGTGGTGTGGTGTGGTACGGTGCGGAGTAGAGGTGTTGGGGATGCGGATGGTGGAGGGGTGTAGAATGATGTTGGTTGGTTGGTTTCTTGAGTGATGGGTGGTGTAGAGCGTGGGTATATCGGGTGCTGTAGGTTTGTACTTGATGGCCTAGGTCCGTTTAGTTGATGCTGGCTTAGCAGGTAGTTGCTGTTTGTTATGGGCTGATGGCTAGGCTCGGATTGGCGAATTCGTAAACATTTATGTAGGGGTGTTAGTCATCTATCTGTAACCAGAGTTATTTATGAGAACAAAATACTAGTTATAATCAGGCTAGTGTCATCACAGGAAATACATGGAAAGAACTATATTAGACATGATACCTCGTTGAAGCCGGTCGATCGTATATGTACAGCAAAGATGCTATGCCTTTTCCGCTGCAAACTGCAGCGAAACCTCCCATTTCTGCCCCCCAGACCCATATCCTCCCCCCAGTCGGTTCTTGATCAGACTGGCAATCCGTTCACGCAGTCGCACGAGATTCTCCTCTGTGCCCGATACTCGAAGCTTCAGGTTGGCCATGCACAGCCCGTAATGGACCTGCCAGAACCGGGCGTCATCCACCCCGTAAACGCAAGGATCGGCCTCGATGTCTCGGATCACCTCAGACACTCCTGGCCCCGAGTAGGACATGAGCAGCATGGATCCCAATGTCTTCACCAGTCGCACTCCGATGACACACATCGAGATGGAAATAGTGCCGGAAAGCAGCACATCCAGCCAGTTGTAGAGCTTAATGGATACCAGGGGCAGCAGCAGGAGCAGCGTGGAGCAAGACAGAGTCAGGAAATGGGATGGATTACTGAGAACCGACGGCAGCGACTCAATATACCCAAACCGCATCGCCTTCCCTATCCGCCCGTGATTCTTGAGACCGATGGCAGAGATCAGAGTAGATGAAATCGCCAGCAGAGCGGTGAAATCCACACGACCCAAGGACACCCGTTCGTGGACATGAGTATGATGAGGCTCGTGGCCGGAAGACTCCAGAAAATGTTGCATGTTATGAGATATGAGGTCCATCCCCATGAACAGCAGTAGTACGCACATGGCGAACCCAGCAAGCACCTCTGCGCGCTCCAACCCGAACGGGTGGCGAACACTGGATCGTTTCCATACTTCAAAGTTGCCCAAGATGTCGACAGCCACACATAGCAATGCACCGAGGGAGTCAAACAGAATCAGGTGCGATAGGGCCGTCATAGCCAAAGATCCATGAGCACTCCAAAGCGTATATCCTGCGATACACATGTGGCATACGCTCCACCAGAACCGGGTGGTCTGGTCCCTGGACATACTGGAGCGGTACTCTTTGAAAGTCGGAATGGGGAGCGAGTTAGGCAAAGCTAAAGGGGCTCGAGGGGGCGGTTCGAGGAAAATCTGATGCGAAATGCTACTATGTTTGTATTTGTGTCCGCGTCGCTGGCCAATGTTCTACATCATTAACGGTGGCGTCAGTAACTCCTTACGACCACATCAGCAGCAGCAAGCACTCACAGACTTCACGACTGGTCCTTTGGCCATTGTCATAGTCTTGAAATTGAATGGCCCTGCAGCATTGTCGCTCTGATCACCCTGCAATGCGTCTGCTGGGCTGAGGTTGAAACCCGCCCGCGTAGGGCTCAAGCGATTCGCATCTCCGGGATCCAATGCGCCCCGCGAAGCAGGCAACGAGTCCCTCAATGGCGACAGGGAGTCTTTGTCATGCAGAGCGGATGACTGGTCAGAAGTGCCAGGAGGATCATCTGGAGGTGGCGTCGGGGTGCGCGGAGGAATAGGGATGGGGAGGTTCGATGCCATGTTCGGCTGACGAAGAGCTGGCGCCCGCGCCGATGGCTTGGGTGCTAGCTCAAAGAAGCGCGTTACACCGTGCGAAACACGGCGGAGACGGGTACAGAGGCAGAGAATGGACAAAGCAAGGGCCTGAAGTTGGAATGTTGCAGTGTCTTATCACCCCAACTCTCCTCGGTTTACTTTCGGCCCCATCCGAGGTGGAGGCCTCTCACCGCCCGGCGCACTGCCAATATTACTGTATTGGGAAGGCGGCCAGCATCATTTACTCCGTTTCACTTCTCCAGGCCTTCCAACATATGCCATGCCCCGCTAAGAATCTGTCCTGCAGCATAGCTCAAGGATAATTTCAAAGGGCGAAGAATGGCACGATCCACCCCGGATTATATAGTTCAACTCACGTGGCTGGCTCTCGAGCTTGGTTATCGAAGAATGCCTCACTGCAGTAAAACTAGGGAGACCATTATATTTAACTGAGTATATCAAGCAGATCGGATTCCATTCTTGTACCGCTACAACGTGCCGGTAGTAGTGGTATTACGAACAGAACGAAAGCCTTCAGAATCAGTGGATATATACTAGCATGTTTTCTCGAGCATTTGTCTCGAGAACTGGATGCGATCCAATAGTCGAGTCCATTCCCCGCTACATCTGGGTCTACAGTCGCACCGCACCGTATACGAGTAGGATACAATTATGACAGAAACATAGATAAAAGCAAGGGATTCCGCAATCGAATCCTTATGGACAAGCGACGGCAAAACTGCAAGGATATCATTTATTTCTTACAACCGCAACCACCACAGCCCTTGTTGAATAAAAGGCTGCCGATAGCGGCATGACGTAGCTCTAGACAGTCACAACGATGTGATGAAACCATAACCTTCCACACACAACAACCCGGCCAATTAAACCCAGTACAAAGGAAACAACCCAAATCACTAACAATCATAATCAATCACACCGTTGCGCTTCATTTGAAGCAGCAGCGTGCGCGCTCAGATAAACCCAAACCAAACTCAAATACATTCATCTAGATCATACCATCCACACCACTCCCTTACTCCTCATCAATGGTAGCCTTGTAAGCAGTCTCATCCAGCAGCCCGTCCAACTCAGCGACATCGTTCACCTCAATCTCCGCGATCCACGCGTCACCCTCGGGGCTCTGGTTAATGAACTTGGCATTGTCATCAAGCACGGCATTACCCTGCTTGACCGTTCCGGAGACAGGAGAAAGGACGTCCGAGGCAGACTTGACGGACTCGACGGCACCGACGGGGTCACCGGCGCTGACCTCCAGGTCGACCTCAGGGAGCTCGACAAACACAACGTCACCAAGGGACTTGGCGGCGTATTCAGTGATTCCGATCTTGGCTAAACAATTCAAACAGGAGTGTTAGTGAGTCATGGAATGTGGTAGGTGGGTGTAGACGAACCTGTCTTGCCGTCGGCGGCGAGCTCGATCCACTCGTGCGACTCGGTATATTTCTTCAATTGAGCTGCGTGGGTTTGAACATTAGCTTTGAATACAATCTAGGAGGCTTCAATGGCCTCATTAACCTCGATTCAGGGGGGGGTTCTCACAGAATGGGCTCTGGGAGAAGCTCCGGACACTTCCCCGCGGGAAACTTGCGGGCGCGGCCCTGCAGACGGAGGAGAGGGGGAGCTTCTGCGCAAGCAGGCGAGAAGCGAAGGGACGGAGGGATCTGGCGATGGGAGACATGGTCGGAGGTTGGAGTTGAGGGGAGAGGGGATGAATGTGAGAGGAGCGAGAGAGGAGAGAAAGTGTGAATTGAATTGGAGAGAAAGGAAGAGAGCGAGGGGAGGTAAATTAAATATGAATGACGGAGGTGAGGGCGATTCCCGGCGCTGATAGCGGTGCCAAGGCGGGTGCTGATAAGAGCAATGGGCGAGCCTCCGCAATGGCCTTCGGAAAAATCTCATCCCTTCCAGTTCCGTGTTTGGTTCTCCGTCGTCTTTTCGTTCCCCGACGCTATCTTTCAATCGAGACCCCACTCCACATTGTCGATGCCATGTTGTACGAACTGATTGCAGTTGTATGTGATCTGCGACTCTTTGAAATGGTTTCTCCTGGAGGTTGAGATAGATGCTGATTCATGACTACAGGTCCGTCCCGGCAGCCTCCAGGAGGTTCGCGAGTATGTGCCTGCCCATCGTGCTTTTACCGACCCATCTTCTCGAGCAATATTCTCCTTCACCAAACCATCATACCCTGCGACTGTTTACTAACGATCATAGTATCGCCCGCAATGCCGGCATCCAGGTTCTCCGCTCCGGCGGCGTAGTCCGCGGATACACCAACTGGGGCACCTTCCGTCTGCCCCGGCCCACGACGAAGCACCAGGCCCGGTACAAGGAAGGCCACCACTTCATCATGCGCTTCGATGCCTCCGGTCCCGTGCAGGCGGCGGTTCGCAGAACCCTCGGTCTCGATCCCCGGATGGTCCGGTTCTCCGTTGTCAAGCTCGGTGACAAGCTGGAGGAGATCAAGGCCGTGGGTGGACAGGTCGAATGGACCAATGCTCGCAGCGTCTTCGAGTCGGTCTAAATGTGTTTCGAGGGTGATCGTGGTCGCTGAATGCGATTGTTCGTTCGGGGTACGGAAAGCGGATTCGAATCGTCAATGTATTATTCATGGGATGGGTTTTATTTGTATATCATATCAGCATTATCGGCGCATATACCTACTTGGCAGATTTGGTCAATAAAGAGGGTGATCAGTTTTCTGCTCTGGCAGTTCCATCGGTTCATGGTTCTATTGGGTCAATGAACTTGACATTGTCCGGTATTAGATCGGCTAAGTAGATGTGGCCGTTGCATCAATGGTCTCTCTTCCGAGAGGCGATTGATCAGAACCATAGAAAGGTTCTTTGATCTACGCTCTCCATCTACCAGGATAGTCCATCCTATCGCGGGTGTCATGCAATGCCGTGCCTAGCAACGGGTATACAGAAGGAATGGAACAACGATAATCCAGAAGGCCTCATGCTGCAAGCAGCGCTGGAAATGCCCCAAGGGATACGCAGCATAGCGTTGCGATCTGCAGAGTACACCGAGAACGCCACTATTGATGATCCTCGAATTAGGCTTCAGTAGCCAACTAACTCCGCCCGCTCAGCCGAGGCTCTTCTCGATTAGATCGGTTTCGGTTAAGTAGTCAGTCAATGGCACATGAGCTCAGCTCAACATACAATCTTACCTGTCCATTCTTCACCGTTCAACGAGTGTACAGACCCTGCATGTCCAATAGCCACATAGCGTACCAAGCAACATAAGTCATCGCATATAGCCCAGTCCACCTCCTGTGAATCATCTACACCCTCAGCAAATAATCATATACTCATTCACCACCCACCGTACACAATGCCCACAGACACACCCAACCGAAGCCCATCCTCCTTCGCAGAGCTCATGGCCCTCCGACGCCTCCCCAACCCACCCAGCAGCAGCACCGAAACAGAAAAAACCGAACGCTTCGAATCCCTAGCAACGCCCTACCCACCTGGCGAAGGAACAAGAACCTTCGGCGGCCACGTCTACGCACAATCCGCCTATGCAGCCTCCAAAACAGTCGAGAAGGGCTTCGTGATTCACGTAGGTCCATCCATCCATCCCCTCCATATCATAGACACACTCACTAACCACACCCAATCAGAACATGACGGGAACATTCATTCTAGGAGGCCTCCTAGACATTCCCTTTGAATACACAGTACGCCATCTCCGCGACGGATACATGTACTGCACACGCTCCGTGGACGTGCGCCAATCAGGCCAGATCTGTTTCTCGTGCCTATGTTCCTTCAAACGGGACGAAAACCAGACTTCATTCTCCCATCAGCCTACCCCTGTGCAGGAGCGGTATGCGTCCATCATAGCGGGAAAACAGCCCGAGGAGTACCCTGTGAGTCCGAGCATCGACGTCGACTGGTGGACTGAGGGGGTGAAATCGGGGGAAATATCGGAGAGGGAGTTTCCCGGGGTGGATGCTCGGAAGGTTGATATGATGGGGTATAATCAGACGGAAGAGGTGAAGAGCCATCCAGAGAAGTATCGGCAGTTGGCGATGTATTCGCTAAAGGGGTTGCCGTCGGACCCGGGGAGTGAGGAAGAGTTGAGGGAGAGGGAGGGGTCGGGGGAGTTTGATAATTTGTATGCCTGTGCGCATATGTATGCGTGTGATAGGAATTCGTTGTTGTTGATTGTTCGGGCGCTGGGCCATGGGAGCTTTACGTCGATGGCGAGTTTGACTCTCACGGTGGTGTTTCATCAGCTGGGGGAGGCGTTGAGGATGATTGATTGGGGGTCTGGGGCGGAGGATGGTCGGGAGGGAGTAAAGAAGAAGTGGTTTATACAGGAGGGGTGGAGTCCGCGGTCGGAGGAGAATCGGGCGGTACATGAGAGCTGGTTGTGGACGCCCGATGGGAAGTTGTTGGCTACGAGTTATCAGGATAGCTTGTTGCGGTTCACGAAGTTGAGGGAGGAGAAGCTTTAGTTCTAGAGTGTAGACTTAGACCGATATTTAGATGCACAGGAAGCGTTGTATGAATGCCTTGCAATGGAATGGTTGCATGTATTACTGTGTGCAGTGCAGGATAAAGTGCATGTGCCTTTTCCACAAAAAAGACATTTTATAGACAGTTGGCTCACTTTCGCTGGCAACTATCCCATATCTGGATTTTAAGTGCGAACCATATGTCAATACACCTAGGGATACGTCCAAATTGACTAGACTTACAAGGAACTAGGGATGTGAACCAACTCGCCGATATCAACAGTGAATAGGTGCCAATTAAATCAATCCATTCCTCAGGCCTTAATATCTTTATAAATGCGATCCATTTGCTTCACTGGCGTCCACTGGTGGGCAGAAATCAGCCAACAAGATGGTACACATACTCAGACAGAATCATGAGTAAAACTAAAGCTTGGATCTACCCTCAAATCCAGCAACAAACGAAGCACTTTTGAGCTCCGGAGGCTGGGCCAGACTGGACCCGATTGCCTTGGCGAATTGTTTGAATTCGGGGGATGCTGTATGCGCCTTGAGGCTGTCGCCATCCTTGTATCTGTAGATCATCCGGTGAGCTTCTCCCGTTCATATTCGCTGCAGCTGCACCCAAACTCACTTTTCAACGAAAATCAGCTCATCACTGCCGCTTGACTGAAGAGCGAAATAGATCTGAGTGTCTGGTTCGTTGTTCTCGATGTGTTGCGAGAATGCCTTGAAGGCTTCCACGACCTAAACTTCAGATTAGTTCTTATATATGAGACACAGTAGGGATTTGCAGCTTGCGAACTTGGTTGAATTTGTCTGGCTTGGGCACAAGCTTGACAACATTGTATAGCTCGCGGGGTGCCATGATGATGCCGTACGTAGACTCGATAGTATTACCAATTTGATGGATGAATGATGGTTCCAAGAGGCTCCTTGTTTGGTGCCTCGGATCGGCAATCGGCTGGATTGCCTGGTGGGGAACGGGACATGCCGAGGCTATACGCACTTACGCAGAATTGAGATCATCCATCACGGAGTCTAGGGTCCAGGAGCTGACAAACGCTGACTAGACCCAGAGTAAGGCAGGGACTCGGTACCATGCTCATCATGCCACGCTCTTGCCTGTGGCTAGTGCTGAGAGACATCGGATGGCCAACGATGCGAGCACGTGAGGCGTCGCCCATCTCGTCACGTGGCCTGGATGCCCGATGACGTAGCTGCCCAGGACCGACCGAGATTCTCATCATCCACTTTCCGCCCTCTGTCAGATCTCGATTCAACAATAGTTTCTTTCTTGTACGTCAACTCAATTCTGTCGCGTGGTCCTCTGAGGGAGGAATGTGCCGTCCGGATTTTCCCGGCACGATACAATGAAAAAGACATTGCTTCTCGTGTTTATCCATGGCTTCAAGGTACCGCGCATGCTCCACCCATCCTCATTCGCCTCTCTCCTGAAGGGCGCACGTGCCCGGTCCTTGCCGGAATCTATGCCTTGAACCCTCGCTAACACACTCAGGGGGACGGCGATACGTTTGCGGAGTTCCCGGGACACCTTCGTGTACTGCTTACTCGCTCCCTTCCCGCCGTACAAGTCGCCACTACGGTGTACCCGAAGTATGAGACTCGAGGTGAGCTAAAAGAATGCGTGAGTGTCTTTCGGGAATGGTACGTCAAACCCCTATACGAGACTGGCCAGAATGGATAGAGCATGACAATAACATCCGACCGCGATGTAGGCTCCAGAACAAAGTCATCGACTTGGAGGTTGCGAACCGAACAGCGTCCCCCACGGTTGACCCCTCCGTGCATGTGTTTCTAATCGGCCACTCGATGGGCGGAATTGTCGCTGCTGAGACCCTTCTTCTACTAGCCTCGGAACAGCCAATTCCTGCAACCTCTTCTGCAGAAGCTGCAACTAATTCCCTAGCGGACTCCGGCACTGCGGTGGGGGCGGACTCCTTCATGTTTCCTCACATTCAGGGTGTTATCGCATTCGATACCCCTTTCCTGGGAATTGCTCCGGGAGTTGTCTCGTACGGTGCAGAAGGGCAGTACCAAAATGTCGCCTCAGCATACACTGCCCTGTCAGAAGTGGCTGGCTTGTTCGGGCTGGGAGGCAGCGGTTCCCCGAACAAAACAGCGTCTACTGAGCAGAAAAGCGATCCCAATAAAAGTCTACCACCTTCGGCTCCTAGTTCTTCTTCGAGTACAGACGCTGCTGCAACACCATCCTGGCAGCGATGGGGCCGATATGCCATGTTCGCGGGAGCTGCAGGAGCCGTGGCTGCGGGCGGGGCGGCCGCAATGTATTCACAGCGTGAGCGACTGACGGACGGCCTGGGCTGGGTGTCATCCCATCTGGCATTTGTTGGCTGTCTAGCTCGTTCTTCGGAATTGCGGCGGCGCCTTGCACTGCTAGCCGACGTACATAAGGACCGAGGCATTGGCTGCGTCAATTTCTATACGTGCTTGGGCAAAAATGCAAGCGCTCTAGTAGAGAACAGAAATGCCGGGGTTTCATCGTTCAGCCAGAAGATCATACGCTCGAAAAACCGCACTTTTTGTTCGCTTCCTGTGGAAGTGGAGAGCACCGGGATCTCACAAGAAGACATCCGATGGGCCAGAGCCGTGAATGATAAAGCTGCAGATGAAATCAAAGCACACATTAGCATGTTCTTGCCGAATGAGAACCCGGCCTTTCATTTACTCGTCGCTGATGCATGCAAGGTGCTAGTGGAGTCGGTTGACAAGGGCTGGTACGCCACGGCCACGGGGCCAATTGAGGAGGTGGACGGAGACATGTCGTGGGCCGACACTGACCGTACCAAGGGCCAGGCCGATAGTAGATTCATGGACGGGGACGACGTTGTGGTCGTGGATTGACAGCCTGAATGCATTTCTAATCACAAAAAGCAAAATGCCGAACGTACTTGCTCCCGGCAGTTTATGCACGTCGCGCGCGCTCTTGGAATAACCGCCGCCGGACCGCGCCCGCCACCCAAGCAAAAAAAAAAAAAAAAAACAAAAAACCAAAAAAAACCCCCAAAAAAAAAGGAAAAGAAAAGAAAAGAAAAGAAGGAACTCCGTCGGAACAAATCTTAACATTCGACAGATGCGGATTATTCCACGTAATCCGTTTCACCCGCCGTTTGGACGAAGCTGGGTGGCAGACGTGTGGCTGATGGTCGAAGGGTCCGATCACACCCCGAGCAGATGGGGGCGGGGCCAGGTAGCTAATGCTTTCGCCTATAGCAATGCAGCGCGTCCGCCCTAAGGGAGTCATGACCATCACCTAGGCCCGACTCATGTCGTGGACCTTTCCCGTTCCGAGTGACCGGCAATTACAAGTTTGGCTCTAGTGGTTCTAGCAGGAGCCTTCGGATTTGATTTCCACTGGCTAGTGGCCAGTATATTTCGTCTTCGGGCGACTGTGGGATTTCCCCCCCGAGGCATCAATCATACCACTAAATTAAGGTTCACGGTGCTCCAGGTAGCCCCGTCCGCTCTTTCTTTACTCCAGATGGAGTAACGGGGTTAGTCGGGGCAATTGGAGGAACGTCTGATGAATTTAGTATTTCCTACTCCGGCTAGGCACTGATAACCGATAGTACACACTCTAGCAATATACCAACAAATTAATGGCAATATAAAAACTGCGCGTGCCAAGAATCACCTCACACTGTCCCATTCGATGGTGACAGGTGAAAGCGGGACAGAAGAGCACCGAGTGGTAGAAGGTCACACGGATCATTTCCGTTCCGCCCTCCACTGGGCTATAGGACAAGGTTCGGAAGATGTCCAAAACAGCTAACAATGAGATCCACCAAGGGGGGGAAAAGAAATAAACCAAAGATAAACCTAAATATCGCTCGAGGGTACCCACATTGTTAGATTATGCTTAGATTCGATAATGATTGCATGGGACTGCAGTAGTTGAAGTGAAATCATAGACGAGAAAGTTAAAAATTCGGAGACGGGCGGACGGAAGAAGCATCTGGCATGGCGTGGAACATTGAAAGAATAAATCATACCGAGTTAGGCTAATAATTCTGGCCGTGATAGGTGGACGTCCGATGATGATACATGCTCCCGGCATACTCCGAACTTGCATCCGGGTACCCTGTGTGCCGACGATCGTCATCGGGTAGAAGCTCCTTGACTTCCCAGGTATTTGGCTTGATCCCGACGGAAAATTCGAGATCTTCTTTGGTAATATAGTCCCAGAACTAGACAGGGATGTCAGACCTTGCAGATTCGATCGGAAAAGGAATAGAGGAACATACCTTGTATACCATCATGACGGCCAAAAGGTTACAAAATGTAGCAAAGAAAAGTCCATCCATATAGTGCTGTACGCTGTCACAGATCGTGTCACTGAATGCGTAGAGGAGCACCTGGCCACAGATGAAAACCACGAGACCAAAAGCGATGTGGCCTAGGGGCCAGCGGTCTTCAAGGGTGTTCATGACCAGTAACAGTGACATGATCAGATATACCGCGATGCAGATAGCGTTCAGAACATACAGGACGACAAACATGCCGACGGTGTTGGTGGGACCAAGGCCTCCCCACGCCTTGAAAGTCGCGAGAGAAACAAGGAAGGAAATGGCGAACATTGCCGCGGACGAAAGCCGCAGAAGCCAGACAGAGAGAATGGTTCCATCTTCGTAGAGTTGGAAGCCAACGAATCCGTTAATGAGCAGGGATGTGCAGAGTGCGGAGGCCAGTCCATTTTGAACAGCAGCAAAGTAAAGAAACGGGCCACTCCCAGGTGGAGCCACTCCTGCATCAAGGATCAGGGAACATATAGTTAGAGCCATGTAGATGTAAAAGAACGTAATGATCTCCTTGCGACCTATGACATCATGATATCGGTTAATGTCACTCAACTTTTAAAGTGTCTCTTTTCTTTCAAACAAGCCCAACAGAACAACACAGAGACGGGAGAGAAGCATACCGACAGCAGTGAACTTAGACCGGACATGTAGGATCATAATCACTGTCATCGCCAGCGCGATGATATGAAGGAAGCATGCGGCGCCTTCGAAGATGATTGTATTGGCCAGCTCAATGTTGCGCGCATAACAGTTCGGTATGATGCCCGTCGAACCCGATATTGACGACGGCGGGCCCACCAAGGAGCATAGCGGCAACGGGGCCTTCTCGCAGATCGAATCAAAATCACCGAATCCCATCGTGGTGTTGGATCTGGTTTCACAGACAAAGGATGGTTGTGTGGTGTCCGATTGTTTGGGTCAAATGATAACCTGCACGAGATGGGCGGATCCGAGCCGTCTCCACAACGACGGACGGGGTTCCCAGATGAGCCAAATAGCACCCCTCCTCCTTTTACCGGAGGGCGGTCACAACCTAACGAATGACGTGGCTGTCGCGAGAACAGCAAGAAGCGATCTGTGAGCGAGGGTCGGAAGAATCGCCGAAGATCCTATCGAAGCGATAGGACCACGATGCGACGGAGTTCAACGATGAGGGGGGGGTCATGGAAAGATCTCTGGCGCTCAGGTTGCCGGGATGAGAGAGGATCGCATCACGGGGTGCACTAAGGCCTGATCGGGATTGGTCTGGGGGAGGAGAGCCGTTGCCCTCTCGGGCATAGTGCATCTCCCCAGAAAGAGCACTGCGCTAGCCGCAATAGGAAGGTTGTTGATAGTGACATTTAGTCCGGCAGACTAGCAGTCAATCCCCAGAGCTGGAGAATGGCTCTACCTGGCAGGCCCTGCTATCTACTTAGGTGCCTAAGTTGGTGGCTACGGGGGTCTATACATATTGAGGTATAAAGTACCAGGACTAAATTTCTGTTTTGGGCTCCGTCCCCATCGGCCCCATCCCGATGTGGCTGCTGTCGAGATATAGTAGTACGGAGTACTCAAGCAGTTCTTGGCCAGGTACATTGTCCCCCTGCAGGTACAGGGACTTGCCATCGCTTAGCCCTAGGGGGCACTGCTTACTGAGAGCTTGGTCTCTGTCAAAAATTCACAGGGAGGTTTTCCGGGTCCTCCGCGGCATCGACGAGGGGGGGAGCCGGGAGTCGAAAGTTCGAAGTGGTTGCCCCGCCTGTCCCAATTGAGGCTGGCGCCCCCGCCTGACCTCCGAGTCCAACTCGGGAAATGCCGAGCTTGGACCTCTTCCCGGACGCTGTCGATGACGGCCGTGGTTCTGACTCGCAAACTGCCAGGGAACACCCTAGTCCCGCTGACCATCCTATCTCAGGCTTGGACCAAGCTCCCTCAATCGTTAGGCGGCCGAAAATTGTGGCCCTCCGGCCCTCTCAATGTCTCACTAATATAGTTCTTTTTCAGGCACTGCTCGATGCTCCGACGGGTCTTCACCTTTACCCATGCTCTTACCTAGGTACGTACTAGTGAATTTGTTGGCGGCCCCTTTGGACGCACGCAAGCACCATGTCTTATCCCGGCAAAGCTGCCCCCCCGTACACACTGGGTGGTCCACGGGTTTGTCACTGGCACCCTGGTCTACCAGAAGAAATCCGATTGTTTGCCTCAGCCGCTTGCTGACGCATCTCAAAAAAAAAGAAAGAAAGAAAGAAAGAAAGAAAAAGAAAAAGAAAATAGGAAAGAGAAAAAAAAATACCTCAACAACCTCTGCCGATAGCAGTCTCCCACTAACCGCCTTACTAGGATCAAGCGGCAATGGGCCGAGACTCTGCATATGGGACCATCTGAGTGGGCACTTCTCACCATCTTGTGTGCCTACGGAGAACACCCGATCCTTCCATACTAGTCTTGTCGATTTAGACTGGCCAGAATAGGGGAATGGAGAACAAGAGACAACAATTAGGTCAAAAGAATCACACTATGTTCTTGGCACCGTTGCTCCCCGATCTCCCGGAAGCTTACGCATACGATACCAACAGTTAACGGCAACCCGGTGTGCGGCCGGTACAAGGATCCTTCTTTGATTGCCCCTTCAACGAGAAAGGATCGGGTGAGGGCTGGTGGTGGTCCAATCCCGAAACGCACAGAACCCTTGCGTTTCTGAGGCCTTCGGCATGGATAGTCTCCCAGCCTTACCCAATTGTGGTTGATGCTCAGAGATTGACGCTGGGCTTTCTCGGGGCCAGCATGAGGTATCTGTGGCTGATAGTGATCCTGGTCAGACTTTCTGCTATATCACCTCCTATTCTTCACGAGGAGTCCTGCACTGCCGCCATCTGTGCCCGAGCATAGGGTCTTAGCTACCAGGCCAAGGTGGCACCATGCTGCCAAATTACCTTGTGGATAAAGTTATTAATCGCATGGATTCTACAAGGGAGCAAACGTATGCAGGTTGATCCATGGTATATGCGAGAGGGAATAAAAGACGCCCGCCGATACAGAGGGTGCGGAAAGGGCAGGACGGGCCAGGCACCATGATATTCGCATTGCCCAATGATGTCCCACACCTCTGACGAACTAACTTATGATTTCCCCATACCCGATATTGGCTAATACATCTATCTGGCTATCCCGGGGCGACTGGAGTCTAACCATGTTAGCCAATTGGAGCGATTCCCCTGACGGCTTTAGAACTACGAGCATGAAAATTGAAATTCGGGCACATTGACCATCTCTCCTGGTTTGCAGGGCTCTGTTCCCATTTGGGTCCCCCCAAATGCTACGGCTTACCATCACCGATGCATGAAGATCCTAGTTAGCGCCACGTGCAAGTGAAGCATCAACGGCTGCGAGGGACCGTGTCGATCTCCCATTGACCCGATCAGTCCGCGGCAGATGGGGCTTCGCATCGCGGTGGAACGGTATCCGCCGGTACTCCTTCAAAGTTAGTAGCTACGGCATCATCGCTGTCCTCTAAGGTGACTGATGTGCTTCCGATGGCACTGGACCCGCATTTGTACAGGGACCTCCCTTTGTCAAGGTTTGCTCCGTACAGACGGCTTCAACGGCCCTGAGGTTCGCGGAGCGGGTCTATAATTAAAGATTCAAACACTCCAGAAAAAAATAATAAAAATAAAAATGAATTGCCAAATTGACTTTTTTGGGCACACCTGGGAAAAAAAAATTTTTTATTTTCAGGAAAATGGATTTTTTTTTTTTTTTTTGGAAATTAAAAACATTTGGTTCTTTTTTCCCCCTGTTTAACCTTGCTGCAAGCGGGCTTGTGATGGGCCTTAAATTCCTATCCCTGGAGCTTGCATGGCAAACACTACTACTGCCCACCATGAGTGGCATATATTATTCCAGGCCTGGGACACTTTCTGAAGGGGAACAGGAGACTCCTCAAAATCTGTCAAGCACGAGCCTTGTCGATGCTCCAGATCAGTTTAAACTCTTGCACCGTTTCACATCCCAGTCCAGTCCGAAACCTTCCTCTGGCCTCTTCACGCAGCGCGGAACGCCTGTGTCTGTCCCAATCGCAACCACTTGCATCTGTCGTCATTGCACTGCGTGTTTCCCGTCCCGTTGAGATCGAAACCTGACGACCATGTGCAATTACTTTAAAAACTACTACATCTACAGCACCTGTCGCGAGCCATCCGCCCATTTCATCCGGACATCTGTCGATGGGGCCAAAGACCCCAAATGCGCGGAAAGCCCGCATGACCGGTTCATTGTGGTGGTTGGGAAATGTCGCCTATGCCGTTAACTGGCATCAACAACCGGTCAATCGCCCTCAGCAGCAACAGTGCGACCTTCCTCTTTCGGCCGGGAGCGACGGCGCTCATCCCAGTGGAGCCCGCGCATCTTGGGGCCTGGCGACTACTGACTACCTACTATATCGGAACCACGACGATACCTCCTCCGTTACGACTCTTTCATGCCTGCCGTCCTTTTCCCCCGGGGTTCCTTTCTCGACCTCTCTCTTTCTATACTCTTTGTAATATCGACGATGCTGGCCTTCTCATGTGCATATATTCCCGTTGATCCTGTACCTTCATTTCTTGGTTGTTTTATTGGATATTGATATCATGGTCTCCGGGTTTACGATCTGCGGAATTTCGGGTCCCATATTTGCATGGCGCTTGGAGGAGCCTAAAAGAGCGGACGTCCTTTTTAGATCGTTTCTGAATGTTTGTTTGTCTGTCCAATTCCAACAATGGAACTGTTCTTGTTCCCCCTGACTGGAGAGCACGGTGACGTATCCCAGCTGTCGTGGCCGTCGGTGTTCGAAGAAGGATATCACGCCGATCTAGAGCTCGCACAGAAAGCCCCAGCAGCATCACATGTTCTGCACATGTGCTCCTCGCTCGGAACCTTCGACAGCACAGATGGAACGATCCCCGGCGGATACAAGACTAACGGGCGAGTAAGAGTAGCGGAAGGGTGGAAGAAACGCTACACAAGGTCCGCCTTGACCGTTTTGCTCAGGGTATCTTGCTCGCAAGGTGCTCCGGACGGGGCGCTAAGAGACAGCTAGCTGGTTATCAACTCACAATGGCCTCTGACGCAGAGGCCTGCAACGCAACCCGTTGCCTGCCAAGAGGGTATGGTCCTGCACCTATGGGGGGCCAGATGGAGTCTGTGCTCCTCCGCTTAGCCAGCGACCGGCCGAAAGGTGAACTCCAGTGGTCCTCCTAGCCGGACGGGTGATTTTTAGCACCCCAGGCTATTTCTTCCTCCACCAACCCCCCTCCCCGGCGTTTGGGGGGTCGCACCAGTCCAAGGTTCTCGCAGGGATTCGGTGACCCTTGCGGTTTCCACTCAAAAATACGGCATAAGGAGGGAGACGACGGCAGTCGTGCCTCCAGTGGCTGCTTCGATCCCCCCCTGTCAAACATTTCGCATCCGGTTATCCAGAAACATCCCCGCCGTCCAAGAGAGCGGAGGACGAACAGATCCATGACGACAAACTCCACGCTAGTCGTTACATCTGGCCTGCTATCTCCATTCTCCAGACCAATGTGGCTCTCGAGCGGCCTGCATCCGTGACAGACCGTGGTTACACATCTGCCGGGACGCACGAATGGCGCTAATCAGATTATTGCATGAGATGGTGGAGATGCCAGATTGCTAGGAAACCAACACTTTTCGGGTGGAGATGGTGGGATTTTTTGGGCCGCAGCCATTAATATTCCCGCACCCCCAACAACTATCGTTGTCGGCTATCGCAATTTGTCATGGGCCTGTGATAATAATTTGTCTCTCGACGAATCACAGCCCCCCGGGCTCTGCTAAAGGAACCCTTTAAAGTCCAACTGCTTCAGACCACCTATTAGGGCCAGCAGCCATAATCCTGCCAACCAAACTTACTCTCGGGCCGATGGTGCATTGCTGCAGGGCATGCAGGCGGTCGCAGACTCGCAGGCCACCTTCACTCATCTCATGCCTTACTCCCTATGCGGAGTAGTACGGTCGGTTCGACGTCCAGGCAGGATGATACAATGGAGGGCCGCGGAGTCACGGCTCTAGGACACTGGTCAGATAAGGATAGAAGCAGACATAGGTTCCGCCGTGCGGGAGGAAGTCCATCGTACATCGGACATATGCCAGCGAGGGGAAAAGGGTGGGAGTCAAAGCGGATCAAAACGGAGAGCATCTCATACATCGATCCGCAGTGGGCGCGGCATCAACCCCCAGCCAACTGGCTGGCCTGGTATTTCCACCGCTGCGACCAGACAGAAAAAACAGTTTGTCAAGGGTTGTGTTGTCGATCACCTCGCTTTTATCCCTGCTCCTTTCAACCTGAACGATGATTCCTTAGCTCTGTTGCAATGATTGTTTAAAGTTTTTGTTTTTCGTTTTCTTTTTTCTTTTTTCTATTTTTTTTCTTTTTCTTTTTCTTTTTCCATTCCCTTTTGTCCGTGCTTTCTGGGTTTCTTTTCCCCCTCTCCCTTTTTTTTTATTTTTAACATCTTTTTGGGGGGAACTCCCCTCCCCAGGCTGCTGTCCTTCATATTATAGGGCGAGATCCAGAGAGTCCGGCATAACTCCGTACTCCGTCCACCACTCACACGCGGACATGACCATCTCGAGACGAGTACGGGGATAGTCAGCTGCATCCATCTCCTAGGTTCCAACCGTCTGCCGGTGTCCAGGCAGTAATTGATGTTCCGACTTATTCATCACACAAATCCCGAATGCAGAATCCGAAGCACGAACTGAAGCGCGGCTGCATTACCGGATCCAGAAAGAGAAGCCTATCACTCCTGCATGGCCTGATTCCCCTAGGCGTAGATAGAGCACAGAGGAAGTGGGAATCAAGTAAAGCAGGTCGCCCATGCAAGTATGACCTCATGCAGGAATGGCCCTTATTCTGTTTGCTTGATGCCGGCCGGACGGTCCTTATGGTAAGGCGGGAGGAAAGTTTGTTATTATTATAGTTGGGACTCGATATTATTCCTCCTGATCCGTGCCACGGTACTTTAATGTAAATCACTGTCAGTCAACGACCAATATCCGACGTTTGACTGCGACAACACGGGAAAGGGAACACCCCCAGACGGACGCGTAGCCGGTTCATTTCCAGACTTTTCCTTTTCCAACGGCAGGATTTATCCGACGGCCATTGGGGTACGTACGTGCTTAATGCTGGCGACTATGGCTCTCGATAAGGTTCCTGGCCAGGCTTGGCCCAGCTGCCACGGCGTGCGATTCCGTCTTGCTGAAACGCACGGGGGAGGATTAAATTATAATTACAACATACTACATAATCAGAAGAAGGAATGAACAAATTAAAGCAGGGGTGAAAAGAAAGGGGGAAAAAAACCCCAGAAAACAAAAAACAAATGAAAATAAAAATAAAAGCGATAAAAATGAAAAAAAAAAGTACGGAGTCCGGCCTCCTCCCCTTCCCTTCATCAAAGATCTGCTCGTTTGATTATCTCGACCCTGGCCATCCTGGGCGGCTACAACCGTCATTAATTTGGATCCCTCTCATGGCTGGAAGGATGGATCACTTCTTCCTTTCGTCACTGTAGTGTCATCGCACCGCATACGTAACGATGGGCAGAAGACCTGGCAGACCCTAGCTTATAGACCGTTATCCACGATCTTTAGCCACGTAAAGTGCAGGATATCGCAGCATCTCGGCCTCAGTTTCCTTCCATTCCCCGACCACCCTTTCCACCAGGTAGGTAGAGACTCTCAATCCATCTTGGGGGATGTCCAAGAAAGCAAACATAACGCCATCTTAGCAGACGGGGTCAACCGACAGGTCATATCGATCCAACTCCGACTAAACACCAGTCTCCGAAGTACACAAGACAAGACAAGACAGCGTTGGGAATCGGAAGCAACTTGCCTTTCATCAAGTCCCTCTGAAGAACACCGCTATCTGCAAGCAGATCAGGTCACTTCCCTGCTCGAAGGTCCAGCCTCCAGCCAGTGAGAAGTCTCCGCCGATATTGACGGCCACGGATGATATACCATTCTGTGCCAGGGCTCCGAAGCACGGGCAACCCGGGCCGAATCCGAGCCAGATGTCATGTCATCTCATGCATCGCCACGATCTCCCCGACCGATTATGAGTCTTGGCTCTCAGACCAAGCATGCTTGGCAACGGTAGTCAAGCATACGGACGACATGGGCCTTCCCCTTTAGTTCAAAAGTCGTCGGACTCGCCGTCTGTCAGCGGATTCTCCTCCTCCTTCATCCACCCCCAGTGGACCCCGCGGAGGGAGGCTGGCCACTGGCGCAATTTCAACCGAGGGTCGATATTGACATATACCTGACTACCTGACTAGTCGGCGAAGCTGTTCGTCTGCTAATCCCCTAGTTCAACCCCTAGCATTGTCCAGGTCCTTGTCTGCTTATCTCCACGCTAACGCTCAGGCAGGGGTAGTATCGACTCATACTGGGATTTTTCTTTCTTTCTTTTTTTTTCGCATCAAGACCCCTGATCCGTTTGTTCAGTTATCGACGAATCAAGAACATGACTTCGGGATAAGCGTGAATTGACTGGTCGGGAGCTCGTCATGTCCGTGACTTAGCACCGGACTTGGGTCTTACTAAATAGATTAATGGGCTCTATCCTGCGCCAATAGTTCTCGACATTTTTGAGCAACGTGCTTGTCATTTTCGCCCCAACTTAGTGGAGCTTTCTGCATCCAAGGGGGGCCCGAAATGTCACCACCTTCGGCTGATGGTTCCCCTCTTTTCCCGTGGTCTGGTATTGCCCTAGGAGGGATTCCGACACTCCTTGGTGAGCAGACCCGTCGGAAAGGACTCCCGTCAATCCGAGAACTAAAGGAATTGGCAGGGCCACGGAGACAGTTGGCCATGGGCATAGATTTGTCTATTATGGAATGGACATTTATTCTCCCAGACAAATCTCGGCTTGGTTTATGATCTTTGCAGAATCATATGCTTCTGCCTTGCTGGCCCTCGTGCCGAGTCTAAACCGTTCATATTGCTTAGTCGATGCGCCACAAGGATCAGGGGCGGGCTCTACACCAAGGGGGCCAAGCTCACGTCTTACTACAGGTGGTCCGAGTGTGTTTGATGTCAGACTAGAAGACCAAGAACGGTGGATGTGGCTGAACGGCACGGATCAATAAGGGGGATCTGCGACCGTTGGAGTCGATCAGCCGGTGGCATCAGTGAAGCTGGCCACCATTAGCTAGGATTAGGTTCATGTCACCGGGGGCGCTCAGGGGGGCTGTTGATGTTGGGAGGCCTGCAGCTGAGCGCAGAGGATGTTCCCGTCCAAACTAACAACGTTGGCATTCTGAGTGGCTGTAATCAGTGTCATCGGTGTTTGATGGCATCTATATGCAGTCATAGATCTGTAGAGGCTAGTTGAGCTCAGCGTCGGACCGTGTAGTTCAAGAGAGGCGTTGCCTGCTCCCTGGGATGAAACTCACCAACGCAAAAGTCTGGTCACGGCAGGGGGCAATTTGGTCAGTCTGGTATCAAACATTCTCACATCCAGGCTGAAAAATACCGTTGTCACCTGATCCGCAAGTATTCAAGCCTGGAGACTTTGCTCGGCGGAGCTCCCTCCTCAAATATCCCAACTCCAGTCATCTCTTTTCAATAGCAGGCTTCAGATTGATTGTCATGAAGCAGAACTGTGAAACGAGAAGCATACCAGCAGTGGTATGCTTCTTATTAGATATTACGGGGTGTGTTGAGATGATGATGCACAGACAACCTGGGACTTCTCACTTTCTTCCTCTTGCAACGGTTATGAGATATTACTATGCTGCTGTCATTGCAGACGATTAACTTGCTGGTAATAATTCCTGTACTTTGAGCCTTCTATGGACAGAGACTGCGCTGATGTGGACAAAGTGCGTTTAGTTCACCATTGCTGTCGTGTACTACAACCGAACGGAGCGTCGATGCGGCTATGATATCCATTTATCCGGCACCCACAGATACGATAGACCAGTCTAGAGTCGTTGCTCAGATCCTTCCTAGATTTGACCGGCTTATTATGTTGGCACGGACGTCTTCTATAATGATATAATCGACAGAATGGAATAATGAGGTGTGTGGGTTAGCTAGGAAATTCTAGGTCTAATGTTAATGCTCTTTGCAGGCCTTCAGTCCGAAAACTTTGACTATTTATTATCTCGCATCGAGACATCGAACGTTCCTTCGCCCAGAGTCCATATAATGCTGCTTCAAACAGACTACTCGGGTCAGCAATACCTTCACGCAACGATATCTTCGATCCGTGATCCCTCCGATGCAGTCAATCTGCGCCTCATACTTTGGCTCTCCTGTCACCCTCAATGACAAATTTCTCTGCGTGTCTCCGAACCAAGCTCCTTGCTACACCAAGGTGGGGAGCGCTAGCGGCTAAGTCTTTACTTAGCATATGCTAGCAGGACATTCAGCTGACGGGCAAGTCAAAGCGAGCTCATCTCTAGTGAGTACATCATGCAGCCATACTTGTGTAGCGCATGAAGCAGCATGCTGCATCTTCCTGTGTCCGACCGAGTCTACGTGTCGTGACAATACCAATTTATGTTGCAGTGACAACTCAGTCCAAGCTACGCTAACCGACGCCATCACCATTTCTGGAAAGACTAACTCTACCGTATTTCTCTAGTCTGCGAAGCACGGTTTCATGCCCTCTAGTGCGGGGGCACGGTATGACCCTGGCGGATGAAGTACGATACGCCTCTTCCATCCCTTCCGACTGGGGCTCTGCATGCCCCAACAGTACATTACGCTACATCCTGTACGTCAAGAGCTGCTGGCTAGGTGCATTATGATAAGCCCACTAGGCTGATTTCTGTGCAGCGGTTCCGCAGGCTGCCACTTTTCGAGGCCGCTTACTACTCATCTGGATGCTTCTGGGCCAATCTAGTTCCACAGGGGCTCCAAGTCCGTGCGCGCGATAAGGGACTGTGTCAACGGCCTTGGATCAACACGTGAAAGACTTAGTCACGCATAGTCACGCATCATGCGCCGTCTTACTTCATGTGATTAGCAGATGTATTCAATAGCATCATATCGCGTGATTCAACACAACCGGGTATCCAGGTGCCAGCCACCTTTTACGCATCGACGTGAGGCAGCAAGCTAGCACATGTCCGACGCCTATGACCGCGCAGCACTGCAGCACCGCAGCAGAGGTCAGACCAAGACTTTGGAAGTGAACAAGATCTATTTTATTTGAGGGCGTCCGACATGAGATTCCATGCCCAAGGGCAGCTGCCGAGTGCTAGGCGGGGACTGGGAGGAGTTGCCGAGATCCGGCGTGGAGTATTTCTCCATGAGTAAATAAGGAGATGCTGACGTTGTTGATGACCAGAAATAGATGAGTATGAAGGTGGGAATTGATGCTCTCGGGCTATTATATGGGGTCATATAGAGTACACCTGCGCATCATGTTTCAATAGGCATATTACCTCTCGGGTGTAGTGAGTGGAGCACCTCTTTCATACACAATCGGCAATCAGCTTTATATTGACTATGCACAGCAAGCAATAAAATATCAGCGACTGCAAGATGAAATCAATCCCACCAAACCACCAAGGCAACCAACCAGGCCCTCATCCAGCTTCCACAGCCACTAGCAAGCCTGAACCCAGCTATCAAGAACCATATTCTTCATAACGGTCGAAAACATGCCCGAATCCCCAAACTCACAAGCCCATCTCCTCTCCTCCTCCCCAACCGGACTCTGATCACTATCACTCCCCTTCGGATACTCAATATGAAAAACCGGCTTCCCAGCCCTCCCAAACGCCACAAACCCCGCACACTCCCTCAACTTCGCACACTCTTCATTAACCGACCACTGCATATTCCCAATAACCCGCTCAACAATCCCCATCGCATTCTTCAACCCAATCGCCAACCCCCGGGCATGCGCTTCCCGCGCCAACCAATTCACATACTCAACCGCATCATCTTCCGTCAACCCAAACCCATTCTCCGCCGCATATCCATCCACATTATCCGGATCCACCCCATCACACCCCATCTTCGCAGCCCGATCCAGCCTCGCTTCCATGATCCGTCGAACGTTCCTGGACCGCGTGTTCAGCCATCGCTCGTCGTGCCAGAGTTCAGATAGCCCGTTCCCTTTGTCGGATTCGAGGAACTCGTTGCTGTCGGGGCGGTTGCTTTCGAAGCTTCCGGCCGATAGGTAGCAGATTACTTTGTGGTTGAGGGTGTGGAGGTTGTCGATGGTGGACTTGTCGTTGATGAAGAGGTCGATGTCGTAGACGTGGTAGTCTTGGGTTATGCAGGGTGGGGTGACCGGCGAGGTGAGGATGATTTGCCAGGTTGTGCCCACGGTGGGTTGCCAGATGGCGACGCAGGGTTGGAATACGGAGAGGAGGAGGAGGAGGATTGGGAGGGGGAGCATCTTGTGTTTCTTTTGGCGGGGAGAGGAGTGGTCTTGATGACTTTAGATGCTTGAGGTCGCCTGAGAGAGGAATTGAGAGGAATATGAAGTTGAATGAAATATGATCTGATCTAAACGGAAGGAATATAAACCCCACCCTCCAGAAAATCAACAGACCTGACCCAGAACCAGGATATAAGTAACTAAGTAAATAAGTAAGTACTACCAAACCCCCTATGGATAAAATCACCATCCCACAAACCTCATCTCCCCCCTTATTTCGAAAACCAATATCCGAGCCCCCTCGTATTGACAACCCCAGTGAAACTGATCCCATGCCGTAGTGCAAGTAAAGTTAAAGTGAAAGAAAGAAAGAAACCAGATAAATCCCTGCTATCGATTATCTATCCATGACCCTCACTTTCCACATCTGTTACAAAATGTTCCCCTTGTACTACGTACATAGCCCTGAGCTGGGGGGGGGGAGTTATATGAAAGAAACAAAGAATGAAAGGAAGGAAGAAATCAGCTACATCCTTGCACTCCACCCGCGCCGCAGCACACCAGTGACAACTCCAACCCCCTCTCTGTACGACATAACCCTCCATTCCACATGGATGGATGGATGGATGGATGGATGAAGGAAGGATATGAAACGGATTTAATTTCCGCACGGCCGGTTGTCATACTTCATCGATGGATAGATCCTTTCTTCCCGACTGACTGACTGATCTGGTTGATACACCTTCGAAAGGAAAGGACCCTTTTTCACCACACCCCACGGAAAATATGGATAGCTTCGTGGCGTAGTTTTTGGTACACAGGCAGAATAGAACAGAGCAGACAGAACAGACAGAACAGACATATTGTTGTCTTCGACCATGTGTAATGAATCAGTCCGGTAGAGTGGAAAGAAAAGGATCCTTTTTCACCACACCCCATGAAAAATATGGATACCTTCATGCCATGGTTCTTATTACACAGACAAAATAGAACAGAACAGAGCAGACAGAACAGACAGACATATTGTTGTCTTCCGTCATATGAAATGAATCAGGTAAAATGGAAAGAAAAGGATCCTTTTTCACCACACCCCACGAAAAGTATGGATAGCTTCGTGGCTTAGTTCTTATTACACATAAGAGAACAGAGAGACAGAACAGACAGACATATTGTTGTCTTCGATCATATGAAATGAATCAGGTAAAGCGGAAAGGAAAATATCCTTTTTCACCACACCCCATGAATAACATGGATAGTTTCGTGGCGTAGTTCTTATTACACAGACAAAATAGAACAGAACAGACGGACATATTGTTGTCTTCGATCATGTAAAATGAACCCGATGGAGGAAGTGTTTTCTTCTCCGTTTTCGTAGAATATATTCCCGTTTTATTATATTCGTTCGTCGATATCTTCGAGGATCTTGTATCGAGAATAGATGGTACAGAATAGAATAGATTAGTCCGTGGCGGTAAAGAATGAAGGATAGAGTTGAGAGAGTCGTTTGTAGGTAGTAAGTCCCCCGTTTTTCGGATATCGGTTAATCAATCAATGGATGAATGAATTAGATAAAATAAGAGATATACCGCGTCGCGCTGATCGGAGATATCGTAGAGAGGTGAAATAGAGAGGGCCGTGAAGTAGTAGGTAACCCCGTTAATAGATATGGGGTTGTGTAGTAATCCGAGATGAAGGAGATGTAGCAGACGTAGAAGTGAGATGGATGGTAGTTGACAAAGACGAGGAAGAAGCATAAGTGAGAGAGGATGATGAACCCTGTCGTGTTCTGGAACCGCATGAACAGGGTTTAGTAGTAGCGCAGTGTAAAGTCATTCCATGAATGATGTTACCACGGATAGTATGGTGAGGGTATAGCCGGGGGTGTAGGGAATAAAGAATAAAGAATGTAGAAGTCAGAGAACCCCGTAGATTCCGTGGGAATGGGGTTTAGCGCCACGTGGGTGGTGGTATGAAATGCATCTGTCAGATGAAACATCGGCCACATGTTGTGGATAGAGTTTGTTAAGTGGCCAGATGGTTTTGGAGGCAGTAAAGAATATAGAAGTAAGAGAGAGAGACCTAATGGATGAGAGGATACGTAGACCGTGTTAGTGTGTGCATTTGTTGCAGCAGATCATGATGCACACACTAACACGGTCGAGATACAGGAAATAGAGAGTATAGAGTATAGAATAAACCCCCTCCCGTGTTACAGAACCCAGCATCCGTCTGTAGTAGACCAAGTAGAGCATGAACATAAGAAAGAGTGCCAGTGAGTGATGGATTCACGATCAGGGATGGAGAGACAATGAACCCGACAAGATTGTGGCTAGGTATGGATGGCTTCGTGAAGAGATGCAGAAGAAGGAAGGCGGTAAGTGGGTTGAGGAGGGGGATTTATAGGCGGTGGAGGATTAGGCTACGGCGATAGGAAGAAGAGTTTTCATGGTGATTCACGATGGGAGGGGAATGGGATTGGGGAATGGTATGGCTGGGTTGCGTGGTCAATGATGGTATTCACGTTCATGGTGAAAGACTACGGACTCGGGTAATTGATATCTCAGGGAATAGCCAAGCATCCCTGACTCTGAAGAGTACCCGCCAGACCCTTTCCCACGCGGGGTAAGGATCTACACTTGTCTCCACCCTATACACTACTCAGTAATCAGTACTCCGTACAAACAAAAGAAAGGAGACAAGCAATCCCTACTCTTTTCTCTTAATTCCATTATGTCGGGGTCGATAGAAATGCCACCTAGCAATCTCATCCTGTTGCTAACAACTTATATCCCATTTCTATTCCCCATTGCAGTATGTAGTACGTAGCATAGTACCCAACACAGTCAATGAGAGAATGTTGGTGACTGGCATGTCCATCCCAATTAACCGTCTCTGAAGTGATATGTCTTTCCCGTCTCTCTTCAATAAGCACCCCTCTTATCTGTGACTGTGGGCTGTAGATCATCGGAACTGCGTTACACGATGCAGCCACCCGCTGGACCTGCATTCATTCCGATGGGTAAGTTTCTTTGTTCTTCGTTTTGGGTTTGGATATGAGGGAATTGGGCTGGACTGCACTGGACTTGGCTGGGCTGGGATGGGATATGTTGGAGGGGATGGGATTGGTAGATGGAGTTGGGATGGTCGAGTGATGTACGAATGTATAGGATTCTAGGATGAATGTCCGGGATATACTCGAGGGTCTTTCCCATATCGAACCGAGGTATCTAATTAATCTTCACGAAACAAGTCATTGTCGATGAGCCCAACTACCCATACCAACCCAGACAGTAGACCACTACCAATCATGAACCAGGTATCATCATCAATCATAACCATATCCAGTTGAATTACATTATCAAGCATATCCATAACCGTCTTGCCAGCAAGCCAGCCCCTCATCTGTTCACATTAATCCGAAACTTCTGTAAATCGCGCGGCGACGGCAACACAATCACCGGACTGTCCGGCACCGAGAACTCGCTCGGCGGATATAATCGACTGGGAATCGTGCCCGACGACCGCGTACTCGCTCGCATCCGGTTCAGCTGGAGAGGCTGCACTTGGAGTCTTTCGTCCTTGAGGGTGGCTTCGGACATGCTGCGAATGGATTTCTGGGGGAGTGATGATCGCGTGGATTTGGGTCGGACGGGTTGTGTCTCGATGTGTAGTTCTTTGTGGAGGGAGGACCGGTGGATGTGTGCGGTTGGGACGGGGCTGATGATGTCTTTGTGGCGGTCTTTCTTGCAGGACTCCGGGTTGGGGGGCGCATGGGATCGTTTAGGGATGGACTGTCGAGTGAAAAGAGACCCGAAGGTGACGCTGGGCCCGCGCTGGATGCGCAGGATTATGAAGGTGGTGACCAGCGTGATGAGGAGGACGGCCGCTGGATCAATGGTCAGATAGGATCAGATGGACGATGCAGTGAACAGTGCGTACCGAGAATCGTAAACACTAGGCCGACCCTCGCCGGGAGGGGCACCGCCTCGCTTCGGGTCGCTGGTTGGGACATGAACCTGGATCATATGATGGTAGATGGATGATGAAAAAATTATATAAATTGAAGCAACGCAATGGAACAGACCAGCTGTGAGAATCAAGTGGAAACCTGCGGGTCAAGTGCCACAGCCCGTTGATATATCCGCGCCGGTCCCAAAAAAAAGATACTTTCTCCTGAAACCCTGAAAAGCATGTTCGGCATCCCACGCCGTTCTACGGATCGCCGTAACCCTAAACGGGCAATCAAGTCGAGACACCGGCTTGGAAATCTCGACTTTGAGCCCCTGACGAGTCTAGCCACGCCGGAGACCGACATGATCGACTACCGTGGTTGTGAAACAGCGGATCAGGGCCTGACTCGTTGACCTCGGTCTCCGAGGCACCACCATCCATCATGGCTGCCTGCAACTCAACAGCCCAACGATGAACCAACATGACAGACTTACGAGGCGAGGCCCTCTTTGCTGAAAGCAATGAAGCAACCCCTGGCTGCAGCACAAAGGATCAATGGCTTGGCAACGGGCACACTGCCGACCCAGTGGAGCCGTGGATCTTCCCCGGGTCTTGGCCGGGTCTTGGCCGGCGTCCCTGGAAAGGGGGTTTCTGCAGCAGCCCGAGGCTCAGCAAGGAGGAGGGACAAAGGAGATATTAAACTCGTGGCTGACTGGCTGACTAGTCATTTAAACCGTTCCATTTTTAGGCCCACTGAAATTCCAGCCACCACATGCAATCCGAAGACATTCGTCTGATCCGATCATCCGAGGATAAACCATCCACGTGCCGGGCGTTCGTCTCACTGCCGCACCATCCCCAACCCTGTTACATCGGCTTCTAGAATCTCACCCCCTCAGTGTTTGGACTTTGGTTCGCGAACCATGCAGTAGAGCTGCAAGAGAGTTAGCGCATGCAACAGAGCCGTTTCATCCTGCGGCGTTTCATCTGCGACCAACACCTACCATGCAAACATCCTCTCCATCGCGACACTCCATCTCCTTCTTCATCGCAAACCCCATCTTCTCATATATCTGCACATTGGGCACATTCCTCGAACTTTCCAGATAGCATTTGACGCCCTCCTGATCCGCCCGGTCAGTCACAGCCTCAAAGAGCTTCCGCCCGATCCCCTTGCCCTGGATCCCCGGTCGAACCGCCACAATGTTGCAAAAATAGTATCCCTTGGGGTCATCCCAGATCTGGGCCTGCGCCTCATGCTGTCGGTCTTTCCAGATCCAATACCGGTTCGTCTTGAGCCCGCCCCGACCCCAATGGCGCACATTGTTCAACATCTGGCGCCACGACAGCATCCAGCCCTGGGACCAGCTGTACCAGCTTTCCGGCTCCTGGGGCGAATGCGGTGGCAGCCAGCACGAGACGCCCACGATCCGCGTCGCATCGTCGGTGGCGGTGGTCTCTTTCGCGACTTGAAAGATGGCATTGTTGATGCCCCACAGACATCTCACCGCGAGGGAGTCATGATTCCTTTGCTTATTAAACTATCCAATTCAACCCACACGTGATTCGACGCCGGTCGGATCCACGCGACCGCGTCAAAGGGGAGCAATGGTTAGCGTGCGTTCCATGGTGCTGATTGCATACCTGTGAAGCCAGCTCACAGGTTCTGTCTGGCAGATGCCAATTCAGCCTCTCGGTCTGTGTAACTTACATTGCAAGAGTCAAAGACCCACTCGAAATATGGGTCTTCTGCGAACGCTGTCTGAATGATCTCGATCGCTTGAGGGATATCTGCCTCCGTAAGGGATACGACTTCAATTGCCATTGTGCTTCTGTCTAGACACGATGGAATCTGCAATGTAGTTAGCATGCGTCACATGTCTGAGACAAAGACAACACAAAAGTGACGACGAGAGATAAACTCACCAGTTACGAACCAAGCTCAGTGTGAAGTGCGTAGGTCTTCCAGCAAAATCATGCACTTGGTCGTTTCACAACAACTCAAGTAGATCAATCCCTTGCTTTTACAGGGCGAGAAATCAATAGTGATGTCGGCAAGATAGGGATGTTATAATGGAAGATAGGAAGAAGGTTGTACAATCATGGAGTCATGGATCCAGAAAAAGTAGAGCCGGGCGGAAAGGCCCAAAGAGGCAGCTCTATGCGGCCCACCACTCCCGTGGCTTATCGACTGCCCTCCAGCCTTGTTCCAGAGGCCCATCATGATCAAAGTATAAAGCATGAGATGACGTATCTGTATGACTCCAACTAGCACACCGCAGCGGCTCTCCTATGGCACGGGTTGGGATACGAGTTCATCACGATCGTGCAATGCAAGGGGGAAGAACGTGATCCGCCATCTGGCGTATGGGGTGCAGATAGTGATTGATACTCCAGTCTCTCGCGCCGCCATTCCAGCTATCTCGATCGACTACTCTGTTGAATAAAAGGGTGCAAAAATGATGCTCGAATGCCTACCGGCAATGTAATAGTTGGTATCTAACATAACAGGTAACTAATGTATATATAAACAAGTATTCCGCTCAACAATGCCATCCATCCCCAATCCTCGGCGCCATATCCAAAACAATACTGGACAACGAGCCAGCCACATTGCTCCGCAGGATCAAACACCCGTTGTATCACGAACTCCCATACTATCCTCTAAACTAAAAGACCAAACCTCATAAGCGTCGTAAATCTTGGCTCGTGCGGTCGTCATTAAACGGCCGACTCCTCCAGGCGCACCCACTCGCGCGGCACGTCCATGCTGCGGTTCACCCGCCCTCCCGGAGTGAGAGGCACATCAACCCGGCCTCGCCCCCGATCATCATCCGCGTGCTCCTCGTAAAAGGACAGCCGCGAGAAGTAGTCCTGCAGCACCGCTTCCCGATCGTTGTCGCCCACAATAGAGTTGTATTCAGGGGGCGGCGTCACGAGGGGCGGCGGGGGTGGAACATCTTCAAAAGCGGGCGGCGCAAAAGACGGTGCCCGGAGAAGATGCATAGGCCGTGGTGGTGGTGCGGCCGCCCGATCGTTTGGCTCGTCCGCAAGATGCGCCTGCGGCGGTCGAGTCAACCCGCCAGAACCATTGGTAAAGCTTCTCGAGACCGCGCCTCCGATCGACGGTTCTTCGCGATCGGAAGACAAGGACTGCCGGCTGGAGCCGTTCCGGGAGCCGTTCCGGTGGACGGCAGGCGCCCCAGGGCAACCACATTCAAACTCCTGCGCCTGCGGCGACGGCTCCGAGTCGGGCGACGTGTAAGCGGGGAGGTAGATGTTGGCTTGGGTGGCCTTGCAAGAGAGCAGGTGGAACGGAGAGTCGATGGAGATCTCAAAGTGCCTTCGCTTGCCCGGATCTCTTTCGTCAACCTTGGACAGTCGCAGTACAATCTACCAAGACACATTAGATCATGACAATAGATAATAGCCGAGGAATTAGCGTGCACATACCTTTATCCAATGGTTGATTTGAATGTTTTCATACGTCGTATCAAAGTGTAGCCGCTGGGACTCATCTCGGTTCCGCATCTCTTGACAGCTCGGGAGTTGCACATTGAACTCCATCTCAGTCGGACCAACGCCCGAGTCGCCAGAGAGGTTACCAAGGAGATTGGTCCGGTTCCGATCGACAATCTCTTCGCCTCTCGCCGCGGCCGCGCGACGGTCCCAGTCGATGCCGCCACCGGCCATGACTCGCATGGAGCTTCCGGGATAGGTGCTGGTGCTGGCAGAGTCCGCCCGTTTCTCGAACAGCAACACCTTCTTCGCCGGCTGGAACCGGTGGACGCTCTTGTCGGCGGTCCAGTGTTGAATGTTCTCGGTCACATACACCTTGATCCGGTGGCACTCGACCTTGGCCAGCGGCGTCAACTTGAACGCAATGGGAACCTGCGATCCCAGAGGAAATGACTTCCCCGAGATGACAATGTCATAATGCAGTTGGTCTTCCCAGTTTCGGGAGATGGCGATCGGCTCGACCTGCTCCAAGGAGCCCTCGGCCGGCGTGCGGATCACGGGCACCTCCAACGTTCCCAGCAGATTAGGACGGAATGCCCCGGCCCGTTCCACGATAGCCTCGAGGTCGTACCGCACAGACCCCAGATCCGTCTTGATCGTCTCCGGGAGAGAACCATCGATCGGAAACTCAAAGCTGTACAGGTAATCGCCAACCGGGAACAACCGGTAGTTGCGCTGGGTATGAGCGGGGGGAGGGGGCAGCTCATTCTTGCCAAAACTGCGGGATTGGTTGGATTGTAACGAAAGCCGCTTCATCTCCTTGGGGGTGAACTGGCCGTTATGGCTCAACGAGGTGGACGATCCAGTCTTAGAGAGCAGTTCCCGGGTACTGGTAGTCGCCCCGTCTTTGCCCGTCACCGAAGTCACCGGTTTGGCATGCTGATAAAAATGCGCCCCGTAGTCGTTCTGCATCAGCGCAGTATCTCCGTGGTTGAAGTACATGACGCCATGCGTGACGAGGTCTTTCTTATCGTGGAAGTGGACTTTCTTGGGAGGGATTCCTACAGAGAAACAAACAGGTCAGTTACAACGCCACTCAAGAGAAAGAATGCAGGGAGGAGGAGCGCACCATCCGGCCAATCGGTCTGAGCATGTCCGCGGAAGCAGATCGAGATCTTCTTGACCTTGACACTCTTGGTGATCTTGAGATGCAGCTGGCCGCGCAGAATGGCCGACTTCTTCGTGCTGGGATCATTCTGATCGTATCCCTGGAGGAATAGGACCGGTTCCGTGAGCGCAATGCCCACGCTTATCCCGCTTCCTGTCGCCACAATCTTCTCATTGCGCAGAGTTGGGAAGGGCACCGTTGGATCCGCAGCCGGCATCGTTTGCGAAGCCGACGTCGGGGGCGGCTGAGCCGCCACGGTGGAGGAAGAATGAGAGCGCAGCCTGCCGGCCCTTAAACCTGTGCTTGCAAGCATTTGTGCATCGTTGGGGGACAAAACAATCTCAGACACGGGGCGAGGGCGATGTGTTTCGGGCATTGGCATTGGGTGGGTGGGTGGCGTCAGCGGAGGGTGGATAGGGGTCCCCAAGCGGAGGAGTCGCTTTGCGTTTTCCCGCGGACCCGCCAGCTTTCTTAGTATGGATTCGCGGCGGCGATGGCCTGGCCGGGGTACTTTCCCAACAGCAACACTGTCGCCAACGAGCGTCGAGGCTTCGATCGACCGACGAGAATCGGATCGGAACCCCAAGAGGTTGTGGAAGAGAGGGAGGGATTCGGGCGCCGCGCAGGGGAGTTGGGAGACCGAACTAGTCGTAGTGGTAGTCACAGATCCCGATAAATCCTGTTCGAGATGGGAGATGTGAGTCGTCATCGTGAAGAACACCAATCGAGGAGCATTATTCGCGAGAAGCGATCAAGGCTTTTTAAATGAACAGACAAGATTTCCGGATGCTCGGAAAGGCCCTTTGGCAACCACGGGTAAGACGGATAGGTATACAGAGACAGAGCGGATGTACAGGAAGTATGGAATTCAAAATGATGAGGGAGGCCACAAAAGGGAGACGCAAGGTGAATTGAAGAAAGAGAGCACTACTTAACAAAGGAGCCAAGTAGAACACAAAGGATAGAAAAGAAAAAAAAAAGGGGAAAAAGAAGAAGAATGCCGCAAGACGGAGTAAAAAAAAAATCCAAAGAAGCAAGCACGTTTTGGGGTCAATGGACGACTTACCCAAAGGGAGCGGTGGTTTCCTACCAGTCGCAGTAGAATTCTGGGCTGGGGAAGTATATTTTCCTGTCCTAGTGAATCTTACGCACAGTCCCAGCTGCAGCGAGTCGTGCGACCAGTGGAAAATTCCTTGGGACGGGGCAAGACTACCTTGTCCTTAATTTCGATTTTCTTTTTTTCGCTTTGCCTCCTTTCGGGTTTGGGATCCTTTCTGAGTTTGGGGGATGATCGACGGCGCAAGGAGGAGCACGTCCACCGCGGCGCAGCGCGGGCAAGAGGCAAGCCGGCGGCAGGTCGCTACGCGATGGAAGGGATCACCGCGTTCAGCAAGTCCCAGGGTTAGGCCAGATGGGTCGATGATGCGGGGGGAAAGCCAAAAGGATGACTAGATGGCGATGGGGGTAGGGCGAGCAGGCCGTAAGTACTAGAGCGATCGGAGCAAAAGAGTCATGCGAAGGGGCAGCATTGACATCGATGACAACACAGACACGACAGGAATGAGGCGGTGCGGGTATAGTTCCTTGGGCACAAGATACTTAAATGCACAGGGAGGGGGGAAAGGATACTGGAGAGTAGAGCCAGGCCGGCAACCAGAGGGACGATGACGCGGAGGGGAAACCGGTAGGTTCAGTCATATCCGGTGATCCGCAGGTTGCCTTCACCAATCGAGCTTGGGTTTCGCTTTTCCACTCGCGATCAGACTTTCCGCACGAACAGGAGTGCCATGGAAGGCCCTGTTGACCTCTGGTCCGAACGTCCCGACCTATTTACGATGGATGTGTACCGAACACCAGCATTGTTTGCTATTGTCCTCCCCTCGGTGGTCTCTTGAGACTGTTGTGTCCTCCGTAGGCGCGCCATGTGACTAACCTCCAGGTACGGGAGAATCTCTCTCCAGTACTTTGTTTAGTTGAATCCTTAGCGCCAAAAGAGGGGGCTAGGCCTCGACCATGACCGAGGATCGTGACGTCTGATCTGCTGTGCCCGGGGGCCGAGTCGACTCACTCTGAGGCCTTAGAAGCGGGAAGTCCGGCACAGGCTGGGGGAACCAAACCAGTGGTGGTCATAAGATGCCCATGCTGCCTGCCTCCCCCTTGACTTCATCCCCTCTAAGAGGGTAAATCTAATCCCAGTAGGTACAAAACCTGAGGCGGTCGGATCCACGGGCTCAGTTCGTGACAGCCCCGAGGCTGCGAGGCTGCCGACAATCGATGCAAATCCGTTTTGTTGTCAATGCGGGGGGGATCCTTGGCTGGCGGTGGTGGTGGTGATATCATCGGGGCGCTGACGGGAAGGATTTGACTAATCTTGAGTAGTCGAGGCTTGGTGGTTCAGGTTGGTGCCTGTCCCGGCTGACCTGGCCCTGCTGGCGATTCTTCTTCTGCTCCTCCGCTGGGGACTCATCCCACTCCGTCCCCAGGTCAATGGGGCAAAAGGCAATGGCCCTCCAGGACTTCCGTCGGATTACCCAGAACCGCTACCACTTTCCGACTGAAGAATGGATGCAGAAGTCTAATCAGGAATCCCAGATCCATGGCCTGATCCCGGGGCCGGTTCCACCCTCGCCATCGCCGTCACGTTGTTTGGCCGCCACCGGCAGGCCGAGTTTTGTCCAAAGCCTACCAGATGGGTTGCTCATCTAGGCGTCTAGACCGCGGAGGTACGGCTATATCGTACACAGTAGCTATTTCTAGAAACATGATTGCATCAACCGACATGTGAAGTAGCCATACCGGCTAAATTCATCTGTTCTTAGTCAGCTCGAAAATTCGGCTGACCGGTGCTCACGAACAGGTTGTGGTGAAGCCCTGAGCCGATCTCGATCAAAAGCGGCATGTCATGTTTCTGAGGGGGGCTCCGACTCCACACGACCATCACTCCTGCCTCGTGGATTGGGCATCACATGATGACATCACCATATGGTCACTTTAGCCTTACTTTGACTTCAGGCCTTCACGTCTTGTTTACTGTACACAGGAACTATCCACCATGAAAACAGTTATAGACCGCATAATAAGCAGCATGATGAACTACGTAATTTCCGAGAACCGGCCAACGGTCTCAAGATTTTCACGGCTTACCGATGATCTTTCCGTGCAGTCGGGCCATAGACACTAACCAAGTACGTGCAACAGGGCAGCCATCCACTTTCCTCGAGCCGTCTGCCTCGTAGGGCCCGGTTAGTAGTCATCATCATGCCGAACTAGCAGGAAACAGTTAGCTGCATACGGAGCCAAGACCAGGCGAACGCTTTACACAGGAGAGCTAATCTGGCTTAAAGTTGAAGCGTCTTCACGTCACTTTGGGACTGAGATAAGCTCTGTCGTGCCCCGATCCGTACATTCCTCCACTCTCGGAGTGCCTTGCGTCATTCCGTAGCCAAATAGGCACCGATCCCCATCCCCCCTTACAGGGTGGATCGTCTGCTTACCGATTGGTGGCTCGGTAATAATGGAGATGGACATGATGTCTGGTGCCGAATTGATTGCATAGGCCGTTTCATAAGAGCGTTTTCATTTGTGTCATGCTATTTTCCAGGTATTGACGATCCAAATTGGAAAGTTGCAGCTCAACTAGCCTGTCATGGATTGCTTCTGGTTGTCCGTGCGAACGTGGTCAAGCCATGTCCCGACAGCCACCATAGATAGCCCATCAAGTAAACCAGCCGTCATCCAAGTCGTTAATGTTGACCAATCCATCCCCATCCAGCAAGCCAGCGTCCCCAGGGCCATCCCCTCCAAAATTGTCGTTTTCCATGAAAAGATCATCGAAGCTAGATTCTCCGGGCATAACATCTTCCATGTTACCACCACCCTGTCCATCAAAGGGCTGCTCTCCCGAAGTATCCGGCTGGGAAGTGAACGCTGCTGCTTTTTGAAGCTCTAGGTCAAATGCGTCCCCGCCCATTGGTGCGGTAGCTGGGTTGTTCTCAGTACTAGGCAAGGCTGTTGTAGCATCGGTCGGCTGATTGTTTCCTCCATCATTGCCATCGTTGGCACCGGCACCGGCGCTGACTAGGTTAGAGCCTGACAAGAAAGTGTCATTTCCAACATCGTCATCTCCAAAATCTAAATTTAGATCGAAATCATTAGTGCCGGCATTATCATTCAACATCGAGTCAAAGTTGAAATCCCCTGGTGCAGAAAGAGACTGTGCTCCAGCGGCGGCAGGAGCACTCTCATCTGGCTTCTCCTCCTTGACAGGCCGATCCCCCGAGATCTGCTTGTTATCATTAACATCCGCCTCTGGCTTTGGGGCGAGAACATCTTCAGCTGGCTCGGCTTTGGCCTGAGTCGTGTCTGTGTCGACCACTGGCTGTTCAGGAGGCTGTGGTGCGGCTTCAGGTTCCACCTTTACTTCTGAATCGCTCATAGCGACATCTTCTGCGGGCTGTAGGGCAGCTTTCCTTGCTTTGACTGCCTCGTAGTCTCTCTCCAGGAATGCTTTGGCAAGGAACTGTCCGTCATGAGTACAAGATCGATGGATCACTCGAGGGGGTGGATCTTACTATCTGCTCAGACAAATTATCCAGAGCACTCTGGAACTGCTCGTGCGAAGTAGGGATAGAACGCTTGAGTTGAGCTCTGGACTGCATGGAGCCCCCAGTTTTGAAAAACCGGCCGGTTTCAACAAGCTAGCAGGAGTCAGAACATCTCGTTTGGCTGCAAGGGGGTTTCATGAGACAGGAATACCGTTTGGTTAACCATTGACGTGAGAACGTCCAGGGATTTTGGATTGGAGAAATTTGGAGCCGCCATCGCTGGCGATAGTAATGGTTGTTCCGGGATGCGGGATGCGGGATGCGATAATTCAGCGGCTATCGCCCGCTGCTAGTCGTCAGTCTGAAGGTAAGTGACCCTGAAAATCCCCAGCCAGGACCCTTTGCTGGCACAAGAAACGACCAGAGCCAGTGGTGCACGGATAGACGCGAACGAACGGGTTTCAGTAGGTCCGTGAGGGGTGCAGGTCCTGGACGGGAGTCCGGGCGAGCCAATGGGAAAACGGACAAACAGGAGGTGGCAAGAAGCGCCGGGGGGGGGGACTGAGCAAGACAACTAGGCCGTGAGCACTGGAGCACCGAGCAGAGACAAGACGGATCGATCAGATCAGCCGGGAGGAGCACTGGAGGGGAGTTTAAGCGCCTTTGCTGGGACAAAGACGAGGCCCGTCAAGGGAGGGCTAACGCAGAGGGGCTAGCGCGCCCCCCACCCGGAGCGGCTCTTGACCATCCAAACTCCTCGTTCTTTTCTCCAATCAAACTTCCCGTCAAGTCAGATCATCGCAGCTTTTCTTCCCCTGTTTCTTCCCCATTTCCATTCTTCTTCCATCTCCTTCGCCAGGCGGTTTCGAGCGTCGACAGCCCCCGAGTGCATCTGCGTTCTCTTCCCTTTGTTTTCCTTTCCCTTTCCTATCTCTGCTCTTTCTTTCTTCTTCCGTTCCACATTCTCGTTTGCCTCAAACGCGCCCCCCTCTTCCCCGTCGGCTGCTGTTGTCCGGATCTTAAGCTCTGCTGCTGCCACCTCTCTCACTTGTTGGGGCCCGTGGTTGAGAAAACCGTGTTTGAGTCGTCTGCTCTCCAGCACCTGTTATCATCAACCCTCCCGACGCATTCCATCGCCATTTCCTACGACGACGATCGTCTTGTCCAGCCGCCGCCCGTATCGTGGTCCCATTATTGTATGATCTAGTTTAGCGCTTTGCCAGTTTCCCATCTTGTCCTGGGTGTTTCGATCCCCGCGTCGTTTTCCGCCTTCGCCTACTCTAATTCTGACTGCGTAACGCCTGCATCGTCCCGTCACCAAAGATTGCATATCATCCTCCGTTGCCTCGTCAAACGCTTCCATCGTCCCTTTGCACCTTGCATTTTGCTCGTTTAACCGGTCGGTTCTTCTGTAAATTGCATCTCGTGACCTCTCAACAATGGCCGACAACGTTGCCGCTTCGACCTCCTCGACCCTCCCTCCTCCTCCCCAAAACCCGGCGGCTGCCTCCAACCAGCAGTACGATGCGTCCCAGGGCAATGGTCAAGCCAATCCATCCCACATGCCGCCGCCTCCCCGCCCGCCCGTGGTGATTCCCCAGAACACCAACCCCATCCCGACCGCCATTACCTCTCCGATGTCCGGAAATATGATGTCCCCGACCAGCGCCGGTGGCTTCGTACGTCGGGCTGCCCCTGAACCAAACAAGCGGGCTCTGTATGTCGGTGGCCTTGACCCTCGCGTCACTGAGGATATCCTGAAACAAATCTTCGAGACCACTGGCCATGTCGTCAGCGTCAAGATTATTCCGGATAAGAACGTAAGTCAGCCTTCTGATGTGAGCAACCCCCCATTCTCCCACCTACGTCCCCCGTGCTAATTGTCACAGAAGTTCAACAGTAAGGGGTACAACTACGGCTTTGTGGAGTTCGATGACCCTGGTGCTGCCGAGAGGGCCATGCAGACGCTCAACGGACGCCGCATTCACCAGTCGGTATGTGGGGGTTGAAGCTGATAGATCCATATTCGTCCCATCGGAATCTCTTCTGACGATAGCTGCAGGAAATTCGTGTGAACTGGGCCTACCAGTCCAACAACACAAACAAGGAAGATACTTCCAACCACTTCCACATTTTCGTTGGTGATCTGAGCAACGAGGTCAATGATGAGGTCCTTCTCCAAGCTTTTTCCGCCTTTGGCTCTGTCTCCGAGGCTCGCGTTATGTGGGATATGAAGACTGGTCGCTCCCGTGGCTATGGATTTGTTGCTTTCCGCGAGCGCTCTGATGCCGACAAGGCCCTGACTTCTATGGACGGGGAATGGCTCGGCTCCCGCGCCATTCGCTGCAACTGGGCCAACCAAAAGGGACAGCCATCCATTTCTCAGCAACAGGCCATGGCCGCAATGGGTATGACGCCCACTACGGCATTCGGCCATCATCACTTCCCGACCCACGGCGTCCAGAGCTACGACATGGTCGTTCAGCAGACCCCCGGGTGGCAGACCACGTGCTATGTGGGTAACTTGACCCCTTACACCACGCAGAATGACCTTGTTCCCCTCTTCCAGAATTTCGGCTATGTCCTGGAGACTCGCCTGCAGGCCGATCGCGGGTTTGCCTTCATCAAGATGGACTCACATGAAAACGCGGCCATGGCCATCTGCCAGCTCAGCGGTTACAATGTCAACGGTCGCCCTCTGAAGTGCAGCGTATGTGTTCTCAATAGCTTATATTCTCCTTGAAGACTTTTCTTGCTAACGATCGTAGTGGGGCAAGGATCGTCCTCCCACCGGCCAGTTCGACAACTTCTCTGGTCAGCAGGGTAATTCGGGTTTCAACTCCAACCCGACCCCGTACTTCCCCCAGTACGGTGGCCCCGGCGCTCCCATGACTCCCCAAGGTAGCTGCTTCCGTCCCACTCTTAATACCCTTCGCTAACTCTGATGGCAGGTCCTACTCCAAACCAACGCGGATGGGACCAGTCTGGAATGGCTGGCCAAGGTTATGGCCAGGTCCCTGGTAACGCAGGTTATGGCCGTGGTCAGGCCACGCCTACCTCCGGCTGGAACCAGCCCAACAACGCCAACTTCGGAAATGGTTTCAGTGGCTACCAAGCGTAGCCATTGATCATCGATCCACGTGACTGCATGTCTGTCGGCTTGTAGTACAGCTGCTGGCAACCGCAACAGCGAGAAGCGGAAGTTACTCTTTTCTTCCTTCCTTTTTTCTAATATTTTCACATGCTGGTTTTCCTACCTTTCCGCCCACTTTCATCTCTTTCATGACTGCCCCGACTAAGTGGATTTCTAAGCGCATCTCCCATTCTCAAATTCTTCCTTTTGAAATGAAATTTGTGTGTTCTCGTACACCCAATACCCCAAATCCGCTTTGTTGAGTCAACTTTTCATATGCTCTTTTCTTTGAACGAATGTGCGTGACTTTGATCAAAGGCTAAGCTTCTTGGGCTTCCCGTTCAAGCGTTCTGCGGAATAAACCAAAAGTACTTTCTGTTCTCGTGCTGTTCTTGAGCCCTGTCTTTGGTCCATCGTCCAAATACCGCCTCTCTCGGTTTGTATCGTATCTCATTAGTCTGTATGAGTGGCTTGCCAAAGAGCTCCATGTCTATTTTCTTTTTTTTTCTGCCTGTGTACAGGAGCCGGCTGCACACGCTCTTTTCTTTTCTCCAATGATCGAGAAGCCATACTTCTCTGTTTCTTTGGCCAATTCTTGACAGACAAATATTGATCTGTCATGGATTAGTGTGATGTTTGGCGACTTGTTCGCTTCTTCCCCGTGCCCTATCCTCTTCTTTGTGATACCAGATATTGTGAACCTGATCTCCTCCCTCACTACACCCTGCTCCTGGCGTTTCGGATATTATACCTATTCCTATTTTGTATGAGAACAGCAAGGCCCTATACCAGGATAGTGCGTGGCCACGACGAGGTAGAACAGAAACCGCCGTTGTCTCAGTAGAATTGGATGATGGCTTGGGGCGACCAGTATGATACATATTTAGTGCTATTTCCCGTGCGAGGTCGGGACCGTCCGAGTTCTATTAATACCACCGACATTCCGTGCCCACGGATAAATCTCTCCTTATTAAAGTTGGAGGTGGAGAATTGGACCGGGAATTTCTCAAGTGACCGCCTGGACCCTTTCTTGGCCGCGGATGCCCACCCACGACGGCTTATCCCCCCTTCGTCCCTCCCCCAACACCGCCGCGGCCGATGAAAAGCCCCGACGACCCCCTCTGACTCCCGGTTTTTGGATGTGGGCGTGCTAACGGTCAGCTAGTCGCGCCCAGCTTGCGCCAATGGAAGATGCAAGCGACGGCAAAGGTGTGGCACTCTCGCTGGACAACAATGAGCAGCTCTCGGGCCGGGTGCGCTCGGGGAGCGCAAGCAGCGGACACAAGCGCAGCTCCTCAGGATCCCTACTTTCGCGTCTCTCCTTTCTCAGAATGATCCAAGCGACCCAGAACACCCCGGAACGAAGCCATTCGGGTATCGAGCCAGACGACAGCGGCGATTTCGGCTCCGGCTTACGAGGAGGAAGGGCCATGTCGAATGCGATTCAACAACACCGACGAACGCGCAGGAGAAGAGGCTCCCTACGAAAGACCGCCTTGCTAGGCACCCGGCTCGATTATCGAGACAAGAAACAGGCCAGGCTACCAGCAGACGTTTTGCGGTCAGATCTCAACGGACAACCACACCGGCCAGGACCCTCTCCCCTCCCCTCCGATTCTCAGATACGCCCCTTCGCCGATCCAACCTCACCGGATAACGAAACCATCACCCAGCAAAGCTCAGGCCAACAAGATCGTGGAGGAAATAGTACATGGACACTCATGGACGCACCCCAGCGAACCCGGAATGCGGCTGCTTCGCATCGTCAGCAGAATCAATCCAAAGAAAGCATTCTCGGCGATGAGATGATGACCACTGACGACGAAGACCTCATCTCTTTCACTCGCTCCAATAGCCCAAATACCGCCATTGCTGCCGCCGCGACGACCGCCAGCCTCCACCTCCCAACTGCCTCGTCCAGCTCCGACTCGTACTACGCTTTACAGGCCGACTCGACATACAGACCTATTCACCGTGCCAAATCGCCTTTAGCAACACACTCCGTCGACATTGCCAGCAGCCCAGAGATCACATGGGACTACTCGGAGACGGAATGGTGGGGCTGGATAATACTGATTGTGACATGGCTGGTTTTCGTTGTTGGGATGGGGAGTTGCTTTGGTGTCTGGAGTTGGGCGTGGGATGTCGGCGAGACACCCTACGCGCCTCCGGAGCTGGAAGATGACCCGACATTACCAATTGTCGGGTACTATCCTGCGTTGATTGTGTTAACGGCCGTGATGTCGTGGGTATGGGTGGTTGTTGCATGGGTTGGGATGAAGTATTTCAAGCATGCCAATATATCCGGGGAGGACATATGAATGCTTTTTTCGACGAATCTTCTTTCTTTTTGCAGCCGCGCGCTGCATAACCCTTTTCCCTTTGGTTCTGTGTATATATATGGTTTAGCAGGTCGGGATGGAGTTCAAGTCTCGATATCGTGGTAATTAATAATTTACTGGTTTAGTAGGAAGAAAAGCGGTTTATTAGTAGTATTTGCATTTAGATGAAGATTGGCCGAGCCTGCTAGTAGATTTGTATATAATGATGAAATATTCCCGAAATGTGTCCCCAAGTTACCATCTGCCCAACTCCGCACCCAAAAACTCCTGTGTCTAGCTACACTGTCAATGTGATACGGCGCACTGATTTGCGGGTTGTATCTGCTGTGGGGTCAGACCGCTGTCAAGCTTGGACCCACTGTCATTGATGGCTCCAGGTTTGGAGTCACTGTTGTCGGCATTCTGAGGTTGCACGGTTGTTCCAGGGGCGGTGCTAACAAGGCCCTTGGACACCGCATAGCAGGATGAACGATTCTGGTTCAAATCCTCAACGTAGAATTCGTCCATGATGGGATGTAGCAGGACAGTCTGCTTGTGGATGGTCACGATGGAGTTTGCAGGGACAGAAACCCAGTTATCTGGAGGGGGTTAGTGATGACTCGCACAGCAAGTGAATGTGCACTCACGTCTCTCAAAAGTGATTGGCTCACTGGCCACCAAGACAATGTCTGCTCCTTTGTCGTGTCGTTCCATCTTGAAATGTCCTTTATCCTTCCCTTCCACCCACTTTGTGCCAGATGAGAAATACAAACTGGCCGGTTCGTCCGTCTTACTGCTGATGTACCTCGTGCAGATGACAGTGTGGCCATCGGTGGCGGCGAAATTCAGCAAACTGCGGGTCTCCACATTCGAGACGTTATGTCTCCTGGGGATATCCTGGGTGAATTCGTTGATTTTCGCAATGGTCTTGACCATCACTCGGCGCAAAAGCGCCTGGCCAAAGCCCTCCGGGCCGGGATCTGAGCTGGGATCCACACCCTCCTTCTCGAGGAGGTCGAGGAACAGCGCGAACGCCCACTCGCTGTCGGTTCCACCTTTCACGCCTAGGTACCATTTGTCGGCGAGGGAGTCGGCCAGAGGCCGCTTGATGTACTGGAATCCACCAATGCCACCGTTATGCATCCACATCAGCGTGCTATGCTGGAATGGGTGGCAGTTGGTGTCCGAGAGAGACCCCTCTGTAGTTGCGCGCACGTGCGCGAAAATCAAGTTCGAGCATGTCTTGGTTGCTAGACGCTCTAGATTCTCACAGTTCCAGGCGGGAAGCGTGGATGTGAAAATACATGGCTCTGGGCCGAGTTTGGGGTCAGTGTAGAAGCCTACACCGAAGCCGTCGCCGTTGACCGGACGGCGGTTGTCCTGCATACATGAGTCAGATTAGGGGTCGAGTTTGCCGCGCAGGATACTCGGCTGCTGGAATGCTGGACTTGGACTTACCAGTCGCAGACGGGAATCATATGACTGGGTGAGAATCGAATGGCTGGGCTCGGTGACCAGCTTGCTGAGACGGATCTCATGTCTACCTTTGTATACCTGGCGACAAGCGGTCAGTCATCTGACGTGGATGGGGCAGATCGGTGCTACATACCAGAAAACGACACATCTTCGGCGATTAAGTTGGGAAATATGGCTAGTTAGGCGAGAATTGCCTAAAGATTGCTCCGGGAGAAGAAGCAAGCGCAAGGGTTGAGGAGGCTACTAGTTGTTCTCAGGGCGCAGTGTCACAGCTCGTTCCGACAACGGAGCAGTGCGGTTTCCAGCATTGACCAGCACCAGGCCCAGTCCAATGACACCTGAAAAATCTAGAGCGCTGGTCGCACTCAAACACTCTGCAATTCAGCTGGAATAATGCCAGTCGTGGAGTTTAGGGGTTGCTGTCTGGGTCTATCTGGATGGCGACATCCTTGACCCACGTGACTCACCGAACTTTGTACGGGCGCCGAAGCGGCCACTGCCGCAGGTCACGAGACCCGCTCCGGCGAGCGGGCTTTCCAACGCGGGCCCTCGAACGTCGAATGACTGGATTTTGGTTTATCTCCGCCATTCATTCTTGCTCCCCCGAGCCATCATCCAAGGTCGATCGCCGTGGCTGCTCGCCCGGAAATGCCTGCCCCCTCTGTCCACTCTACTTGAGGTGTATGTGATTTCAGGAGCCATGAGTGGGAGGATTCTCTCCCATCGTCTTGTTCCGCTATTGCGGACCGGTCTTTTGGCCCGCCATGTTCATAATGCTGCTGCGAGGACCGGGGGCCTTCTTCGCTCCGATAGCAGCGCTGCCCTGCGAGGACGGGCCTGGCCGATAGGAGCGAATGCGATACATAACAATGTGCCTGCTGTGCGGGCGATCTCTTTCACAAGGATACTCCCTAAACTGGCGCTCAAGCTGGTGAAGCTCCCTGCTATGTTTGGGGGTGCTATGGTAGCAGGACTAGCTTATTTCCAATATCAAGCTACACGTAAGTGCTCGACTGCCAACTCGATAGCAACAGATAGTTAATGGTAATCTGGTCCTTAGAGGCGGGAAATTATGCTATTGATGTCTTCAAACGTGCGGGGGAAACGGCGAGCGATGCAGCGTCGAGCTTGCTCCAAGAGATCCAGGACATTGCCAGTCAAACACAACGCGGTTGGGAGAAAACGAAGGAGTCTGTGGAAGTTCCAGAATGGTTGCAGAATATCCTACGTCCAAACGAAGACTCTCGGTCCGAAAACGGTGGCCCTGGAGGAGACAAACCCCCGAAGGAGAGCCGTCTCGGTACTGCGGCTGCTGGTGCTGCTACTGTCGGAGCTTTTGGTTACGAGGCGTCTGATGAGGAGGATACCCGCTCGGAAAGGAAGATTGCGGAGGATGACCAGATGATGCTTCTCACACGGAAGATGATCGAGATCAGAAACATACTGCAGACCGTTGGCCAGTCGAATACCCTGACTCTCCCGTCGATTGTCGTCATTGGCTCTCAGTCCTCTGGTAAAAGCTCAGTCCTCGAGGCTATCGTTGGACACGAATTTCTTCCCAAGGGCTCAAATATGGTAACCCGGCGGCCGATCGAGCTTACCCTGGTCAACACCCCGAATGCGCAAGCTGAATATGGCGAGTTCCCGGCTCTTGGGCTGGGAAAGATCACCGACTTTTCCCAGATCCAGCGGACTTTGACGGATTTGAACTTGGCTGTTCCAGAGAAGGACTGTGTTTCCGACGACCCTATCCAGCTTTCCATCTACTCTCCTAATGTTCCGGACCTCTCCCTCATCGACCTTCCTGGCTACATCCAAGTTGCTGGACATGACCAACCCCCTGAGTTGAAACAGAAAATCTCCGACCTCTGCGACAAGTACATTCAAGCGCCAAATGTCATTCTGGCCATTTCCGCAGCAGACGTTGATCTGGCTAATTCCACTGCACTAAGAGCCAGCCGCAGGGTAGACCCTAGAGGTGAGAGGACGATCGGAGTCATAACAAAGATGGATCTGGTTGATCCGGAGCGCGGCAACGACATCCTTTCCGACAAGAAATACCCTCTTCGTCTGGGCTACGTTGGTGTTGTGAGCCGAATTCCTCAAACGACCGCACTTTTCTCCAGGGGCAGTGGCAATGTCACTGGTGCCATTCTAAAGAATGAGCACGCCTACTTTTCCGCCCACCCGTCCGAGTTCGGCTCGCAATCAGGCGTTTCTGTTGGCGTCTCAACTCTGCGTACGAAACTCATGCATGTCCTCGAGCAGACAATGGCATCAAGCCTAGCAGGTACTAGGGATGCCATCAGTCAAGAGCTTGAGGAGGCAACGTATGAGTTCAAGGTCCAATACAACGACCGTCCTCTCAGCGCAGAGTCATACCTTGCTGAGAGCTTGGACAGCTTCAAGCACTCTTTCAAGGCATTTGCAGAGAGCTTCGGCCGCCCTCAGGTCCGCGAAATGCTGAAGAATGAGCTCGATCAGCGGGTAATGGACATCCTGGCACAAAGATACTGGAATAAGCCGATAGACGACCTGTCTGCTCCGCTACCGGAATTGGATCCTCTCAGTGACCTTTCCAAAGCTGATCCCGAATCACTGTACTGGCATCGCAAGCTGGATGCTTCGACATCATCTCTGACAAAGCTGGGAATTGGTCGACTTGCCACCACCGTCGTCGCGAGCGCGATTCAAACACATGTTGATCGCTTAATAGCCAACTCGACCTTCGCAACACATCCATACGCTCAAAAGCAGATCGTCGATGCGTGCAATAGCATCCTGAACGACCGATTCTTCAGCACTAGCGACCAGGTTGAAAACTGCATCAAGCCATTCAAGTTCGAGATTGAAGTCGAAGACCCAGAATGGACCAAGGGACGGGAAAATGTCAGCAAGACCCTCAAGGATGAACTCAAAGCCTGCGAGGCGGCTTTCAAGCGCCTCGAAGACTCGATCGGACGACGGAAGCTCAAGGATGTCATGTCGTTTGTCGACAAGGTGCGAAAGGGCGAGGTATTCCTGGAAGGCGACGGTGCCGGCGGTGCTGGCGGATTCAGCTCCTCGCTGATAGCCCGAGGTATGATTTATCCCCCCGTCAAACCAACTATCATTACATCAACATCTAACACGAAACAGGCCGCGAGAGCGTCTTCCTCCGTGACCGAGCCGATCTCATCAAAATGCGACTCCTCGCCGTGCGCTCCAAACAGTGCTCCTCTAAGAAAAACAAATACTACTGCCCAGAGGTCTTCCTCGACGTAGTCGCCGACAAGCTCACCTCCACCGCCGTCCTCTTCCTCAACGTCGAGCTCCTCTCGGAATTCTACTACAACTTCCCCCGCGAACTCGACATGCGCCTCGGCCGCCACCTGTCCGACGCCGAAGTCGAGCGCTTCGCCCGCGAAGACCCGCGCATCCGGAACCACCTCGACGTCATCAAGAAGAAGGAACTCCTCGAGCTAGCCCTCCAAAAGATCGAAAGTATCCGCCAACTCGACGGACGCGGAAAGAACAGGAGCCCTGACCGTCCAATGGGTAGTAGGGAACAGAGAAATCGTGGTTGGAATCTATTCTAAACACCATCAACTTTCTACCGACCTCCTACCTACAGTACCTACATACCTATCTAATCAACTAGATTTTTTTTTCTCTTCCTTCTCTCATTCTCCCCCACCCCATCCCCATGATCCTTTCCTCTTGAACTTGGCGATCTTATTCGGGTTTCTCCTTCCCTTCCTCACCCCCCCCCCCCCTCTCTCTTTCTCTCTGTGTGTATCCATCCGATCTCACCTCCTCACCTCTGCTTTATACCTCTCTCCACACATCACATACACACCCCCTACTCAGCGTATACCCTACCCTTCTCTCACACTCCTTTATTATATCTCATTTCCTCCGTGTATACCACATCAGACGAGACCGATCTTGTTCATAGCTGAAGCGTAACTTGACTCTCGGGTGGAATAGGATAGGCGTTAGCAGTAAATTCTCATTCATTCATTATAATAGACTTTATCTTTTTCGAAACTCTGTGTGTAAATTTTCGAGGGGACTAGTTAGGTACTAAGTACTTCCTAGGTTCTTGAGAAGGTAGGTAGGAGTGTATGTAGAAATACATTGAGGAATGGAGATGTGTATGATGCAAATATAGTTTTTGTTGAGATCCCGCCAAATAGCATAGTACAGATAGGAGAATAGTCAAAACAACCCAATATATCCAGAATTGAACCAGTTTGAATAATGAACAAAGCGTATGGAACCGTAATTATTAAGGGAAAGGGAATAACAGAAGATAAATGAATTGAATAAAGAGACAAACAAAGAAAATTATGGCCAATTCTAGCATGTCTAAACAGTAACCCGAACCCGGTCTATCTATTTCGTACAGGTAAAAGAAACAAATGCGATGAGGATCAAGAAATCCACACTGAGCAACGACTGTATGATATATGCTCGTTATTGTGGAATTACCCATTGGACACTGCAGTAAACACAGCAGATCATCAGAGGTAGTCTTGATCGTCACGGGTTGCTCACACAGAGCAAGTATGACAGACAGAATGGGATAGGCGCCCATTTAGGTCAAGGAAGAAGATGGTCATTTAATCGGCGTCAATGAAGGGGGAATGAGAATGAACACGAGTGGAATAGGAAAAGAGGGGTTATCGCTTCGAATTCATGGGCGTAGCATGTCTGCTGATGGTGATACAGTGTCCAAAGTCTTTTAAGGATGGATTTACTCCCGAGAAACGTCGCGGCCAAACAGCTTGGCCTTGATCCAGTCGACGGCGACCAGGACACGGTTACGAGCTATAATGATGTTAGAATCATATCATCGGACACAAGTTCGCAATACAAGAAGAGGTCACTTACTGCTGAAGCACATGCTCAGGTAAGCACTGCGCCAGAAGAGGTAGGTCATAGTACCACCGCTAGCAATGTTGCCGCTCAGCCAGCTGATGTCTGCAACAGCGCGCTCCTTTCCAATGTAAGCCAGACTTCCCTGGTGGGAGTACTGGAAGGGGCCAATCTGCTTGGTTCTCCGCAACTGCTTCTGGCGTTCCCGGATCTCGTCGAAGACCTGGTCGCGCTCCTCACCCTTGGCCTGGGCCTGGGCGTCGGACAGCTGCTTCAAGTCCTTCTCGATCGCTTCGGTCTTGGCCATGGTGTTGAAAAGACGGGCAAGGAAGGCACCCTCCTGGCCGGCAACCTGGGCAGTGGGGGCATAGTTGGTGATAGCACAGTCACCGACAGCCCAGACGTTCTCAGTGCCGTTCACAACGAGGTACTCGTTCACGGCGAGACCACGACGCGAATCCTTCTGGGCGGGGAGCTGGGTCATCAGATCGCGGACCACAGGACGGACAGCGTTACCGGTAGCCCAGACCAGCAAACCGTAGGGAATACGCTCCAGAGACTTGGAGCCATCGGGGTTGGTGACCATGGCCTCAATGTACTTGTCGGTGACGTTCTTCACCATCGTCTTGGCGCGGATGCTGATCTTCTCCTCCTTGAAGGTCGATTCGGTGTAGTCGATCAGCTGCTTGGAGAACATGGGAAGCACGTTGGGCAGAGCCTCAACCAGAGTAACCTTGAAGTTCTCCTGGATCTCAGGGATCCACTTCTTCAGGTCATCCTCGAAGAAATCCTGCAGCTCACCGGCGAATTCGACACCAGTCGGGCCACCACCGACCACGACCATGTGCAGAAGACGCTTAACTTCCTCCTCGGTCTGGTCCTTGAACATAGCAGTCTCAACGCAGTCCATGATGCGCTTGCGGATCTTCTGGGCATCATCAACCTCCTTCAGGAAGCAAGAGTTCTCCCGCACACCCGGGATGCCTATTTGCAATTAGAGAGATGACTCCGGCGAGTATCGGCCTCGGAAATACATACCGAAGGTTGCGTTTTCAGCACCCACACCAACGACGAGCATGTCGAAGGGCACCTCGGTGTGGGAGATGTCTCCCTTGATCTCGGAGTCATCGCTGATGTACACGACACGCTTCTCGTAGTCGACCTTGGTGGCTTCGGCTTCGTAGAACTTGACGTGGCCGATCTTTTGGCGAAGAATGTTACGGATGGGCTCCATGATCGAGCGGTGCTCGATCAAACCAGTCGTGCAGGAGGGGAGGAGAGGGGTGAAAAGGAAGTAGTTGCGAGGGGAGACGACGACGACATTGTAGTTCTCAGTGTCGAGCTTCTTCAGAAGGGAAACAGTACCCCATCCGGTACCTGGAGGCAGTGACTTGTGAGCTGATGATCGGCCGCGACCGTGTCGCGATAAGCAACACCGGGACAAAGAAACCTACCCAGGATGACCAGGGTCTTCTTCTCGGAATCAGGGACGATCTGGTCAACGGGATGGCGCAGTTCGTAGACACTGTAGGCCACAGCACCGGCCATACCCAGACTCGAGAGCCAGGTGAGGCGCCAGGTCCAGCGCAAAAACCTGAAGCGCTTCTTGGGCTTGGGGGCCGGGGAAGACGCAGGAGCGGCATCGGCGTAGGAGCGACGGGCAGAGCGCTGGAACTGCTGCTGTCTCAGGGAACGTGTGGAGCGAAGAACCTGGGGTCGCGTCGAGAGCGACCTGCGCGACAGCGACGACAACTGCATGGCGGCGGAGGGAGAGGCCATCTTGGACCGGATTGCCAGAGTACTTCCAACCATTGTCGGTGGTGGTCGCACCTGAGCCAGAAAGGCAAAGGAAGGGAAGGGGAGGAGGGGAGAGTGGAGAGGGGTGGGAAGGTGAGAAGGAAGAAGCGATTCAGAGAAATCGATCACTAACAGTAAAGACGTTCAGTGGAAAAATCACCGGCCTTGACAAAGTGAAATAAAAAAATGACTGTGTCAATTAGCTGTTTTGGGCGAATCGGTGTGTCGCTGTGATTCCCCGGGCGGATAATTTTCTCCTTCTGGCACAAGACGCGACTGGCTCGACCGCTGGCCAAGTGGGTGCTCGGGCAGCCGGGGTTCCAGTGATTCATTCACTAGTCAGAAAAAGTTTTCAATTCCTGCTTTTTATCAGGGCCGGAGGGACCAGAGGCAGGCTGGGTGGCCGAGTTGGAGATGGCAGAAATTGGAGAGGCTCGTGAGGGGGAAATTCCTCAGTGGGGAGAAATTAGGCGCGGTCGGGATTGTCTGTGAGGGGAAGCCACTTGCCCGCTCCTGCTGCTGCTGCTGCTGATGATGTTCTTTATTTGATACCGAGTCTTGATCAATTCTAGACGAGAGTGGTGACCTGCCCCGTCAACCTTTATCAATAGATACTACACAGTACTCCGTAGTAGATAGATAGATGATGGTCCTACTCCGACCTGCCCGCTCACCCGGAAATTGGATGAGCAACCGACTATTCCCTACTATCTATTCCAAGGCCTGCATGCCGGCCATGCAATCCCGCGCGCTCCTTCCTGATCCTGTCTCCCACCGTGACTGCCTCTCTCGCGCTTCCAGCGATTGGTCTCGCCCGGGCCACGGGTGGCTGACTCAGCCGGTGCCGCCAGCTGGAACACACGGTCCTTCCCGAGCTCGTCCCCGGCTTCTCCCGCATCTAGAACGACTAGAGAATCCCAGCGTTGACATCTACTCCACCACTTAGTTTTAAACCAAGAGCACGGGGAGAATCCGGGGGAGTCAAGCTCCACTCTTCCTCAATCGCCCATTTGGCCCCATCATCATCCATTGACGAGTCCGTTTACTCCCGCGGTTGCGTTCGATCCTGCACATTGGCTTGTTGCCGGTGCTGGGGGATGTTATCAGGCCGGATCACCATGTCCTTGCTGCACCGTCGTTGCCCATTTGTCCCAGGAACGTTGTCCCGTCGAAGTCGAATTCGATGCCGGACCCAATAACCAGGTCGGCCAGGTCTAGACTCCTATATCTTTCAGCCTTCTTGAACGAGACACGAGGTCGAGGGGCGCATTGCACGATCCTGTCAGCTACCGGCAACGGTTTTGGAGTCGTCGCTTGAAACACTTACACGGCTGCCTCAGAAATGTCGCTATGGTTGGTACCGACGAGTCAATGGCGTTTGGCATCAACACACTTCAGAGTCTGCCCCCATGGGAACATCAACTGCTCGTCGGTTCACAGCTATCAGCCATCTCCTGGGAGGAAGCCATACGGCAATGGCATCATCCAGTGCCCAATAGAGGCATACTTGCCCAATGGGCGTTTTTAAGATCACCCACTGGCTACAATATTCAGATTATGATTTGAGTCTTACCCAGCTTCAAGCTAACAACCAGTTGACTAGATAAAGTACGCCCGTACTGTAAGGGGCCCACCAATAGAAGCAACTGGCAGTCCCTTGGCGATCTTCGAAAAAAAACAGCGCCACGAATACAATGTACCGTCCAACAATCGTCTAGAACGACGACGTACGGAGTGTTGGTATTGCATACAAAGGGCGGGGTACAAACAAGGCACGGTATGGCTATGCATATCGCACATAACATGTACTCGGACACACCATCTCTCAGTATGCTTTACTGCAACCGGTGTCGCGCACTCCGTACCCGTCCGAGTATGTAGCACAAATGTCTCAAGTACTACACATCTGACTTGTCAATCGGCGATCCAACCAAGGGCATCTGCAGCTGTATCTGTACGACATCCGCCACCTCAGCAGTCCTGGGGTACACTTGTGAGAACTCACCAGACACAACACCAACCATATCCATACGGTCAGCCATTTTGGGTGACTTACATGCATATCTTGGTATGTTGTAGGGGAAGCTGATGTGAGGAAGGTCGTGAATGCAAGGAGCATACTCAAATATATTCTATACATACAGGCTGAACGACCGGATATCATGCTTTGCTGGAGTCAGCAGTCGATCTAGACTTTATCCCAGTGGCCCTCCAGACAAGCAAACATCTCCATGTCGTGCTAACAGTTCCAGCAATCAGGTCAAAGACTATTCCAGGGGTATATGTGCGACATATTACGTCGTCATTCTCCTCCATACCCGTCTGATATACCCAACCGACTGACGACGAGCCATCTCCACACCACCTGAATATATTGAACTCTATGCATGGTCGTCCTGAGGTCCATTGTCTCCCTTATTAGTGATTAGACAAGTACCTATCATATGAGGTATTGCTCCCTACGTGATAGAAACGAGGCAAACCCTGTCAGTCCAAATTAGGCGAGAACCCTCTACTTCCGTCAGTCATCTGCTGCCAAGGTTCCTAAAAGATATGTTTTTGCAGCCAGACAGGTCAATTCCATTGGATTTGCACTTCCATGACGGAATCACCATGATTGGTGAGCCTTCATCACACAGTATTGTCAAGAGCGATTTACTATGCTCAAGGCATAACTAAGGGTCAAGTAGATGACTATGTAGTTCTAGCCGATTAAACTATCGCATTACCGACTTGTTGTGAATTACATCATATACCTCTAAATACTAATAAACACCATTAATATATATCCACACCTACATCAAGCACACAAACGAACCCATCAAAACTACAAATCTCACCTCTTCTTCCACATCATTCATAGTCCTAGGACATATATTATAAAGGTACTATCTCCACAAACACACCACAAACGATAAGCAAAGACATACTGTACTCAACCCCCCCCCCAAAAATACCCGATTTACAAATGCAGTCCAAACACACACCAATACAATAAACAAATAGACAAATACCTTTCTTTCACCTCAACATAGACCAAACATTCAATCCGAATAGATATACATAAAATATACCCAAACATCATCCTCTACCAACACACTCAATCCAATATATTCTACTACATGGCCATTGAATCAGCCTATGATCGACTCTCGCAAGTACGAGAACGAGGACCAGGACAAGTACGAGAACAAGAACAGCCCCCAAGAGAAAAGAAACAGATACAGGGACAGACGTCTATCCCATCTCTGATATAGAACAAAGAACTTAGATACTACAGACAAACTCTAAATATTTCGATAAAATATCACTATATATATATCATTTTCTATATATATTTCTATAGTAGTACTATTAGCGATATACATAATTATGCTACCTAACTAAATCTATATACAATCTAGAATATTATTTACTATACCTCCCCCTCCTCTTCCTCCTCTAGAACCTTTATATAATTACCTACTGTGCTCAGAAGCGAAGAATTCCACCATCACGATATGGTCTTTGAGTATTATCTCGGTTGCATGTAGTGCTATGTATATCATTTGTTGGGGTAGATTGTATCAGACTTATCGAAAAAAAAAATAATATATATCTTTGTATATTTGTTTACTAGAGGGGAATACATCAGTTCCCACTGGGTTTGCTTTTGAAATAGATTCATTTTTTTATGGGATTGATGATGGTGAGCATATTATCGTGCATATATATATAACATATACTATATGTATCGCATATACAGATACACTTCATTACCTATTACTATCACCCCAGATCTACTTCTCTCAGCCAAACTAGATACTCAACTATCCAAAGCAAATCCAACAAAGAAAAAGCTAAGCTGGGATATAGACACAAACAGCGATAACAACAACTACAAGTTGAGAAAATACCATGTTCACAGCGACTACACCCTCACCCAAGCCATTACTGACACTTCCACAAAACCCAATATTACTATTCATCTAGATGCGACAAGAATACTGGATTATGAAACAGCCACATCATGATAGGTCACTGTGAGCGCCCGATCCCAATGATCCTTTGTCCAAAGTCAAGAACGGCTGCCCTACGAGAGCTGGCATACACGTACGTGACTATCGGCGTTCACTGCCACCGAATCATCTCCACTGCCACAAAATACAACACATTGTGTGCGTGAGATGTATCCGGGCATCACCGCTACAATGGAATTCCTTCCTTTAGGGACTGGAAGACTACGGGTGATGGTTTGGTGCCTGGAAGGATGATGCAGTCATACACACCATATCAGACAGACACTATACTCCGTTTCTAGGAAGGACAGAGTAACAGTCAAATACACCAAGGGGGATAGGATAGATGCCCAGTCGACACCAACGGCGTAAAGATAACGACCAAGCACAAGGACACGAGAAGGCGCTATAACTCCGGACCTGTGAGGCTGTCAGGCTGCCGAGGATTTCGTGCTTATTTGCTTTTTTTTTGGGTTTTCTCTTTCGCAGGCAAGGTTGCTTTTTCCAAGCTCGTTTTCGAACCCCAAAAATGCGTACATCGTACATATGCAAGCGAGATGGTCCCATAATCAGGGTGCATGGGTGGTGGCCTCGCTCAGTTAATTAAATCCAAACAGGCCTGGGATTCCCGGCCTTGGACCGTTATAAACGACTGTCCATGAGATGCCTAGGCTAGGTACCTATGTATGTTGTGTATATTAGTCTTAGTCCATCCTAAGTTAGTGTGGGTTAGCCCCGTCGTTATCATAAATGAGACGAGAGTCGGCCAGGAAAAAGTAAGTATGCGGTGCTCGAGTTCGTATGTACTATCTCAGAATCCTGATACGTAGGAGAGACAACAAGTTAGCAGCCCGAGCACTTGGTCTAGATCAAACAAGCGTCGACCAAGGCATCGGTAAGCATGATGAGTGACAAACTCGACAGCGTGTACACCAGCTGATATGCCTCAGTCGGTTCATCTGAGCAAAATGGTGTCCACAGACCCTGTCAGCATCTCAGAGTGACGATCGCATCTAGTGCACAGGATGTATGATCGATTAGGTCATTCACTGATCGAAGTCCAGGCCTTACGTGTCCTCCACGAGTGGGAATGGGATGATAACGTTTGCATGTGGTCATGTATGCGAGATTTCCGGGTTGGGTTAGGAACCGGAATCCTCGAGGAGTGCAGGACCAACACCACAGCAATCGCGGTGGGTGGGTGGGATCCAGATCATACTGGGACCGGTATATAGCCTCTGTTACTGGCAGGGATGCGAGAGATCGGAAGACGTATGGACTATGGAGTACCTATGGAGTATGGACATCAGGAGCAGGAATTGGTACTTTTACGCGACCTGCCTGGTGCGGAGTCTGCTGCCACTGGCCACGGCCACGGAGATCAAGTGGATGACGAGGACGGCGAGGGACTTTCCCCCATTTCCCAGGAAGTCACGGAGGGCGGATGTTGGTGAACGGTACTCCGGACTAGGGATGTGGTCCAGGTGGATGAAGCCTGATGGTGAGACGGGATTCGTAAGGGACTCCATCCGGCCCAGGATGAGAGAGAGAGAGCAGGTAAGTTACGTCGATGCCTCGATACTGAGTCTCTCTCTCCCGCTCAAAAGTTGGGGGGGGGGGGTGGTACCATACGATACCGAATACCCGATACATACCTCAGGTAAGACACGTTCAGTCCCTTCAGTGACACGCTCATTGGCGACAAATTCTACGACTCGATCTAGTCCGGCGGGGAAGGTTTCAGGCCAGACAGTAGTCACCGTGTATGAGATTCAACCCTCATGCCGTTGGAAAGGGAAAACGAGAGCGAGGCAAGAGAAGGAAACCTTGACGGGGCTTCGACCCGGGGGTTGAGTTCAGGCTCCAACCACCTCGACGGATGCATCTGCTGCCAAAGCCTCCGTGGGTAATGTTGGCTTCGTGATCGTGATCGCGATCGCGATGATCTCAAAAATTTCCTCTCTCGCCAGAGGCAAATCGTGATACCAACTCCTGCGAACCGCCTGTCGAATGGTCATCGCCGAGCTTATTGCTAATCATTACTACGGTCGCCGCGTCGAGGATTGGACCAGAACGCGATAAGCCGCGTGCTTCCACGGCCGGGGGTTGACTGAGCAGCAGCCTCGGCAAGACCGATCCAGTACTCCGTCCACCATCTGAGGATCTTCATCATCATCATCGTCATCATCATTATTACGAAATCCGGACCGCAACTTCGAAGGAATAAGGGTCGTTTCCAGGCGTTTTGCAAACCAGCCCACCGGATGCGTTCCCCTGGTTCCCCATGATTGCAAACTACGGAGTAAGCCTGACATCGACGCGCCCCTGTAATCGGAACGGCTGATGGCGGCATTGGAACCTTTCCCATGGTATGGGATATGTGCCGTGGTCTTGAGCAAGGATCGATAGCCTCGTCTCATGTTGAACTGAAGCAACTGCTGCCTGTTTAACCGCCCCTCAAGGGAGGACGAAGGGGGACCGAGTCTCGACTACGTAGCAGTCGGTCGGCCGCAGTAAGCTTGCACACACGCCTGGCTTAGATGAAAGCTTAAGCTGCAGCATCATATCGCACCCTTTGTGCGATGTATCATGCTTATCCTCCACACGAGGATTGTTTGTTTACCCCCGAATAAGCTGGCTGCTTCGAAAGCATCGAGCCGCAAGGATTAGAAAATGCAAGGAGCCTGGAAAGGCAGCAAGGTGGGAAGGACGGGCAAAAATGTTCATCTTCAGGGTAGGTAGAGTAAAGCTCCGGGAAAGTTGGATCCGTCCTTGCGTACGCCCTTGGATTCGGACACAGTCTGGTGATGCGATCACTCGTGGGTGGACTGAAGGTGCAAGGTGATGGGGGAGCTGGGGATGGGGATGACAACCCACGGGCAGCGAGGGCGGCACCTTCAGGCTGGTTGCGTGATAAGAGAGAAAATCTCCGAGGAGTCGTTACCCGTCTAGTTCCACCTAGTGATAGGCCCGGCCAGTTTATGCAATGGGTCGAGTCGAGTCATGGAGGAAGACTTGAGCAGTCCCGCCGACCAGAATCAGGGCTTAGGCCTATACAGGATGTCTCATGCAATCAATTTCCAGCCGGGTCCGCGCGGTACGAGGACGAGTATTAGGTAGATAGTATGGACGCTGTCGATCTGCTTATTCCCAAGGGCACCCCATTGTGTTTCCGACCTTGGAGACAACACACCGCGAGATGCTAGTCAAAGCCATTCACCCAATGACTTTGCCAGGGGAGGGGATCCCGAAAAAGTCAAGACACCGGGGCTGGGGGTTGGTTATCCACCCCATCACCAGTCACCACCGGCGGGTAAAGAGGATCACCTCGGATGGCCAGGGTGAGTTGATCGGATGCATCGTGCTGGGCTCGTGTGGAATCCCATTATATTAGGCTGCACCTTGTGTAATAAGTATGACCACTTAGGGCCGTCATCGTCCTCGTCATTGATGACCAGAAACCTACTGGATCAGGAAGGCCGATTATTTCCCAGGCGGTTCAGGATCGAAGGAATTTTTGTTGCGGCCCCTGCACGAATGAAAGCAAATAACCCGTCGGTAAACGGAACCAGAGGCCAGGGTACTGGGTACTGGGTACTGGGTACTGGGTACAGCAAGTCGGCACTATCTAGGTCATCACGATAATAATGATATTAATAAGAGGGGGGTGATTTCGATCAGCGGCGGAAGTTGCTAAGCGGTTAATTTCAGACGATGCTGGGATTGAAGGCGTACCTGATGCCTACGGGGAACCAGGGAAGTTACTTGGCAGTTTAGTCCCAGCGCTGCTGCTGCTGCTGCTTTTAGTGTGCACGGTGCAGAAGACCGAGTACTGGCGGTGACCACCTTGGCCTCGGCCAGTCCACTGCAACCGGACATTTCTGGGTGGTTGTCACTTGTCACTTGTCCCTACTAAGTACTAAGTATACTACTACTGTGTTGGTAGTAGTCCAGATGTAGGTCAGTAGGTGGGTGGACGCGTGCTGTGGCAAGCATGCCTTTAGTCGTTGAGCATCAACCAGTAGTCACCAACTATCAGAACGGCGGTTTAGTATACGTAGTAGCACTACCAAGTAATGATCATAGGCCTGCGAGCTTCATTTTCTGCGCTCTTCTCGCCTCGCGCTGGCCACCACCCTGAGTCGGCAGATGACGGCAATGATATGGATATCATTGGTCCAAATATCTGGTTGCGATGGAGGTCGGGCCCAATGACAAGATCCATCTTGATCTGCCCCTCTGAGAAAGTGAGAAGGCGAAGATTCATTGAACCCAAACGAGCAGAGCCAGAAGGGCTAATTGCCCGGGGCGAAACCGACAGGCGCCAAGGCAAAGGCAGGAAAGAAATAATAATACTAATAAAAGCAAAAACTAAAAGGGTGTAAAAGAAAAATAAAATAAAATGAAATAAAATAAAAATAAAAAAATACGTAGTGTTTCGAAAACGAAAAAAAAAAAGCTTAAGCTGGCCATCGTTGGGGAGCTCTGCGCAGGACAAACCACTAACTAGATGCGATGCTATCTACTCCGTCCTACGGAGGAAATACTGCTGAACCAGCAGCTCCATATCTATTCCGGGCAATGACCAGGAAGGTTAGTAGATACTAGATAGAAGCCCACCAGCCTCTAGAGATACCAGATCCCCAAAGCAGCAGATGTTTACCTAGAATGGTCTTTTTGGAGCTTCGATCGCCGCGTCAACTCGCCATTGTTCGTTTAGCACCGTTGCCTGTGCCCGCCGCTGCGCCCGAGTGCTCGGGTGACAAACGACCCAAGGATGCCCACCAGCCCCAGTTTTCGAATCTGGATGGAGCTCCAAGGTTTGAGAAATGAGAATAGTTCACTAACAACGGGGAGGGGGGGGGGGATGGAGTCACCACCATCATTACTGTGTGATTAGTGATTACACTATATTATGGTCGGGGTTGACGGACTAGTCTCACTGATGATGAACTGGATGACGGTCGTGGCTATTTCTGAGCTGGGAAAGAAGTGGCACGCACGCTCCACTTGGATTTCTCCCTCTGTGCCGGAAGTTCTGGAACATCACCAACCCACCCTGTCTATTTGTTACACTTACTACTACATACACCGTATTGCTCTGAGTCGTGATGACCCAGAAGCCAGGCTGCAAAAATAAAGGAACCGTCCAAGAGCGCACCCCCTCCGACTCCCTGATTCGATGGACTGCCCCCCCATTAAGTGCCCGCGACTATCCAGACTTCCAGCTAGTGGCTGTGATACCAATTGGAATGCGGAGCGGCATACTCCATATGCAAGTGCAAAAAGGCGTCGACGCATCTTTCGAGGTTTCCTATGGGGCTGCGGTGATTTCTCACGGCAATGCGGACTTAACCGATTATTGTCGGAAAGAAGGTTGAAGAAGGAACCTAGAAATCCCTCCCCCCCTTCAAAGCGTAAAAGGGAAAGGACCAGGGGCCCAACGCTACTACTACGAACTAGCCACTATGCCGAGCTCCATCCGTGTTGTACTACTTAGGTAGGTATGTAGATAGCTCCAGGGAGATGGTCGAGAGCCCCAGCGAGTCCAGCGACCCGACGTTATCAGTCTTTATTGGCACTAGGTGGCGTACAGTTCTCGTCTTTTTTCTTTTTCATTATTTACGGTTGGTTGGATCGTCACCTGATTTCGGCTGCAAATTCACCTGCAGCCGATCCCCAGTTGTTGCTGTGATTGTTCTTATTGTTGGAGACGACGGGAATACACAGTAATGATGATGAGATGATGTTATTCGGACAAGTCACCTCTCCAGGGTGCAGGTGCCAATCACCCAAGTATCCATCGTCTTGCGACCCGTCCAGATGGAGTGGCTGTCAAAGTCTCACTCGTTTTTATTATTGGAAATGCGAACAAGGTTGATATGATTCGGTAAAACCGAAGCCACAAGCATGGGCGAGCTCCGCAACAATGCCAATCAATACATGATCCAGGCGGATTTCGCCCAACCCAGCGCTACCATTGCCTGAGTTTCATCATGCGGTCGTTCCAATCATTACGCCTGAATCCTTCTTTGCAAGGCATGTCAAGCCCACTTGCAGGGTACATCTGGATGGGAGTCCATGGCCACAGTACTCCGGGAATGATAATAATAATAATGATGATAATAATAATAATAATAACGATGATCAAGAAGTTCAACTAAGAGACCAAGGTTTTTCTCCAACTGACGACAGGGATCATTTACATAATGAAAAGACAACCGAGGCGAAGGAGGCCTATCAAATCAAATGATAGGAAGGACTCCGTACTCGATACTATCTATGCACTCCTTTTTTTTGTCACGTTGGTGGGATTATGGACTCGGAACACGTTTGGTATTTCCTCAATAATCTCATCGATGTATGATCCAACCTTCGCAGGGGGGGGGGGGGCCCGACGGAGGGGTTGATCGGTAGCCGCACTTTGGAATGGCCGGGCGAATAACAACGAGAGGCCCTTGGGTGCATCGCATCCATCACTTACTCAATTGATCTGCTCCAGTGGTCTTGCACTGTCATAACGCCATGCCTGAACTATCAGATTGGGATTTGGATTTGGATTCCCCCCTGAACTTAGTCAGTCATACGTGCATGGGGACGGGGGAGGAGGGGGGGCAAGGGCACTACGACGGCAGTCTAGGGTCAGGGAGGGAAGTCCTCCGATGGCGATGCACCTGCTAACGAACGAACTAACCACCAGCCTACATAGTACATCCCAGGCGAGGACAGGAAGCGATCGTTACGCTAGCGACCAGAGGAGTGGCCATCCCCAACCTTTCGGGATCGAGGTAAAGAAAAGGAAAGCCTCCGGACGCTGATAATCGTCGCGTCCAGGGCTAGCCAAAGTTCGAGCGCCATCGGTCGACAATCAGACCCCGAAGTCAGCTCGCCGCCCCGAACGCAGAAACGAGACGCGTCCGGAAGTGGTCCAAGATGAGACACAGATTAATCCTCAGCCGCCAACTATTATTGATCACCGGCCGGTACGAGGTATATGAAATCATAATCAATGCCAATAATAATAATAATCGAAGCGCGTGCCGGCCAGGATCGATTCGAAGCAATGGCGCGTTTCCGCGACCCATGGCCAACAGGACGGACGGCGTACGAGCTGCTCTCCCTGAGCCCTGGCCACCAATAGTAGGCCCATCATCATCCCATGATTGTCCCCAACCCGACACAAGAGATGTATACTCTCCCGTTCTCGCTCCGAACAGTCAGTATACCTCCGTACTATTTGCGGAACATATTGATTGACGCAACCTTCCAGAGTGTTATGAAGTGCGACCAGCCGGTGTTACAAAGGGTACTTTTGGTACTTCTGGTGTAGACTCTCGTTCGTTCGTAGAGATTGATGATTTGGTCTACGGTGTACTCCGTATACTACTCCGTACTTTTCCCCTTCACCTGGACATAGCGCCTTCGCCAATGCTAGGGACCCTGGGATGGTAAGAGTGAGGTGACTGAATGTTGTCTTGGATCCAGCAGCCCCCCCCCTCCTTCCTCTCCATTGTTAGTTTCAGGACTACTGCCGCGGATATGTGCGCAATGTGGGTGATATCAAACCATGGAAAGTCGAGTTTCTTCTTTCGGCAAAGTCAATGACAATAATAAAGGACGAGGACGTACACGAGCAGCTGACAGGAAGCACAGGAAAAAAAACCCAAATCAACAACAGCCGCCTGCGCCTTCAATGGGTCCTTGGCTGGGTGGGTTCTCCCTTTTTCGCCTGCCGGGAATGACCAGCGGCGGCGCCCTATTCCCTCGAAACCGAGTCACCGCAGTGGCTGCAAACCGGTGGCGGAATCAACGAATGGGCCAGATCGAATTTCCGTCGCTCGATGCTACTAAGGCAAGTCGGTCCTGCTGGGAGCCTGGGCGGGCGTCGTAGAAGGGCACCGAAACGGTGCGCCCATTTTTCATGGTTCGGGCCATACACGGAAGATTACGACCGGGCGGAGTATGACGGCAGAGAAGGAAGAGAGGAACCTGGAAAGTCGCAGGCGCAGGCGAAGAGAGTTGGTGGTGTGGTCGCCCGGATTGGCTGGCGGGCCTGGCTGGGTGTGGATTACTCCATAGTACCACCTCAGAACCATCTGGTAAATGGTAACTGGTGCTATGTAACTGGTAACGGGTAATCTCCATCTCCCCGGGCGGTGGATAAGGGTATGGTATCATGGTATGTTATGTAGCACTTGTACGCAGCAAGCGAGTCGCAGGAGCCCGGTCGGCCCCGCGACCATCCATTATTCATTATCCATGACTATCCATTATGCTAGTATCTTGTACTAGACTGCTACTAGGTCTGCTGGTGATAGGCACTAGATAGGCAGGCCGACCGTCACAGTCACAAGGGGCGCCTACCTAGATATGATGATGATGGTGCTGGTGGTGCTGGTGGTGCTGCTGAGCCCGACTTAGCGGTACCTAGTGAGTGGTCCCTCTTAGTCTCTCTCAGCTGCCTCCTCTCTCTCTGCCTAAGGTACGGGGTCGTCTTTCGCACCACCACCATCACCTCCTCCAAGGCTCAAACCATCTCGAGTGGAAGGCCCACGCCCGCAACGATTGGCTGGTGTTTTCAGATCGATGGAGTCGGCCATTTGCTTCCCGCCTGGTGATTGGCCTCTCATCTCATTACGCCTCTCTGGGTCGTTGTGTGCAGCTTATCCATCCAATTCTCGGACTCACACATGCCTTACATGCCTACATGATGGATACGCAGCATCCTGCCTTGGCCCCCCTCATTACACAGCGGGTGGATAACGGCCAGGCGAGCACATCGTCGTATGCCACTCCCTAAAGTTTCCCGAATCGCTTCGAGAGCTCGTCATGACGGGCGTGTGCCCAGGCCGGAGAAACACTATATCGGTAATACAGATACTTGGGAGCACCTCTTACCTGTCCAGGACATGGGTCCTAATCCACTTCGAGTTAGTTGCCCGCAGGCTGTCCAACCGCCCGGTTTGTTCCCATACCTCCCAACCTATCCGGACCCGTTCCATACCTGACGCGGTTGAGCTGTGGTGACTGGTGAGGAGGTACATTTGAACGCTGGTCCATACATAATTCCTTTCCCCATGACAACCCGAGCCACCCAAAAGCTGAGCCGGTACCCTTGCACCACCACCATTTTGCCGGCAACTGATTGATTGACTTTGGATTTGCCTGGCGCCTTACTAAGTGACCACATCTCAACCTAAGAGACCAGCCTCTACTAGTACCAACCACGGACTAGATCCGTTTTAGCCACCATGACCCTCTTACAGCTGCCGTACGCAGCGATCCATAATTCCATGCCCCCCCCGCCTCTTTTCCTCCCCTCCCTGTCTGCCCGTCCCCAGTCGCTGCGCACTCTAATGCGTGCGGCCCTAACGCGTTTTGGGTATGATGCCGTAAGAATTGTTTGATTATTACGCAGTGACCAAAGGCAGGGTACTTTTCCGTACCGAAAGTTTTCATTCCTTTGCCTTCCGCCTGGTTGAACTAGAACTGGCGATCAACCACATTCGAGTGCACAAACCTCCCTTCGTCCACTCTCTCCCGTGCCTCCCGGGGGCTGCTGAGCAATGCCCACCCCTTCTCCCTTGGTGTAAGATATCTTTGCCTTTTCCTTTTTCATTCCTTTTTTTTTTTTTTTTTTTTCTCATTAATTTATTTTTTTGGCGGGGTTCATCGTTTATTATTTCACCCGTTGCTTTTGGGTTGTACTTGGTTGTAAAGAGGATCTTTGCTTTTCAGATGATTACTGCATGTCTTTCCGGTTTAGTGAGAATAAGAAGAGTAACTGCAACAACGGAAGACGCAGAAGTATGTACTTCAGTAAAGTCACTAAAAAAAAATTAAAAAATAAAATCAAAAAAATAAAAAAGCAAAATCCAATCTGGGCGGCACACCACGACGGTTGCAATGCGACGCTAAACCCGACTTATTATTGGATCTGATATGGGTCCTACGGAGTTAGCAGGCACGTATTATTCCAAGACCGCGCGAGGTCCTGTCCGAACTTCCACCCCTCTTCCTTTTCCTCCCCTCTCCAAAAACGCCCCCTTCCCTGGACCAGTAAAGTGACCTACAGGCGCTAGAACCTAACACTGGATCTGGTCTAGGGCTGCTGACCTTGTTACCCTTCCACTACTCCGTAGCATGCATCCACTTTGTTCCCCCCTCCCCGTGGCTCTGACATCAACCGGTATTTCATTCTCTTCAAGACAAAGCAGAGACAATCAAACCCGGGCAGCCAAACCGGAACCGACCCAAACGAGGCCAGAAAGGAGGATCAACCCTCTGGACCTGCGTCCGGGTCAAACTTTGTCTATCCTGTATGGGCACAGCACTTTCTCCGGACGAGAACTAGCCTACCCTGGCTCCTCTAGCGGAGTTGCTGTGAAGATGATTAGCTATTTGCTGGATGGAGGATGAGGTCTTGACCTCATCCTTCATTATTAGTACCTTTCTTTTACTTTTTCTAATTTCCTGAATTTTTTTTATTTTTATTTTTTATTATTCGGCCTTATTCAATTTGAATCCGTTCTCTCCTATATGGGTTCACATCCATCGACGTCTTTTTTTCTTATTTATTTTATTTTACCTTTTTTATTTTTTTTTTTCTTTTACTCTAAATTAACTCCCTTGACTTTCCTTTATGGTCGTCTCATTGCCCTTTAAATTACCTGGGATATAATACTTTTTTATAACTGGTTGTACCTGCAACCTAAGTTGGTGCAATCTATATCCAGAACTTCACCTTCCATTCTCCTGTCACTGCTACTTGACTTTCTATAACTACTGCGACCTGGCTACCTTTTTTACCACCACGATACCTACTATGTGATAATCGCCTTTCTTGGTCCCGGCTTCCATTGCTCCCACCCCCTTAAGTGCCTTCATTCCATCTGGGAAGGCAACATTCACCGGCTCCGCTACTGTTGCTATCCTACCACCTACTTCCCCGCCGCCAATCTGATATTGCCTTGGAACCAACCCACTCTTCGGTGATTTCCTTATTCGATCGCGAGAGTTCTGACTATTGTCTCGACCTGTCGCTACAAGCCTTCGCATACCACACCGAAATTGAGGCCCCGAGGAAGCTAGCGGTGGTGAATAACACTCGACACGGAGAAAACACAACTTGGTCCAGGACAATTCCAATGCGAGTTCTTTGACAAGGGTGTTACTTCCAATCCTCTTGTCTCCTTCGATTCACCCCTCTCAACGCCTCTCACCGGCTTCAAATACCTCCCATATGTCTCTCCCGATCCTGTCAACGCAACCATACCTCCCCGCCCTCCATCCGATCACTCCCACTATAGCTCCCTACTCCAGGACCGAAGGTTCGACGAGTGCAAGGAAGCGACATCTTGACGCAGTTGCGGAGGTTTCCGATTACGCCTGGACTGCTCCCTTCCGCGACGGTCTACCAACGCCCCCAGGAGATATGAATGGCGTCACCGCTTGCAGCACTCTTCCGGCATCCTACGGGGGGAAGCTGGATGGGCTCCCGCTCCCACCCTATGCCAAAGTCTCGGACTATGCGCGCATGGTCTCGGACGGGCCAAACACAATGGGTTCCTCGTCCCAGGCGCAATACCAAGCGCCAGTCAAAGACACTATAGCCTCCGATCGAGAGTCTCAGAGGAAAAGCAGCTCCAATGCTGTTACCTCGTATCTCCAGATCCCTTCGTCTATCAGCAACAGCAAAGGAAGCCTGGCTGAATTTGCGGCACAGGTGAGTTGCTTTTGCTAATCTAATTTGGGCCTCGAATGCTGATCTAGGAGTAGATGACATGTCTGTTTTGGTTTGAAAGTACAGCGAAACTGAAGGCCGTGGAGGATAGCCTCAGCTCGGCCACGACTCTTGCTCCGGAAGCAATCCCTACCGTTGCTTTTCAGAAGTGGGTGACCAACATTCTGTCCACCACTCAGGTTAGCCAGAATGTCATTCTACTGGCATTGTTGTTCATCTACCGGTTGAAAAAGTTCAACCCTGGCGTACGGGGAAAGAAGGGCAGTGAGTATCGGTTGATGACCATTGCACTCATGCTGGGCAACAAATGTATGCCGTTCCCTTTCTAGAAGAGTGTCCTAAGCGAGAAGCTGACCGAGATACAGTCCTGGACGATAATACGTACACGAACAAGACGTGGGCCGAGGTCTCCGGGATTACTGTTCAGGAAATCCATATCATGGAAGTGGAGTTTCTCAGCAACGTTCGCTATAACCTCTTTGTGTCGAAAGAAGAATGGACCCGGTGGCACACCAAACTGGGCCTTTTCATCAACTTCTTCAACAATGCACCTCGAGGCCTTGAACCGAATGAGAAACACCCTACGCCTCCAGTGCTCCGAGTTTCCCCCAACTTGGGACCGTCGCCTCGGGCACAGTTGTCACCCTCGACCAAGCTGCCATCACCCCCCGCCTCTGACTCCCTGCGGCCGCAGACCTGGGCCTTGCCTATGAATGCTGTGCCGTACAGTGGCGCACCTCAGCTCCCGAGCGACATGCCACCTGCCAACAATCCTCGAAAGAGGTCCCGCGAGGAGCCAGTCGAGGAGCTCCCATCTAAAAGAGTGGCCACGCAAAACAGCCTACTCACATCGATGCCGACACTTCCACCGTCCTCAGCTCTCACTAGCATGGCGTCCTTGCCTCCTCCAGTCCTGGCGCCCTCTGCTGCTCCCCCTCATCTTCCGACCATCCCGGAGCCTGTCTCCCGTCTCCCCCGTCCAAACTTCCCGTCTCACGGCCTGGCTTCTACCATGCCAGCGTCTTTGTCTCAATTACCTTCTACCGGTCGAGTCATGCCCCCGGTCTACACCCCTGCCGCCAACTGGGTTCCACAGATGCCACCTGCAACGACGGTTCCCTCTACTGCCGTTGCACCTTTGACCAACGGTCTGTACAACTCGTCCATCTCTCTGCCCGACCCCAGCAGACATCACAACAGTCCGTTCGCGGTGACATCGGCGACGATCTCGCCTGCGGTTTCTGCCTATTCTGTGCACACCCCTCAAAACCACCTCTCTCCTTCTTTCTTCCTGGCGAATCGGAACTCGCCTTACCGGCCGGTTCGCAGTGTCAATACGTTGTTGATCCCGCCTCCGTCGACGTCACTCCAGCAGCAGCGCAGCGTCCCTTTCGACCACATGCACTACCAGCCGCTTGGAAAGACTGCCGCGGAACGCAAGACGGGGTTGCTGCCGTATCTGCACCATGAAGCTTGGCAGCAGGGACCCTTCCCGCAACCGATTTTCCACACCACGCCGAACTATTAGATGACCTGCCGATTTCGAAGTGCTTTACGACTAGATTTTACGATACATATGAGAAGAAGTTTGCATTCTTTTCTCTCCTTGCCTTTCTGACTTCTGTCGCTCATGTTGGCCCCTTTGTATCCTGTACAAAATTTTTACCTTTTGTTATGACCTAGCATTATTTGGCGTTTCCATTTTATAGATGGCTCTGTACGGGCGGACTTGTTTGCATACTGGCTATGGGAGGAGATCTGTTTATGTACTGAGCATGGATGGCGCGATGTACGTTTAGCTACTTGCATTTGCATGACACTTTGCGAGTTCGCAAGTGTCGAACAATGAAGCGGGCTGGAAGCCCGTAAAATTTTTCTTATGAACTTTGCAGTACATTCACATTGGCCATGTAACTTGTAGTACCAGTAGCTATGTAGACCGCCTTTGTTACTCCGGACAAACCGAGCGGTGAGGACACTTGATCAGACAACTCCTCTGGGTTATTTCAAATAGCAGAGCAACAAGGCCAAAGAACCAACCATACATGAACAAATACAAGTACAAGAATCGCATAATAAACCATTAATAAACACCTACAAACCAACTCTCCACCCCTCCTTCTCTCAGAAAACCACCTCCCCAAAACACCCAAGTCCCCCCTCCCCCGACGGCCCGACATTCCTCCGTACCGGCCTCAGGCCCCCAAACCCCGAACGAAAGATCTTGTCCGCGGAACATTATAGCAGAGCATCCCCAACTCACCCCAACCACCAAACCAAACCAAACCACAGGCACAGGCACACACACCATGCCACCCCGACTCCAATTGCTGTCCTTCCAATGGCAGCGGCCCACCGCCAGCACCTCCGTCACCAGCGTCCTCTCCTCCTTCCTCCAGCAAAGCCGCAATGCTCACATCCTAGCCTCCCTGTCCGACACTCCGGGCGCCTACAACAAACGTATCAGGAGAGGTCGCGGTCCTGCCTCCGGAAAGGGTAAAACTTCCGGTAGAGGTCATAAGGGTCAGAAGCAGCATGGAAAGGTCCCTAATGGGTTTAATGGTGGTCAGACGCCCGATATTATTGTGCATGGTGAGAGGGGGGGAGTTAATATGTATGTGTTTTTTTTACATTTCTTTTTGTTCTTTATTTATTACTAGTACTGTTGTGGAGGGGGAAAATGGATAGAGAGAGAGAGAGAGAGGGAGAGGAAATATGCTAATGTGTATTGAATCCGGTGGTTAGTCACGCCATCGACCTCGCGCCCATCAACCTGGACCGAATCCAATCGTGGATCGACCAAGGCCGCATCGACCCAACCCGCCCGATTACCGTCCGCGAGCTCGCCCAATCGCGCTGCATCCACCAAACCAAAGAAGGAGTGAAGCTTCTGGGCCGGGGCGTGGAGAAAGACGACCACGAGGTTCCGGTGGCCAGCGTGCTCAAGCAGCCCATTCACCTGGTTGTGTCTCGTGCGTCGGGCGCTGCCATCGCGGCCGTTGAGGCGGCGGGTGGTTCCGTGACGACCCGGTTCTACACCAAGTCTGCGATTGCGCGGATCATGAAACGCGAGATGCATCCGTTTGTGTCGTTGGCTTGGACGAAGGAGAGTGCGAGTGAGGGGTTGTTGGAGGCGGCTGAGGCTGTGGAGGGGGGGAAGCTGGAGGGGGGATTGACCGAGTCCAAGGTGATGCAGGAAATGGGGTTCAAGTATCGGTTGCCGGATCCGACCAAGAGAAGGGATATTGAGTATTATCGTGATCCTGCGCATCGGGGGTACTTGAGCCATTTGTTGAAGCCGATGGAGGGACCCAGTTTGTTCTTCCGGTCTCCTGTGGAGCGGAAGTCGGCGGCGGGTGTTAAGAAGGAGAAGATTCTGCCGGAGAACAGACTCTGGTAGGAGTAGGTTGCTTGCAGAGTATTTGGTTATGTCGGAGGGTTGGGATCTGTGCTATCTGGCTTGTTAAGTGCTTTTTTTATTACTGTATAAATATGCTTGTATCATGTTATGTTATGCTCTGGATAGTATGTTTATTTAGGCTTTACTTTGGACTTCTTATGGTATATTACGACCAATGCATTCAAGTATATAGCCAGTGGAGGCATAGACAATCTCCTAGACAACCCTCCACCTTTTGTTCACTATTTATTATTCATAGCAAAACTCGCTAAGAACCATCAGAGAACCTCAGCAAGAAGACCATCCGGATATTGGTACGTAATACAGGTGAATGGAGAAGACGAATTTTGAACCCCGCCGCTGAACGCCATGCCTGCACCGAGAAGCGATTGGGAGAAGCGATTTCTCAAAAGTACCAAAGCCAGATTCTTGCCCAAGGGAAGTCCCCGACCGATTCGCATGCCCGAAACAAAGGAAAACAGAGAGAAGGTATACCGAAATGCGCTAAAAAATCAAAAGCTCGTTATATCAGAACGCTGCCAACAGAAAAGAGGGTATCATAGATGATCAACATTCCCGAACACCAGCGCTTGTCGTATCATAAAAGCGCCAGTCATGATCATCGCTCAATCGTAACAACGTATAGCATCCCAGCCCTCACGGGGTGAATGAATATACTGGGAGAAGAGGGGGTATATGTCGAGGCACTGCATCTCGCAGCTTTAAAGCGAAGCCTTACAGCTTCCACACCGATTCGGTAGGGCTGTCCTCGGCGCTTTCACTAAACTCCCGCAGCCAGCGAGAGCACAGCACATCGCGGATCGTCCACCGTTTATTAACGTTCATATGTAAGCAACCCATTATTAACTCCAGTGCATCTTCTTTGTCCTGGCGAAGTCGGGGATCCTCTTCTTCGCCTAGCACAGCGTGTCGGTTCCAGTTTCCACTGAGGATGTTCGATTGAATCCGCGGAGCGAAAGGATCCTGGAATGGCCGTGATCCGACGATGACGGTAAACACGATGACACCGAAAGCCCACATGTCCACCGAAGGACTGATGACTCCATTAGTGGAGAGGAGTAGCTCTGGGGAAGCGTATTCTAGGCTTCCCGCAACGCTGGTGCTGGAACCAGCTGGGCCGATGGTCTTCGGCGGCGGACGGTCCGCCGCGTTATCGTAGGGATCGGGGGAAACATCATCATTGTCTGTGTTCATCCACTCCGCCATCCCAAAGTCACAGAGGACGAGGGTAGATGTCTCCATTCCATCGGGTGACTCGGTCGGATCCAGCAAGCAATTCTCCAGCTTAATGTCCCTGTGAACCACTCGAGCATCCTCGTGTAGGTACCTCAAGGCGCATGCGAGCTGATACGAGTATTTCTTGGCTAGTGTCATGTCCAATCCACGGCGGTTCTGTCGGACGAGGTCAAAGAGTGTGCCACCGATCGCCAGCTTCGTGAAGCAAAATGTGGCGAAATCGGTTTCGTAGACCGCGTCCAATGTCAGCACGTTCGGATGGCTTAGATATCGCCAGACTCGGACCTCGTGGTCAAACTCAGCTTGAACTTCGTCGTTTTCTTTCTCGCTCCGTCCAGAGATTTGTTTCTTGACAATCTTGACGGCAAGGTTTTTCGTTCGGCCACTCTCCTCGACCTTGTAGGCCTCTTTCACTGTACTGAAACCACCGAATCCGATCTGTTTTCCAAGGACGTATTCAGTCCCGACCATTTGGCCTTCATCATCCGGTTGCAGGGCTGGCTCCTCGCCGCCAGCGCTCCACATGGAAAGGAACATACTCGCTGGAGATTTGCTGCTCGATGCGGTAGACCTGCGAGACCGCTGGCGTGTAGAGACCCGAAGGCCTCGTGCCTTGCTCCCAAAGGGCGTCATGACGCTGCCTGACCAGGAGCTGCGATCATCGAGCGAGGCGAATGTTTGTGCAGGCGAAGCCACACAAATAGGAGATGCTAAGATTCCCCGATATTCTTCTGGGGGTGTTCGCAACTCCTCGGTGACGGGAGATGCGGTAGAAACAGAGGTGAGAGATGTAGGATGTTCAATATCAGATCCGATAGTGCCACTTTCTTCGGGAAAGCTGTCGCGAGACATCCCGGTAGGGATGGCTCGTCGGTCTCGCTGCCTCCTAAGGCTAGAGCTGAGTCCCACCTGTCTTCCGTCGTTGTCAGCATCGTCTTCTTGAGGCAGAGAATTCCTCAAGCTCGAACTCCTTGCCTGGAACCTTTGAGGCCGGTTCCGGGCGTCTCCTCTCGCCAAAGGATCCTCTAGCGGCCGACGTCGGCCAGACTCGAGGGCAGCGGTGGTGTCGAAGCTGATGGAAGGGCGGCGCTCTTGAAGGAAGCTGTCAAGCGGAGATGATGCCTGCATGTCCTCGGGCTTGTGAGGAAAGCTGACATTTTGCTTGGGATAGTCATCATGACGGGGTACCGAGATGGGGGGTGTCGCTGAGTGCAGACCACTCAAAGCACTGTTGTCTTCATCAGTACCGCAACGGGGTGCGTGATAATCGTGAAAGATGTTTGTACGATCGCCCTCGATACCATCTCGCTCATCCGTCGCTCCCCTGCGTCCATCGTCACCCCGCCACCGAGGTCGAGGTGTATGCTGAAAGGACGTCTCAAGCTTCAACCCAGCCAAGCCGTTGTTTCTCACAGTCTGAGCCATGCCCTCGGCGAGAGCAAAGTATTATCCACGGCGTGAAAAGTTCAGGACAACCACAATCTAACTCTATTGATGTTCGTGGATGACTGGACACTGGCACATGAAAGGAAGGAGGAGGAGGAGCAGGAGGAAGTAGTGGGCGGGAAAGGCCGTTTGTATCTTATCGACTCCGTAATACTTATCGGAGGGTCCCGATCCGACTGGAGCTAAACCCAAACGGAGGGTGAGTCAAGGCAAAACTAAAATAGAATGACGGACTAGTGCTGGATAGGGTGGGCAAGATCGGAAGCACGAAGGAATTAGGCAGAAGAAAACTACACAGCAGGCACTAGGCAGGTGTGGATGGGAGGAAAAGAGAAGAAATCGTCAGACTAGGGGACGAAAATGGCCAACGATGGGCATATCGGGTGATGACGGAGACCGATTTCAGTGGTTCCATTGAAGGGTCGGAGCAGCAGCGGGGGGGGAGCGGTGGGGCCCGCCTTGGACCTATCACCGCTGCATGTGAGGTAGCACACTGCGTCGGTCATGACGGAGGGATCGACCACCCACGGCCAGTCAGAGGCCGTGGTGAGTCAACGACCAGTCATTGTGCCGGCTTTTACGCCAGCAGCGTCCCCATCACCTGATAGGAGGACCCTGACCCTATGCCCTGAGCCCTACCATAAAGGTCTTACCTCAGCCATTCCAGGCCGCTTCGGGTTAGGCGCGTGGACAGTCAGCTGCAGGTCCAGGCACGGGCCTTGGCCGGCTTTAATTGGCAAGGGGTGGACAAGCGCGCGCAAGGGGCGCTTGTTTGGAGGAGCGGCTTGGAGACCTCCTTTTTTCGGGTGTGTCTCAAAAGTCCGGGGAACTCGCCGGGCCTTGGTTCACTGACACGGTTCTGGGTACCAGCTTCTCTTCTTCCAACCCATCGGCGTTTTTGGCTATCTTTTTCCTTGCTTCGCTTTTGCTTTCTTTGAGTCACTCTGGAAGTCTTTCTTTCGTCCGCGTGCCCGAACCATCGTCGCCTGGGCGGGCATCAAGTACCCACCCCGCCGTTGCTGTTCGTGGCGCTTCCTTCGCTCGTTCGCGTCTATACATCCATCGCAGGTTGAATTTCTGCGGAATTCGCTCGTTTTGCCTCCCCCCCATCCCTTCCACTCCTTACCGTTCCCACCCGGACGTCGGGCAGCGGCGAGTTGCGTTTACCACGTGGTTCCAATGCCCGTGGTCCCATGAGTCGTTCCTTCGTGCAGAAAATTGAGCAACGTTCTCTTCGATTCATAGTTCCGATAGCTTAGATCGTAGCAATCATGACGAGGCCACGGATTGTGCGCGCTGGTACGTATCATCTCGGCGGATGGTGGCGGATCCTTATAGCTATGCCGCCCTGTGCTGACCTGGCTTCCGATGTGATAGACACCCTTGACCTCCAAGACCACAACGCCCCTTCGGCCAAAGACCACACCCGGCCGCCTACCAACTCAGCTGGAGTTGCCCCTCACCAGGAGCAAACTCTTCGCCATGTGGACGAAGATTCCAAGTCCGAGATCAGGCACGGCCCTGGCGCCGAAGATGGCCGCCCGGATGCTGAATACGGCGACGGTATTGATATATACGATGACGACGACGACGACGAAGACGACGACGATATCGAGGATGTCGATGATCTGGGCCACGATCACCACAGGAGCGACTTAGGGGGTTCGGAGGAAGGCGACCTTGCGGATGGGGAAAGTGATGATATGATGGATGATGATATGATGGACAAGATCTCAAGCTCACCATCCATCGACGACGGTGCGTTCGGCCTCTTCTATCTCCCGCTGGGAAGACTACTCATCCCCATGTTACACAAGCCGCCTGGATCGAAAGCCCTCATTTGCCCTCACGCGTCGAGCTCGGACCACTTGGCTGACCCTGACTAGAAGATATTGATTTCGAATTCGTTTATGCCCTTCATAACTTTGTCGCGACCGTTGACGGACAGGCCAATGCGGCGAAGGGCGATACCATGGTTCTTCTGGACGATAGCAACAGCTACTGGTGGCTTGTTAGGATCGTGAAGGATGGCAGCATTGGTACGTTCTCCTTGGAGGTTACACAGCATAAGCTAATTTGGACAGGGTACTTGCCAGCCGAGCACATTGAGACGCCCACGGAGAGGCTGGCCCGATTGAATAAACACAGAAACGTAGATGTATGTGTTGTCATCCTAATATATGGTGCCTGCTAACAAGATCAGTTGTCTGCGACCATGCTTGGAGACAATTCCGAAAAGTCCAAGAATCCGCTGAAGAAAGCTATGCGCCGCAGAAATGCAAAGACCGTTACTTTCACCAGCCCGACATATATCGAAGCATCAGATATCGACTTCTCGTCCGACGAGGAGCTGGACGACGATGCTTCTTTCAATGACGAAGATGTTTCCCGAGGGGACGCAGATAACCTACAGGATGGTGAAAATGACGACATTGTCGTCGAGCCTCTTAGACCCAAGTCGAAAGGGGTCGACGAAGACAGCATACAGGAAGCGCAAGAACCCAACAGCGCTAGTTCCGACAGGCAGCGGTCCAGTCAGGAGATGTTTGAAAATGAAGGTGAGAATACGTCCGGGTTATATTGAGAGGAGGCTAACCCTCGCTAGTCGACAATATGGTCAGCAGATCCAGAAATGGCACTGTGCGGAATACAGACTCCTTCTTCAAGGATGATACTGTAGAGACCAAGAAGATCTCTCTGACACCGAACCTCCTTCGCGATGAGGTAGGTGGCGGTGGCGGTGTTTCATCCAGCGAGGCAAAAGAGGTAAGCCTGCTGAGCGAACCATCGACACATCTTGTGGAACTAATCAGTTAGCAGGGCCGTGGCAGCATGGAAGCAATCGACAAGGCGCTTAGTGCTATTGACAAGAGCAAGGATGACAAGAAGCGCAAAGACAAAAAGCCTGGCATGCTCAGTGGTCTGTTCAAGAGGAAGGACAAAAAGACCAGAACCAACGACGACGACACCGATGAAGCGGAAAAGACCTCGGCAGAGTTATCTCGGACATCTCCCCAACCGAAGACATCGTCGGACTCTTTGTCTTCCCCCGAGTCGGCGCGGTCGCCTAAGCCTTTGGTAGTGCAGAGACAGACCAAGTTGCAAAAGCAACCACCAGTGGTCATGTCTCCAACTGGGCAAGACATACTTCAAGGACCTGCTAGTCAGAGTCCTGTTCAGAAAGAGGAGCCAAAGCCAGTCATGAGCCCGAAGGTGGATCAGACCATCCGACACGTAACTTCTGAAGAGGCGGACGACGATATCCCGTCGTCTCCTTCCGAGGGGCCTTTCGACGACAGCCAGGAAATTATCTTGTCTTCTGCCCGGGTGCCAAGTCCTTTGAAGAAACCGACGCCAGCTCCACTTGAACCTCAAGAACATTTGACCTCGCCCGTTGAGCCTAAGAATGACTGGCAGGATGTGTCTGAGAGCATGTATTCTCAGCGTTCCGTGGCCTCTCCACCCCAGAGATTCCAACCAAAGCCACTGAACTACCAGCACCAGCGTCTAGACTCACCTCTCGGTGTGTCTCCGCAGGAAGGTCCCGTATCGCCTCTCACACCAGGATTGATGGGAGGCCTACCATCCCCTGGCAGGCATTCCACCTCATCGGTGTCCCCGCCTTTGTCCCCTGTTGGTGGTGCTGGCGACCACAGGAGCATTGACGCCACCCCGGCGTTGTTCGAGACGGCGTCCGCTGGAACACCGACGTGGAGCGATGCCAGCTTGCGCTCATACTTGGATGACGAGAATGACATCCGTGATCTATTTATCATTGTCCATGACAACTCCAACATTCCGCCTGCCGGGCCTGATCACCCGATTACTGGCTGCCTCTTCAAGGAAGAGAGCAAGAGGCTGAGAGAAATGACCAGCCAGCTGGATACCATGCTGGCTGAGTGGGTGGGCCGGAGGACGCGGAATGCCGCGAGCAAATGAGCAGGTCTTAGGTCTCGGATACTTGGTGTACACTGGACTGGTCACATCTGCAACGCCGGCTTGCCGCGGGAATTCGAAGGACTGGTCCCTCCATTGGCCGGGGCTAACAATGTGCTGGACGCATGAACTCGGTTGGCCCGTCTGTTTGTCCCTCTTTCAATCCGTTCTCTCATTTGGGGATTCAACCAAACGCGCCGTCACTTGGCGCACTCCAGCTTTACAACATCGACATGGGATGGATTCGATCAGGTCTTGATTTGTGTTTGATTTCACTTTGTATGCTTCCGTCTTTTGTGTTGCGAGCTATCTCCATTTCTTGCTTGTATGTTCTGCTTTGAAGCACACTTTCTACAGTTGCTGGGATACCCCAAACTACACCTCGAATATCTTGTGCTCTTCCCTCCGACTTTTCTTCATGAAGTGATGTTAGATCTAAATTTTCGCTATACATTCATCAATCGAGTATTGCATTCATCCACACCCTGCCCAGCTAGTCAGTCTACTTGATCTAGATCACGCAAGACCGGTACACGCGCCCCCTGGCGCCAAGTCCGGGTCATCAGTTGATGTGCCTGCGAGGCTGTCGCGCGGCGAGGTCACCTGCACCACCCCGTCATCAGCCCGTCGACCAGCTGCACGGCCGGGTGATCAGCTTACTATCCAATATACCACCTCACCTAATAAATATTTCCCTCAACACCAGCCCCTGACTGTCCATCCACCCATCCATCCATCCATCCATCCAAAAATGTCCGAACCCTACCCCCAACACCCGTCCTACCCTCCTGCCTCTGGCACTGGCAGCGAGGCAACCACCGCCTACTACTCGCCCCCCGACGGGGTATACCAACACCCTCCATACGACTACGACCCGCAGCAGTTCTACAGCCAACATGTTCCTCCCAACCAGGACCCCGCCTACAGCTCCCAGTACGACGTGAGCCAGATCCCCCGCTCCTACCCGGCGCAATGGTCACAGACCTCGACGACCGATGCTCCTCCTCAGCAGGCATATGATGCCGATCGTCTAGGCCCGCATTACGAACCAGAGGTTCGCAGGGGAAGTAATGCGGAGTATTAGTCTGTTCCCTCCTCCCCTTCCCTCCTCCCCCGTTCTAGTGACTCTGATCTAACGCCTCTATCCGAACAGCAACCAACCCGCAGCCGAACAGGCCCAGGCCCAGGCTCCTGCCCCCGAGACCACAGACCAGCAAGACCCCGACAACACCGAAGGCGAACGCAGTCTCGGCGGCGCGGTCCTAGGCGGTGCAACGGGGTACTATCTCGGACATAAGAAAGACCATGGGTTGTTAGGTGCAGTGGGAGGAGCCCTATTGGGGAACTTCATCGGGGATAAGTTGAAGGATCGAAAGGAGAATGATGATGAAGAAGAAGTGGAGGTTGAGGATGATGATCGGGAAACGGAGTATAGTTATCATAGTCGGAGGACGAGGACGTCGAGTAGTCATGGACATGGACATGGGCATCATCATCATCACCATCATCATCATCATCATGGACATCATGGGCATAGGAGTCGGTCGAGGCATAGTGGGTTTGAGGAGGAGTATTAGAGGGGGTGAGGGTGAGGGTGAGGGATAGAATTTGGGACTGGGCTTGGGTTTGTTTGCTTTCAGTGTGTACTCTTGATGACAGCTTGCGTGATGACTTTTAGAATGATGCTATAATGCCTGATGCTTGTAGATACCCGGTTAGTTCCCTAGTTAGGTAATCAGTTAGACATTGAATTCCTTTCTCCATTCATACACATTACATGTATCATAGCCACACTACCAACCTCAAAACCATAGCCTAATTCCCAATCCACCCGGACCCCTTTCCATCCCCTAACCCACTCAACAGTGAATATCGTATCCATATCAGATCCGATCATCTAATCTCCCTAGGCTAATCCCACCCCATCACCATCCCCACATTTAATCCCCCCAGATCTTAGATCTCAGGCTAGAAAACATCCAGATTCCTCCCATCTACCCAGGAACCAATCACAGCTGTAGACCGTCCTGGATGTCAAAGGAATCGCGAAAATCCACTTCTGGTAGATAGCCAATGGGAGAGGTGTTTGGGGACGCGTTGGACGCGATGGGTGGGGGGAGGGAGTAAAGGGAATGAGGGGATGGATGGATCTGGATGGGGGCTGCAGGCAAGGGAGTGAATGGAGAGGGAGGAGGGTTACCTAGGTAGTATGTGGTGGTGGTAGTGAATAGATAGGTTTGGATAGGGACTTGGGTGTCCCGGAGATACTACTATAGGTTGTGGTTGTTGTGCGGCGGATATCGATTCGACTGATAGGATGGAAGCCATGCATCCGTTTCCTAGAACGATGGTGTGACCTGATGTCATTGTGCGAGTGACAATTCTCAAATAGAATTTCCGGGTTTGTTCTTGGGGGTGTAGTCGATGGGGGAGGGGGGTAGGGTATAAGAGGTGCATTATAGGACATCCATCTACGGAGGGCTATTATTTGGGACGGTGTATGAGATCGGGATTCAAAATAATAATAAGCCAGTGGAGAGACTTTTAATTTGATGGAATCTGTAAGATTCATTTCTTCATGATTGAAAAGGGAAAAGGCATGATGACGACAGTTCAGGGTCCTATCACCACAGACGGGACCCCTCCCCTGTACCTGCATGGGTTAGTGTCATCACACATCCTGGTTACGCGCCTCGATCTTGAGATCTCGAATAGGCGGTGAGATTTTTTTTTTTTTGGACAATTGAGTAATTGCTCGCGTGGGGGTTGTTAAAAGGGGATGAATTTTATGGGGTCATTTACTTTGATGTTAGATACTGGTTAGGTGATGGATGTGAGTAGTAGGTGTTGGATAATTGGATTATGTGTAGATTATGGGGAATTCATAGATAGATAGCGTTCTGGGGATTTTTTTTTAGATAAGCGTTCGATCTATAACAAAAGGATCATTGAGGATCTACGAAAGGATTATTAGGATGGTCTGTGTAGTTCTTATAGTTCTCCTGTCATTATCTAACTGATAAAGATAATCGCGATAACGGCCTACTCTTGACGATGGAGGTACCTATCGTTTGCAGTCCCCAGACGGAATAGCCTCCTGATCTCCTCGGAGAAGCCCGGTCCAGGTCATATAGACCTCACTGGTCCTAGCCATGTATACTCCAGGCTCCAGCACAGCATGACGAGGGTCGAACCGTGGGGACTGGGGATAGGGTTGCGGCCGAGATGCTCTGTGCTGGCCTAATTTTAACCTTGAAGACTGAGGAAGTGGGTCAGGTCTCCGGGGAACCGTGACTGCCCGTGGGAAACCACGGGCTGACCTGGACAATGCCGTCTCTGCCTTGCAAGGACTTCTTGCCAACCCATGGGTGGAGGGCGATTATGATTTGAAAAAGTTAAACCTGGCCAACATGATCATCCGGTATCGTCCGTGCTACCGCATGCTCACTCAGACGGATGTCGTATCTCGGGGGGTTTGGGAGATGAATGCGGCGGGAATGTGAGCAGCCGACCGAAGCGCAGGAAAGGAGATAAAGGATGATCCCGGGGACTGAAGGACCGGATTGCCAGAAGGAGAGCGAGGCAGTGGGGATGAGGGCATCTGCATGGGACCCAGTCCGGGCAGCCACCGCAAGCCCGGCTGAAGATCAGCAATGAACTTATTGATTGGACTTAGTCAAGACTTCCGAACGGACTCCGCTCCATTCCGAGTCCCTTTGCCCCCGTCGCGGCCCAATCAGCTGGCCCCGATAGGGACTCGATGGGCTATCATCCTCACGCGTGACCCGATCTCGAGGCTGCCAGTGTGACTCCCTTCATCGTGCTGTCTCTCTCTCTCTCTCTCTCTTCCCCCTTCCCATTCATTCATTCATTCATTCCTCTCCCCTCCATCCCTCCCTCCCTCCCCGTCTCCCATCGTGCCATCCAGTAGTCACCTGCTGGCTCGTCCGTTCCATAGAACTATATCCTCTCCTTCCCGCCCTTTGTCTCCTTATCGCCGTGTCTTATCCGGGGTTCCTTCCCACCGCTACAAGACCCTCGATACTCGAATCGAGATACATTCGAGCTTCACTACGTCACAGCCACAAGGAATCCAGCACAAGCAACTGCAATGTCTCCCCCGATTTTACAACATATCCAGGCGGTGCTCCCGCAACACTGCGAGCCGACAACGCCATTCCTCGCGGCCGTGTCCTCGTACCTCCACATCTGTCTCCCCACCCCGTTAGCCTTCATATCCTCCGTGCTGGGCACTCTCAGTATCGTGTCATGGCTATTCGCTCAACTTCCACAAATATACAAGAATTACCAAATACAGTCGACGGCCGGCTTGTCACTATTCTTCCTCGTGGAGTGGTGTTTGGGTGATACCAGCAATCTTATCGGTGCTCTGCTGACCCGGCAAGCCGGCTGGCAGGTCATCGTGGCTGGCTATTATGTCTGCGTCGACGTGACTCTTGTCTTTCAATACTTCTGGTACACACACTACAAGAGGCGGTACGATGGCTACGGTGCCCTCTCTCATGCGGACTACGACCAAGCACCGGCAAGTGTCTTGGAAGGCGTCTCATTCTCCGAGAACGACTCTTTCGGCCAGGCCCCGCGCTCTACAGAGTCCCCCATACCGTCGAATCCCAAGGATATGAAGGATATCAAGGAGCCTGCGGTGACGACCTCGAATGGTCAATCACCATCCTACTCCAATGAGAAACTGAGCTCCTCAAAGCGCTCAATCACCCGATCCGGTAGTGGCCCCAGTCTCCCAATGGGATCCCCACGCACGCTGTTACTGGCATCTATGCTCTGCGCTGTCGTGGCCAATGCCGCCCCAACAGAGCAGCAAGCAGCCTCCGCCTCCTCACAACAGACCCTCGAGATCCTCGGCCGGATCATCTCCTGGATGTCGACATTCCTCTACCTCGGCTCCCGGCCACCCCAACTCTACAAGAACTACTGCCGGAAGAGCACCTCAGGCCTCTCTCCCTTGCTCTTCATGGCTGCATTCTGCGGAAACCTCTTTTATTCCGCCTCCCTCCTTACCAACCCTAACGCCTGGTACGACTTCCCTCCCTATGGAGGCGGTGGCTGGGCCGACGCAGGCGGCAACGACCGCATTGAATGGGTGACCCTGGCCACTCCTTTCTTCCTAGGAGCCTTCGGTGTGCTAGCCTTTGACGGGATGATGGGCCTGCAGTTTCTCATGTATGGATCCCGGGACGACGAGTCCATCATGCAAGTCGAAGACCCCAAAGACGGACGTGGTCGTTGGACCCGCGTCCGGGGCTGGATGAGGGGCTGGATCCCTTCTGTGTCCCCCGAGCGAGGATTCCCGTCCGACGTCACCGTCCCTCCACAGGAGAACCAATCTCTCCTGCAGAACGAGCGTGAGAGATACGGTACAGTTTGATTTCGGCTTCATGCTGTATTACTATTCCCCTTTTCGCTACTTTTGCTTTCTGCATCCCGGTACCGCATACCCAGGCAGGTATCTGCATACAACAGGCGAACATGATTATTTCACGACGTTATGGCTATCCTATCTCCTTATCACAGGAATAGACTTTGGTTTTTGGCCCTTTGATTGCTACCGTGCTTTGTGCACTATTTCTTTTCTATTCTTTTCTTTTCTTTTTTTTTTTACTTGGAGTTCTCATCCGAGGAACGGTGGGTGACTAGGTACCTAGAATATCTTCGATACCGAAGACTTGATTCTTGACAGGGGCTGGCATCATAGCATTTGCTTTCAGGAATCTCATCGGCGCTTTTGGTTGGGGGTTTTTTTTGTCCGGTCTTGCTTGGGTATCTGATACATTGGACTTCTATTACATTCTCTAGTTTATACTAGATGCATACATACCGCAACAGAATTTGCAAGATTGGTTGCTCTGAAAGATGTAGAGCATAGCTGGATTTTATTGTCTTTTAATTGCGTTCATCTTCCGGGCTTGCTATACACATGGGTGGGACTGGACTAGACTGATTTCAACAGCAGTAAATTACAGGGCTACGAGATAGATAACAAACAACCACCAAGAAATTGACAAGATACTCACCCAAAATCCTACCAAAGCAATAAATACAGTATAATCCGCAGTAGATTTCAAATTTTCATGAAAAGAATATTAACAGTCATCTAATTATAATCGCTAAGTGGCGGCGCGCCCCAACCGCGAATCGCCGGGCCCAGTCCGTCCGTCCATTCGTTCCCACCCTCTCATCAATTTCATTATGTAGGTACAGTTGCATAGCCCCATGTTTAAACAATAAGCGGCTCACTCTGGTCCCAGCCCTCCAGCACTTGGTGAGGGGAACCGAGTCAGCAGTAATATCTATAGGGTAACAATGAAAGAAGGGGCAAGAAGAAAAAAGGGGGGCAGGAAGAGGAAGAAGGTGAAGTGAAAAAAAAGAAATGGAAAAAAGACAAAACGCACGCGAGTCGTGGCCAATTGTTTGTTGAACAGCTGGGTGATGTGACTGGCGGGCTTAAACAAAGTGCATCACAGAATGAACGCCACGGGGCATTCACCTTGCATCAGGGGTTCATGATCCTTTTAGGTTTTTCCTTGGGGTACGTGTAAAACAAAGTCAACATAAGCGGGACGACCGTATGGCCGTCTAATGATACACAGGAAGCGGGTAGAATGCCTCGAATCGACCAGCGACGCGGCATGACCGGCATCAAACGAGTCCGGTTAATGTGCTGAGGAACTCCGAACATATATGCAACAGCATCGTCACGGAGTCATCAGACAGGGCTTAGTGAGAACGATAAGCGACAGACAGTCTAGTACAGAGGTGATTTGACGTCCTGAACACCTCGTCGGATAACATCCTCGATCTGCCATCTGGGAGGAACGATCTTGGTGTTTCGCTTGCGACGCCACTCCTTCTCCATCTCCGGAGGGGGAGTCGCGTCCTCACTCGTAGGGAAGGCACCACCCGCGATGCCCGTGGAGAACTTGAGCTGCAAAACATTGCCAATTTCATCACAAGCAGTCAGGATACGGTCAAGATCTTCCTTGGTGTGTGAGGCAGAGACACAGAACCGGGCGCGGGAAGACACCAGCGGCGTAGCAGGATAACCCACAACGACAACGGAAATCTTCCGTTTCAACATCTCGTGAGAGAAGGCCGGCATCTTAGCAGGGTTGAAGAGGAGAACAGGTATAATCGGCGAATCATCGTGGCCGTACACTATAAAGCCAAGACGCTTCAATCCCAGGCGGAGGTACCGAGAGTTGAAGGCCAAACGCTGCAGTCGCTCTTCACCCTGGCCCGGAACAAGTTCGCCGTTAATGATCCGCAATGCTGACATGATTTGCGCCAAAACAGCCGGAGCAGGAGCCTCTCCATAGACAACACCGGAGTTGGTAGCTCGAAGCTTGTCGATCATCACCTTATCCGCAGCGACATAACCACCGTTGGCACCGAATGATTTTGTCAGCGTTCCCATGAGGATGTCGACTTCGTTCGTATCGATTCCAAAGTAGTCACAGACACCACGTCCTCTAGGACCCACAGCACCGACAGAGTGGGCTTCATCGATGAACAGGTGGAACTTGTAGCGCCTCTTCAACATGATCAATCCGGGGAGGTTGCACATGGAACCCTCCATGGAGTAAAGTCCTTCGACGACAACCAAGATCTTCTTCCAAGGCCGGTGAGTACGGGGTTGGCCTTGGCTTATAGCTTCGCGGAGTTTGGCCTCCAGATCGTGCATGTCATTATGCTTGAACATGGCAATAGAAGCCCCAGAGAGACGTGCACCAAAACGAATCGAAGCATGGTTCAGCTCATCGGAGATGATCAGACAGCCCTTGTTGACTAGAGCCGGGAAAATGTTCGCGTTGGTACCGAAGCCCATGGAGAAAACCATCGAAGCTTCTTTGCCCACAAACTTGGCGACCAAATCTTCCACCTCCACATGAAGATCCTGCGATCCAACCTCGGCGCGAGTACTTACGGAAGTGATGCCATACTTTCTGATCGTTTCCTCAGAGATGTCTGCGCAAGGACCTTCGGACTGAGCGAACCCAAGGTAGTTATACGAACTCAAGTTCAGGGTATCGGTGGTCGTTCCGGTGAGGTAGAAGTGCTTGTTGTGGTCATCCGTGGCCCGATCGATCAATGTGATGTAGCGACCAGGGACTCCAGTGACGGGACGTTCAAAGCAGTCGTTGATACGCAACTTGAGGCGACGCACGTAGAAGTTGTCGAAGTCGCTGTTCAGGGCGCCGTATCCATTTTGAGGCTTCAGATGCCGATAGTTCTCCTCGCGGAAGCGTTTTCCGAAAAAGTCTCGTACATGACCAAAAGCGATTAGGATCAGATAACTGATATAGGTAGTGAGGAGATAATAATACGGCGGTTCGTCCATCACGGGCTCCGGGAATGGGCCGCCGGGGTGTCGACTGGTATACCGGTGACTATGGTGACCGATGGGGCCAAACTGAGCATGTTGCTTAGCCAGGCGACGAGCCTCTTCGGGCGAAGGCGGCTGAAAGAGTGTAGTCGGCGGCTCGTCCATGTTTGGGTTACCTGCAGTGGCAGTGGAGAGAGAAATCGTAGGAAGCGACAGAGAGGCCGAACTAATCGGTGGGGTGGCAGTGCTAGAGTTCAAGATCCCACTGGCCGATAGGATAGCGGCCTGCGCAGTCTGAGGTTCGGCCTTGGACTTAGGAGAGGTCGAGAAGAGCTGGCTTAGGCGGTTAGGTATAACGGCGGGCGCCTTGATGGCGATACCACCCTTTGCGGAAGCGGGTGAAGAAGAGGGCGCGTTGGAGGGGTCGTTGGCGGAAGAACTAGCAGCGCGACGAGGCATCGCAAGGAAACAGCCAGAGAGCAACAAGCAAGGTTGTGCAGCACCGAGAGAATGAAGGAACTTCTACCGCGGCTCTCAAGTGGTTGAGTACGGCAAGTACCACCTAATAGGCAGCAGGCGAACTTGGCTGTAGGAAGCGGACTCCTTTTATCTGACCTCCTTTATACTTCTCTCCGACCCGACAGGGAATGACACTCGATCAATGTCACCTGGATAACGACAGAGCCACAATCAGTCACCATCACACAAGGCGGGGGGAGAACGAGAGCAGGATAGCTAAGCGACCGACGAATTGCGTGTCGCAAGCAAAGAGAAGGACCCAAAAGATGAGAGAGAAGCGAGGAGGGGTTTAGGGGGAAAGGAGAGAGAGGCGTTTTGTCGAGAGACTCCGGAGAATCCGGGTTGATCAGTCACGTACCTTCGCACGTGGAGGAACAGTACTAGTAGAGGGCACGGAGCCCTTCGACGACGGGATCTGTCGGATCCCCAAGCCAAAGGGAATCAATCGACGGGATTGACCGTTTGGGAGAGGCAGGGCCTAGGACTGGAGACGACGAGCAATGGATGGAGGTGGTCGAAAGGGAAGACGAAGAAGAGGATGGATGGACTGGGCCCTCAAGTTCGAGCAACGGGAAGAAGACAGATTGGGTGAATAATCGGATTTGTGACGCGAATAAAAAAAACTCCAAGGGGATTATGAATAATGAGAGTAATGGGAATAAACAAGGTACGAGGCTAGAACCAACTAGCCTGCCGTACTCGTACGGTGTACTCCGTAAGCCGTAAGGGTATGTTGTAGGGTTTGGTTGGGGAGCGAAAAGCGCATTTTTCGCTGGCGAGATTGCAAATGACGATGGGGTTACGGGTGGAAACCAGACCCATCCGGGCGTCACAGGGCGGTATCGTTGGCTGCCCGTGCGCCGTCCGAGTACCTGGCCGGCCGGTAATCTGACGGTAACCATACCCGCCGCCCCTGGACCCTTCCAAGTTCCACGATTCCATCCGTTGCGTTGCGCATTTGAGTTTCCACCCAAAGAAAGGGGCAACGCAAGGTGATGGCCCCCGGAAGCACCCTGAAACTGCCATCCATTCCCTGTAGTTTGACAGCTGGGATTTCACCGCTATTCCCCCCCAGTGCGTCTGCTACAAATTGGCATGGATCTCGTTGCATTTGCATACCACAGGATGCAGATTACACCCTGCAGCCAGACTGGGTACATAGTCCTTGTTGCTGCCTCAGGCCAGCAATCGGCTCCGGCTCGAGGTTCCGAACCAACGACGATGACTCGAAGTACGTGGCGGGGAGCAGTTGAATAATGACTTGGTCGATTTGAAGATCCTCTTTGTCTTATCAGCAAATGGGGTCTTGATAGGCGCGGAATGATGCCCAAGAGACCTTACACCACAGTATATCTACCCCCTCCAGGCTCCAGCCGATTGTCTGCTCAATCGCGGAAATCCCCTTGCGTATTCCGTCCTCCGACTAGATTCCGCCCCGAGGTACGGAGTAGACTCGCTCGCTCATCCTAGTACAACGTAAACGGTCTTCATTACAATCAATTCCTCCCAGATCAAGATCAGGGGTCGTCTACAATCAAATCAAGGTCGTGTGGCTAACAGGTCTCGAATCCTGAACGAACAAGGAGCCACAGAGGCTTGAACTCTATCAGGGCGGAAGGTCGCTCGGCTCAGTTGATTGCACCATCTACCACCCCGTACTACTTCTACTGCACCTACAGCTAAACCAACAAAGCTGCAACCGTCGTTTTCTTGTGACGCTAAATCAACAGACTTCTATGATGACCAGATCCACCAACGAGGCCAGTTCCAAAGAACTATGGCGACACTCGAGCCCTCACACCACCCAGATATTTGACTTCATCCAAACGTCCAATGCCAAGCATGGCCGGTCTATGACCACTTACAATGACCTCTGGCAGTGGAGTGTGTCCGAACCTGCCAAGTTTTGGGAAGATGTCTGGAATTATACCTCCATTCGAGCTCATAGGCCATATGACCGTGTGAGTGGACTAGTTGCCCTGATGCCACTTGCAACAGAAGGGCTGTTATCGGCGTCATTCTTCGCTGCCATCAATAGCTGACCCCCTTATAGGTTTTGAGTTCAGACCAGCTTCTTTTCCCCCGACCAAAGTTTTTTGAGGGAACTAGGCTCAATTTCGCCGAGAATCTTCTCTACCCAGCTACGTCCCCTGACGAGAACGCAGTCGCGGTGATCGCTGCTACGGAAGCGGGTCGAGAGTTCGTATCATGGAAAGAACTGCGGGATCGGGTTCGTAGATGTGCCAATTCATTGAAAGACTCGGGTCTGCAGGCAGGGGATCGGGTCGCAGGATTCCTGGGCAATCACACCAACACGGTTGTGGCGATGCTGGCAACGACATCAATCGGTGCCTTCTGGACAGGCGTGTCGCCTGATACCGGTGTGCATGCCGTGCTAGAACGCCTCCAGCAAATAGAACCAAAGATCTTGTTCGCCGACAATGCATCTCTGTACAATGGAAAAGTACACGGCGCAGATGCGAAATTGCGTCAGCTCGTCCCAGGGCTGCCGAACCTGGAACTTCTGGTCATATTCGATACAATCCGGTCTTATGGATTCGATCTTCAAGAAGTGATGCCACAGCGTGGAAAGGTTTTCTCTTACAAGTCTTTCCTTTCTACAGCCAACAAACCTTCTGCCCCTCTTGAATTTGCAAGTCTGGGGCCCGAACATCCTGTCTACATATTATATTCCTCCGGTACTACAGGAGCACCAAAGCCGATTGTTCATGGCGCGCTAGGAACGCTGCTGCAACATAAAAAGGAACATGTGCTTCACTGTGATCTTCGCTCTGGCGACCGCCTGTTCTATTTCACAACAGTTACATGGATGATGTGGCACTGGCTAGTCTCCGGGCTTGCCAGCGGCGCTACCATTGTGCTCTACGATGGCTCCCCTTTCCGACCATTTGACCCGGAAGGTGGTAAGGGGGAAATGGCAATGCCACGTCTGATCGATGAACTGCAGATAACGCACTTCGGAACCTCTGCCAAGTATCTGTCCATTTTGGAACAGGCTTCGCTGCATCCGACAAGTCACCCCAATCGGCCAGCAAATCTGGAGACATTGAAGGCCATCTTTAGCACGGGCTCTCCGTTGGCACCATCAACGTTCGAGTATGTGTACTCGTCCATCAAGGCGGACATTATGCTGGGCTCTATTACCGGTGGAACCGATATCTTGTCGCTCTTCTGCGGTAGCTGTCCAATCCTACCCGTCTACAAGGGGGAGATTCAGTGCCGCTGCTTGGGGATGGCTGTCTCTGCTTACGACTACGCCGGAAACGACGTTTCTACTTCCGGCGAACCCGGCGATCTGGTATGTACTAAGCCTTTTCCTGCGCAGCCCGTTATGTTCTGGCCTCCCGGTGCGGCTGGGGCAGAGAAATACCGCAAAAGCTACTTTGATGTCTTCGGGCCGACAATTTGGCATCACGGTGATTTCGTGCGCCTGGATCCCCATACTGGGGGCGTGGTAATGCTGGGTCGCAGTGACGGTGTCCTGAAGCCAGCTGGGGTTCGGTTCGGTAGCGCAGAGATATACAACATTCTTCTGAAGCACTTTGCGGATGAAGTTGAAGATTCCCTGTGCATTGGACGGCGACGGGATGGGATTGATACTGATGAGACAGTAGTCCTCTTTGTGAAGCTGACAGCGCCAGGGGATGCTCCCACAGTAATACCCTCCGATCTTGCAACTCGTATTCAAGCGACAATTCGCAAAGAACTCAGCCCTCGTCATGTCCCCGGAATTGTGGACGTCTGTCCCGAAATACCGGTGACATCCAACGGGAAGAAGGTCGAAAATGCTGTGAAGCAGATCCTGTGCGGCCTGAACATTAAAATTGGGGCGAGTGTGGCCAACGCCTCATGCCTTGACTGGTATCGCGCCTGGGCGACAGCGCACCCATAGTTTCTTAGCATGGCGTTTCTCGATAGGTTGGTCTGTCTAGGAAAAGTTCAAATAATGGAGATGGGATGCATGGTGCAATATTGTTGCTGTCCGCTTGTTGTCTGCCAGATCGGAATGATAGACTGCTTCTTCGCACAAGACTGCCATGGCAACTTTCTGCTGCATTACTCAACTGGGAAATCTAGATCTTCCATTACTAACCATTTCGAAGGAACCACAGGCCTTTCTCATGTTGAAATATGACTCAGGCTCTGGTAGATCCTAGCAAGTGGAGCCCCTGTCGTAGATTTAAAACCGCATCATCGATCGGGACAAAGAAAGGAGACGTTGGCGCCCATTTCCGAAGATATTCTGCCTGCCTGAACTCTGACGTCGTATGCGGAGTGCCTGGGTGATTAGATAAGCGATCTGAGTCCAAATCCTTGCGGCGCCGGCGTGACGACGACATCTCCGGAACGCAGCTTTCACGCAGTCCGGGAAGTGAGAGCAGTTCGAATTGAGTTCTCTCGGCCATTTGTCCTCCAATATTTTTCAATATGCGCCGCTCTGTACTGCGGGCCGTTGAGTCCGCAAAGCCACTCGCTCGCGTGCCTCGCTCAGCGTCGAGAAGCTTCGCTACCGTCAATGAGAACGGCTCCAAGGTAAGGAACCCGGTTCACGGTCCCCGGGTTGGGGGTTTTATTTGAACTGTTGACTAAAAATTATGTTTATCTCACATCATAGGACCCCGCCGAGCTAGAGCAGATCACAACTTTGCCAAACGGTATCCGCGTCGCTACTGAATCCCTGCCTGGGCCCTTTTCTGGTGTCGGAGTTTACGTCGATGCTGGATCTCGCTATGAAGATGAGAGTCTACGGGGTGTGAGCCACATCATGGATCGACTGGCTTTTAAATCAACCAAAGCGCGTTCCAGCGATGAAATGCTCGAGGTTTTGGAGAGCCTGGGGGGAAATATTCAGTGTGCTTCTTCCCGCGAGTCCTTGATGTACCAGTCCGCCAGCTTCAACTCGGCTGTCCCGACAACCCTTGGGCTGTTGGCGGAAACTATCCGGGATCCTCTTATCACGGAGGATGAAGTTCTTCAGCAATTGGCGACAGCCGAATATGAGATTGGGGAAATCTGGTCCAAGCCTGAGCTCATCTTGCCCGAGCTGGTCCATACGGCGGCCTACAAGGACAACACATTGGGAAACCCTCTGCTTTGCCCACGAGAAAGACTAGGAGAAATCAACAAAGCCGTTGTTGATAAATACCGCGAGGTCTTATTCAACCCGGAGCGCATGGTTGTTGCCTTTGCCGGTGTGCCGCACAACGTGGCAGTTAAGCTTACAGAGCAGTACTTCGGTGACATGCAGACACACAAGCAGACAGGTGGCCCTGCTCTTTCGGGTGCGGGCATTGAGACTACTTTGTCTCACTCCGAGTCGGCCACTGAGGAGGGCCAGGTGCCAACAATCCCCCAGTTCACGCCGTCGTCAACGACATCCACCACAGCATCCTCTCCCAAGTCAGGGTTCCTTTCGAAGCTACCTTTCTTGAAGAACCTTTCCACTTCTGGATCGCAGAGTGCCTCCGTGTCGCCACTTGACCCATCCTTGGTGCAATCGTCGACTCTGGACCTCACCCGACCCTCCCACTACACTGGTGGTTTCCTGTCTCTTCCCCCGATCCCTCCCCCTGCAAACCCCATGCTGCCTCGACTGAGCCATATCCACCTTGCCTTTGAGGCGCTTCCGATCTCAAACCCTGATATCTACGCCTTGGCTACCCTCCAGACCCTGCTCGGGGGTGGCGGTTCCTTCTCGGCTGGCGGTCCCGGCAAGGGCATGTATTCGCGCCTCTACACCAACGTTCTGAACCAGCACGGATGGGTTGAGAGCTGTATCGCATTCAACCACAGCTACACGGATAGCGGAATTTTCGGAATCTCCGCTTCTTGTAGCCCGACGCGGACGACCGAGATGTTGGAGGTCATGTGTCGCGAGTTCCAGGCTCTCACTCTCGACACTGGATACCAGGCCCTGCAGCCACAGGAGGTCAACCGTGCGAAGAACCAGCTTCGTTCCTCGCTCCTGATGAACCTGGAGTCCCGTATGGTGGAATTGGAGGATCTCGGACGTCAAGTTCAGGTCCACGGCCGCAAGGTTGGTGTGAAGGAGATGTGCGCGCACATTGAAGCTCTGACTGTGGAGGATCTGCGCCGGGTCGCCAGGCAGGTCTTCGGTGGTCTTGTTGAGAACAAGGGACAAGGCACCGGTAAGCCCACCGTTGTGCTGCAGGAAGGCGAGCTGGAAGGCTACAGGCTCCGCCCCTTCCCCTGGGAGGAGATCCAAGAACGGATTGCCAGATGGAAGCTGGGAAGGAGATGATTTGTTAGACGATTGATGCAGAGATGATAGGGGTCCTGCAAAGCAGACACGCCCCGACAGCGTCAGACCGGTGCTGTCCAGCGTTCTATGTGTATCGGATAGAGAGGGATGTATCGGGTTCCGTTTTTCTTCACTCCATGTAATTAAAGATAGCCATATCTTATACACTCATGTACAATATATATTACCACAGATTGCGCTATCTCACCAAATGAATAAAGAATGACTGCATGAAAGAACGGGTTGTCTCGAGGATGCATCGGCTGGAGAGGTCGAAGCTCCTTACCGCATTGAGTTCGTTTCCGCCCGGGAAAAAAGTTGGAACGGAAGTTCGAATCCGCCGGCCTCCATCAATCTCCGTCCGTCCTCAACACCTTCCCTCCCTCACCTCGAACTTCGCCCGTGCTCCTTACGAACCACTCCTCCACCTATCCATCCTTCTATCCTCCATTCACCTCACCGCCGTCACAATGGTCAAGCTTACCGAAGTCGAGGACGAGCACTTCTCCCAGGAGAAGCCTCAGCCCAGCAAGCACAACGTCCTTCTTACCTCGGACGACGAGGATGAGGACGACTACACTGACACCGGTTAGTATCTTGACATTTTCAATCAAGAAGAGACATCCAATGCAGCACCCGTTACACGCGAGCAATCGCACACCTACCTCCATTCTCCGCGCAACAACATCCGCACGAATCATCCATCCATCCATCCATCCATCGGCGCAGCCATCCAAGACACATAAAATCCATCTTCTAACATGCCATCCACACAGAATCCGAAATCTCCGTTGAGTCCGACCTTGAGCTCGACACCGAGACCTTCTACGATCGTCTCTATGCCTTGAAGGACATGGTTCCTCCCTCCACCCGCCGCCAGTTCACCAGCACTGTCGACGCCGTCACCTCCTTCACAAAGTCCAGCGTTCTGTTCAGCGGTAAGGCGTTGTGGATCATCAGCACCAGCGCCTTCCTTCTCGGTGTCCCGTGGGCTCTGGCCTACGCCGAAGAGGAGCAGTACATCCAGATGGAGCGCGAGCAGGGTATGATCAAGGGTGCTAACGAGGTATGTTACCAGCCACATTCTCATCGTTCTTGATTTCGATGAACCCAAAAATTTGTCACTTGGCTATCGCTGTTCATCTCGTTATGGTGTCGCTTCCTGGGCAGTCAGCAATGACGTGAAAACTCTTTTCCGTTGTTATTGCGTGCCAAGAAATGGAAGATAGACGTCATTGGGATCGCCTATGCGTGTCTCGATATTTGTGATCAATTTCGGAGCAACAGCTAAGCAGATTTACTTACCTCTAAATAGATGCTTACGCCCGGCCTCCCTGCTGGTGAAGAGAAGCCAGCTCAACCCTCCCTGTAAATGAATCTCGCCGCCAAAGATGAAGATCGCAACGGGTGGAAATAGATAATGCGCCATGGCCTGTCGAACCGCCATAACACCGTTCTAAAGCCTGTCCGAAGCCGCCTGTTGACGTTAGACCTACGATTTATTACGAATTGCATCGGTCTTCCTGGGGCGGAATGTCGAACTCACAGCGATGACGAAGTCGCTGTGCACGAAATCTGTCGATTTATCTCTTTCAAAAATGAATCGGAGCATAATGATTCAGCAATGCATGATCCGGTATATGTTGGGTTAAAAGCAGGTGTACAAAATCGGGGATTTGGAACACTTCGAGGGACCACAGGCAAAACTTCAGCCTGCTTACTCACGAATATATCCAACCCTTTTTAATTGTTTATTTGGGCTAGTGCGGCAAAAAGAAGACAAGGGATGGCATGGTTTCCTTCTGGACATGAATTATCTTGGCTCACCTATTACTGTTCGGAGTCTCTGGCTTTACGCTTTTCTCCTCTCTCAACCTTTGATTCCAGAACTCCTGGTTTGGGCGACGTGTGTATTTCTATACTGGTTTATTTCCCCCTTTTCTTTGTTCGTTTCGTTTATGTCTATCTTCACTATTTTTGGACTCATGTTTCTAGATAATGAAATGTGAATGATCTTCAGACTGATTGGTTCTGAGCTTAAAACTAACGTATGGGCCAACTTGATACTGTTCCTGTCATGATAGAACTAAGAAAACAGAGGGGGGCCGAAGAAAAACGACGGAGAGAAGTAGGGTATCATAGCATCACAGAAACAGCCCCCTTAAACTGCAGGAATCAATATGAACAATAAGAATGGTGTAAAGGCGCACATATGGCGAAGTAAAAATGATGAAGTAGGGCTGGCTGTCCAGAAACCCCGAGAATATGTGCAACTGAACATGCATAACAGGTGCAAGCAAAGGACTGGAACCACTACCCAAGGGTCTATAACAAGGTCAGCAGATGTCGACCTAACACATAACCTCGATGATCAAACGTACCGTGGTTTCTCTGGCAGTCCGCAGGTTGATGTGGAAGTCACGCCAGAGCTTTTTCACTTCGCCGTTCTCGACCATCGACTCGAATACTCTGACGGCATTCTTGATCTGCCGCTTTTGGCTCCAGTTGTTGCGTTGAAGGACGGCCGTGTCGGATAGGTAGCCCTTGTGTTTAAGGTAGCCTGTAACCCATTCGTTGAGATGGAATCGCCAGTGGGTCAGTGTATGGGCTAATGTGGCTTTGTTCTTGCAGTGTCTGGTTGGGGAGAATGAGTTGTCAGCTATACAGGGTTCCGAAATTGGTGGATGGGGGTCGGGGGTCCTTACCGTCCAAGAAAGAAGCGAGTGTTCTCGTCTGGTAAAATATGGCCATCTCGATCTCTTTCTTGACCGTCGTGATCCTCTTCACGTTCCTCGTCGCTGTCGTCGTCGGAAAGGGGTTCGAGTGTCTCTAATGAGTAAGCTTGTCCGTATAATTTAATGTCGAACGAAGCCGGGTGTCCTGAACGGTTGCAGGCATCGCATGGATGATTCTCTATCGTTGGGAATGTCGTGATCTCAATTTGGGGTCGAGCCAAGAGAGCTCTCCGAAAGTTGGCGTTCCAGACCGATGAAACAAGCTGCGATCCAGTGCGACCCTTTACTTCGTCTTCAAGTTTGCTGAAGGCCACTTCGTAGACAGGGTCGGAACGAGGAAAAGCTGGGTTGAGCTGATTGTGCACCATCCATTCAACCGCATCTTGGAAATAATCCTTGAGTTGCTTGTAAGCATGTCTGGAAAACTCGATGGGAATGTCTTCTAGCCCTGTAGGCGCTCCCAGGGTATCATCATCGTCTTCTAGCACAAAGTCGTCTTCATAGCGGTCCAGATCATCGTTGCTTGCGATCGCAGATTCAACATCACTCTCTTCTAGCCGGTCACGGAACCGAGGCCGCCGGTTTGGAATCGCCTCTTCGCTTTCAGCTTCACCCTCACTTTCGCCTGACCCTGATGCCTCAGAGTCACCTTTAGACTTCTCTGTATCCGATTCCGTCTTTCCCGCCCTCCGGCGACGTAGAGCTTCCAGGTGTTGTTGTCTCTGGGCCCGTGCTGAGTTCGCAAGTCGCCCTCGAGTTCGGGTATCCTTAACCACTGTAGCGAGGTCTGTTAGTGACGAGAACAATTGAAGGCTGTCAGAAATGTTGTCTATGCGATCATACCTGAGTCTTGCAGGTCCTCGAGGTCCTCCTCTATATCTAGTTCATCCTGACCTAATGTCCGACGCGGAGTTTGAGGAACATCAGAGCTCACATTGCGTCTCCTGCGTTTTATGGGAGAGGAGAGAACTGGCTCTTCTTCTGACCCAACATCGTCAACCACAATAGCAGGCTGAGGAGCCATACCACGTCTCAGTTTCCGTCGAGACATGGGGACAACCTCATCTGCATCGCTCTCTTCGGTGGCAGCAGCATTCTGGGGGGTCGGGGAAGGAGAGTCGGAACTAGATCTATCTTTTCTCTTGCGCTTCAAAGATCTTCTCTGCGGGGTTTTGCGCACACTGCGGACGATCTCTATATCGCTCTCGCTGTCCTCAGCAGGTCCTGAAGTTTTCTCCGGTGTAGGTTTCGGCGAGGGGTTTTCTGTCCATGTCCCACTAGGTCAGCATAGTGATAATCGTGTAGAACCTTTGACAATCTCACCGTCAGGCTGAGACCGACCTCGCCGACCTCGCCGGAGGACTGGCATGGAAGGATGCGCATAACGCAAGTTCGCCCGACGATCCGTCTCACCGTCGAAGTCTTGCTCAGTTTTCGGTGGTGGGGAGCCTACCGAGGCGAAGGCAAGCCGCGTCTGCTTTTTCTTGCCATATGTGCGGGGCATCGGTGGTGGCGTAGGGATATGCGATGCGCAGACTTAGAAATTGTGGTGATAAACTGAATAAGAGATGCTGCTTTCGTAGTAACTGCAGGTGATAAAATCAATGTGAAGGGCTGTGAATAGAGGCTGTCATGATTGGTTTGTATGAGATTTGGTGTCTTGGTGGACCGCGACTCTGTCGCGTCCGAGTGTCACGAGAGCACGTGATGGCAACTGCCTGTAATCATCGCCCAAAGAAGTCAATGACACTCACGTCCAGTGACTGATGTGCATCGCATGATATGCCTACAGTAAGAGATGATGCCTAATGACTGATCTATCATGGAATACTGGTGACCAAAGTCTGCTGCAAGATCAGTTAAACTAACACAACATGAGGCTCTGGCTTCTCGTCTCTACGGAGCAGATTACCCATTTTTGCATCAATATTGTTTCCTGCCATGGGTTGCGGCTTCCTCCATGATCATGGCCTCCTCAGGGCGTGGCTTCCTCTGTCCTCACTGGAGCCGCGGGCATACTCTCATTCTTTTCGGCTGACCCAAACCTCATCAACAGCATCTTAGCGAGAAATCTCTTGCATACAATTTCATTTTACTGAGCCATTCTGTATCTCTTCCCATGTATTGTCAACAGCGCCTATTTGCATTTCTCTATGCGGTACTGGGGGCTATCTCCAACACTACCCAAGAAAGCCCACCTTCGAGCCCAAACGACGCAACAAGTGGCAATGCTTATCTAGCTTCATGCTCCAGTGTCTTGACTAGTACTTCAGAACTCGTCACGATAGCCCCAATCCGCGGTCCGGAGGGACCGGGCTGTGCGATATCCTTGTCTTGTCCTGTGGGCTGGAAAGCTATACAAGGGGCCCACACAGAGAGAGAAAACATAACTGATCATTCTCGTGGTACTCATGCAGCTAAACCGACTTTTAGGCTCAGCTTAACTATCGCAAATGTTGGAGAACAACCAATCGATCTGGATCAATGCGAGACTGTGATGGAACAGCTCGTTTTCAAAATTCCAGAGAATAGCATCCATGATCCGCTGGCCAATGTCCGCTTTTTGGTGCCTCCTCAACTTGAGAAAGCTGCCCTCCAAGTATACCGCGTAAAGAGAAGGCTGTGGCAGAGAAAGTCACAAAGCGAGGCTGATAAGGTTGAAGCTGAGAAGGTCCCGCAAGCGAATTCTCCAGCGCAGGGATACCATGGGATCTTGGAATATATCATCTCGAAAATGGAGCACGGCATGAGTCGACTCAAGAGGAACGAGAAGAATGCGCCCAGCGCTCTGCTTCCTCCGGTTCCGAACAAGAGACAACCGCCTGTCCAACGGGACCTGTACAGCCTTGGGCCCACTTGCGAGGATCAAATCTGCGAGGGGGATGATTGGGAGAAGATATGCATCACAAGTCACATCCCAGAAACTAAGAAGGACCAGTGTATTATGTGCTACCCGCGAAAGCACATGGCGCTTGTACAGAACTATTGTCAACAGCAGAAGTATAGAGAGCTCGACATATTCTATAAGACATGCGCACTTTTGGGTGCATCGATAATGGGGGCTACACTTTTATACCTGCTCCGTGAGATATACAGGCGGCTTCGAATGCGATATCAATTTCTTCAGAACATCTGTCGCCGCAGTCAACTATCGGGGAGCACTACCACGAAATCCGGGCTTTCGTCTTTGCTCCCTGGGATCCCCAAAGCGTGGAGAGAACCGCGACAGGCGCGCAATAGCACTGCTGACGACGCCGAAAACCCTACGCCCAGCAACACAATTATCCAGCAGAGATTCAGACGACTTGGGCCTTTCGCAAAAGAAACCCGCAAGAGGGTCCAGGATATCTTTGACCTGGAATCATTTGAGGGATATCAGAATGAACCAGAATTGGGTACTAAGATACCAGTACTTCCACGAGCTCGTAATGCCAGCTTACGAAAACATGTCACGGGCTCGAGATCTCGCACTAATTCTTACTCCGATGGAAATGCAGGGCCTGGGGGTAATGTAATGCAGCACACCAAGACTTTCTCGAAGCCTTAGTGGACAGTCTACGTGAGTTTTGTGTTCAAACTGTTACTGAACAAATGTATGTACTAGTCGCTCTGAGAGTATATAAATACCAGTGCAGTCACAAGATGTGTATTACGCAATGATGGCTGGTCTAGCCCTACGCAGGAGCATGGCGCCTGCCACGACCGTGGGATACGGGGTGGATAAGAAGGGCCAGGAATCAAAATCGCGCGGAAGGAAGGAGCAATGGCAGGAATACGAGGAACTGGCTGGAGATCAGTTGGGGGATTAATTTCAGGGGGTCCAGGGCTCTGTCTCGTGACCCAGCCCGTTGCCTCTCTCTTCCTCCTCTCCACTCCGTCTTTCCCAATTCCTACTGGCCTCCATGTGACACTTCTCAAGGATATTAAGTACTCCGTACTAACTGGTCCTATCAATCCCCTTGTTTTCTTCCATTGGTGGACCCTCTTTGACCCCCTTTCCAGCCCTCTGGCTGCTGATTTGTGGAAAGGCCCCTCAATCTCTGCCGCGCCTGGCTCAGAATTTCCTCGAATCCCGACCCCGGATTTCTCCACATTACGACCACCCCAGCAATCGCCCGTCTGGGGGAAGCACCCAGCAGCTCCCCCATTTGGCCCACCCCCAGATACCCCGCCACCGACAATATCCTGGAGTCGAATGGTCGAATGTTGTGCCCTACCCACCGCTTGATTCAGGATGCTAGGGCCCCCCAGAGCCCAGCTCCCTAGGAATGTCTCTGCGTTAGCGTCCATCCGAATCCTGGATCCGGTGCTATAGCGCCTTATGGCTTGGTATAGCGCTTGCCACCTGGCTGCTGGCACGCGGCATGGTAGTTTATCTAGCTGCATGGCCGGTGCACCTCCACCGGCTGGGATATATATACCCAGGGCCGTAGCACCCAACCATTTCTCATCTTTTTTTCCGGTACACACCATCGCTGGTCTTATTGAGCAGTCTTTGTTGACTAGCCCAAGCAGCTGCCAGGACAGTAGAGCATCTAGTAGACAATCGGTCTGCTATTGAGGCGCACTCACCTCGCCACGCAGTCTTTACTGCCGCCATGATGGCATTCGATTTATTCCGCTCGAAAAGAGCGTACAACTGGTTCGCACACCTCATCCCTTATGGTCTGACAGACCAGTGAGCTAATTTATGTTTAGGTTCATCTCCCTCGTCGCAGCAGCATGCATGGTCCTTTATGGCTACGATGCGTCCGTGTATAACTCTGTCCAAGGCTCGGATAACTGGGTCGCCTACTTCAATAACCCTGGCGAGAACATGATTGGAGGTGTCAACACGGCATATACTGTGGGTGCGATCGTTGGTGGTTTCTTCTTGGGCGGGCCCATTGCCGACTTTCTGGGTCGCAAGATCGGAATGGCAATCGGTTGTGTCTTGGTCGTCGCGGCCACATTCATGCAGTGCTGGGCGCCTCGTGGTGACATTGCATGTTTCCTTGCTGGACGATGCATCATTGGTATCGGCCAGGGTATTGCACTGAGTAAGTCGGTCATCCATTGGCTTGAACCGGGAAGCCCTCGCTGACTTCATATTGCACAGCTGCGGGTCCCATCTACATCGGTGAACTAGCACCCCCAGAGATCCGCGGAAAGATCATGACCATGTGGCAAATGTTCTACTCCGTTGGTTCCTTCATCTGCTTCTGGGTGAACTACGGATGTACGGAACACTCAGAGCGCCTGGGAGAGTGGGACTGGAAACTTGTTGTCATCTTTCAGCTCCTGGTACCCGTGATCATTCTCATCATCTTGCCTACTATCCCCGGTTCGCCTAGATGGTAAGTTCCCGTCATGCATCACGCATTGCATACAGTATAATAACAGCTCCCAGGTTCGTTCAACGCGGAAACAACATTGAAAAGGCCCGCGCGGCTCTTCGCAGAGTCCGAGAGACCGAAGACGAGGTCGAAGACGAGTTGCTCCGAATCCGCGAGGCCATCGAGTACGAGAGGGAAGCCATCTCTAGCAGTTACTCTGCTCTGTGGAAGGACAAGTCCCTCCGCAAGCGCATGGCCTTGGCTCTGGTCATCAACGCTGGACAGCAAGTCAGCGGGCAGGGCACACTGAACACCTACTCCACGAAGATCTACGAGAAGGTTTTCAAAAGCGCCAGCCAAATCGCACTCATCAACGCTCTCAACGCCACCTTCGGTATTCTCTTCACCCTGAACGCCGTCTGGATCATCGACCGATTTGGACGCAAGTTCCTTCTCATCGTCGGCGGCATCGGCATGGGTATCTGCATGATCCTCGTTGCAGCCGTAGAAACTGAAACGCCCTCACCAGGCGGAGCAAAGACCGAACCTGTCGGCATATCAATCGTATTCTTATTCTTCCTCTTCATCTTCTTTTGTGAGTCTCCTTGCTAATCTACCCCCCCTCCCAAAACCCCCACTAACCCGAAATACCTACAGACAAACCCTCATGGGGCGCCACTATATGGATCTGGACCTCGGAAGTCTTTTCCATGAACGTCCGCGCTCAAGCAGTGGGAATGGCCTCCCAGACCCAAAACGTCGCCAACGCCATCGTCCAACAATTCTTCCCCACCTTCATCAACAACTGCGGCTTCTACGCCTTCTACATGTTCGCGGGCATCTGCTTCCTCCTCGCCCTCTTCGTGTACTTCTTCATCCCTGAGACTAAGCAGGTGCCGCTCGAGGAGATCGATGCTCTCTTTGGTGGTGCGAATCACGTCACCCAGGGTGAGGATCTCTTATCTTCTGAGAAGCAAATGCGCGTGATACAGCAGGATGCCGGGCTAGAGAAGCCAAGTGCTGTTACTGTTGAGGATGCGAGGCGTTGAATTAACGAGTCTTCCTTCGTGTTTGATTGTTTTTCGTTGTTTGGTTTAAGCCTCCATAGATGATGGCATTGGCGGTTTACATGAATAATGAATCTAACTTAGGGTTTCTTTTTGCTAGTACTATATATGTACTAGCTAACTAAGTATTTCTGTCATCCAAACGTATAAGAAGCACATTGGTTGTAGATAGATGGCCATCCCAACTCACCGCACATACACCGTCCTAGTAACCAACTCACCGCCACCACCAACCCTCTCCCGAAGCGTACACACCCACTCCACAATCGACACCCCATCCAAATAAAAAACATACTCATACCGCGGATCACACTCCTGCTCCCTATTCACCGGAATCCCCCCCGCCACCGCACGAACCACATACCTCCCCACCGCCTCCTCCTCCCTCGCCAACCCAACAATCACTCCATGTGAAAAAGCCCCCGCATGATAGGGATCGATATCCACGTTCCAGATAAGGATCTGTCCGTTCTTCTTTGACCATGTGCCCTCGACAAGACGGTAGATGGATCTTGTTCCTGATTGGAATCCGTGGGGAATTTCTTCGTAGACGTATTCTTTCTCGTACCCAAGGCTGGAGGTGCGGCGGGGGTGAAAGGTTGCGTGGCCGGTGGCTTGGGGTTGGGGGTTGTTGGATCGAGGGGAGGGGAATGAAGAGGAGGAGGAGGAGGCGGTGGTGGTGGTGCGGGTGTATTTCCATGATCCGTGGAGGGCTCGGAAGATGGTGTTGCCCATGCCTAGGTTGTAGTTGTTGGGGCCGGGGATGATGGTGTTTTGGAGGGTCTTGATAGTGGAGGTGCTTTGGCGTTCGACGAGGGTGGAGAGTCGGTCTTCGGGGTCTTGCGTTAGGAAGGGTGAGGGAATGTAGCGGGAGGGGATCACGGGGCTGGGATTGGAGTTGGGGTTGTCGGTTGATATTGGGGCTCGAGGGATGTTCAGTTCCCGGGCGAGGGATTCCATAAGGCCAATGTAGTCACCCATGGGGAATTGGTTGCGGTGAAGACCCGGTTTGTTTGATCGGATGGAGCGGAGGAAGTCTCTTTCGTTGGACCGTTGGAGGAGTTCTTCGTTGGTGAAGTAGGGGCCGGTGAAGGAGGGGTCTTTGGCCCATGTGCTTGCTAGACTTCGGGCTTGCATTTCCATCGCGCCCCAATAGGGTCCGCGGTAGAAGCCGACGAAGCCAAGGTCGGGGATTTCGGCGTGTGAGGTGCCTTTTCCGTCGAGGATGAGGGGAAGGAAGGGGTCTTTGGTCGAGTATTCGAGGGTTGTGAGGATGGATGAGGGGAGGAAGCTGAGGGAGGAGAATGGGGTGTAGCCTGTGGCTGTTATTATGGCAGTGATGTCGGATATGGTCTGTTGTTCGCCGTTAGGAAGAGTGACAGTGAGTGTTGATGGGCTGTCGATGCTGGAGACTCGGCCCATGGTGACTTTTATGAAGCCAGAGCGGACGTGCTCTGCGTAGTCATCGCCTATGGCTATCCAGGGTGGCTGTGGGTCTTCGTTCTCGTTGCTGTAGATCCCAAAACTGCCAATTTTCGCGTATTCTTCTCCGAGGAGGGAGTGGAAATATGTATTTGATTTGCGTATCTGTTGTGTGGAGAGCGGTGTGAGATTGTATTCGACTGGGCCAGGAGGACGCCGAGCTAGGTCGTAGAATACGAGGTCAAGGGGAAGAAACTGTGTGTTTTGTGTATCTGTGGGATCCTGGAAGCCTTTATAAGGAAGATAGGTGGGCACTGTCCAGAACGGTCTTGAACAAATATGGTGTACTTCGTAGTTTCTTCCGGATTGAACCACGGGTGGTTGGAAGTCCATCGTAGATAGGTGGAGAGCCACTGTAGAAGCAGCCTCCACTCCTGACATACTACCTCCAATGACCACCAGCTTACCTCCTGAGGACCCCGTTCTCTGAAGCAGCCGCCGCACACCGTCTGTGGTCTGCACTTCAGAGCTGTGAACGACCTTATCAGCGACACTAGCTAGGCCAGGAATATCCGGGAAGTGTGCTTTCGCGAAGTATCCCGAAGTGACGACGAGGTAGTCAAACTGTTCCGATTCTATCTCGGAACCCTCACATACCATGCCATTGCCGTCTATGCTGTAGACCAAATTAGCCCCATATCCCCTGGTAAGTGAGTACACGCATACAAACCTTCTTGAGGTCCACTGCACCGTCCATCTAGCTCTCAACCCATCCGTTTCACGGATTGTCCGCACGACTTCCTTCCCCAGCCTCAAAACCCCCTTGGGGATGTATAGATTTGCGTATTTCTCCAGGTAACTACCCACCTGTCTCGCCTGCGGAAACATCGACAGTTCCTCATCGCCCATAACAGACTCCCACGCAAGGTCAGAGAAGGCAACCGTGAACCGACTCAAATTCGTCCGTATCCATGGGTTGATCTGTGGCTGCTCTCCATGATGAACCCCGACGGGCCAGAGTCCACCGATTCTATGATTCTTCTCGAATACGCTAGGAATGAACGTTCCTTCGGGGAAGCTGTGGAGGAGTGTTTTGGCTGTCACCAGTCCCGATGGGCCGGCGCCTGCGGTTCTCTTATTAGATCGGCACGAATTGGGTCATTGTTAGATTCGGGTCACCAACCAATGATGGCAACCTTCTTTGGTTGGACCATTAGTACTTATATACAGTTGCCTTGGTCCAAACGAAGGCTGTGATGGTGGATGGTGAGAAGGGGTTGTTGATGTGGGCGGTTGGCAGAGCGATGTTCCCCTCAGCTGGGAGTTACCCCTCATCACCGCGCCGCTAGGGAACCCCTGTCACCAGCCTTGGGCGATGCAGGGGCATGGAAGCAGGCACAACGGTACTTGCTGGCTGCATCGCTTCTTTGGCTGTGCAGCAGTGGCCGGTGATCAAGCATTAGTGGCAGCAGAACAATATATTTCGGAGTGCCCAACGAACACATCATGATTGTGCATATGTTTTATGAATTAAGCTACTGTCAAGTATTCAGTATCAGGCAAGAATCCGACAATAAAGGTATGTAATTCAGTAAGTAATCTGATATCAATAGCCAACACGTAGAAATGTAGACAGCAAGTCCTCTAAACCCAGAATATCCCCAGGCACCTTACTAAACAGAACCAGCCAACTGCCATATGTCAAGCAACCAACCAACCCCTCATTATATTGTGGATTATTTGCGTCGGGAATGAAGGGTTCATAGGTGTTCATAAGAAAGGTGTCAAAGATGCTCTGAGCATCAAACAAGCAAGGAAATATTAATGTCGATGATCATCATAAAAAAAACCATTCATTCATCAAAGAGGGACTGGGTGTGTGATGCAATATTGAACGAATGCAAAAAAAGGAAGCGGCCCGAGCCGCGGATCGAACGCGGGACCTCTCGCAGATATGCTTGGGTTTGTAGGCGAGTTGCCATCCCTAAGCGAGAATCATACCACTAGACCACCCGGGCGTTATTTGTTGAAAAACGCATCCTTTTTTGTTTCAAAACGCGGACAGTATGGGATGTAATCCCAGGAAGACAGCGCCTCGCGTCTGGCGTCGACACCTGCATGCTTGGCGGCAGCGTGCAGTGCATGACGTTGATGCCAAGGAAAGACCCCCACGGCGAGTAAACGACACCGGTTCATATACTTTTGGTAATATGATCCGGTCGGCCAGCGCGCTGAGATATAGACGAAAATCGCTGATCCTCAGGCCTTTTTCTCTTTCCAGCTGTTGCCGAGCGTCTTGGTTCGAAGGTGGGAGGTAAGTGGGCGAAGAAATGTCGGTCTTCCAAAAAAAAATCCCCGCGGGGTGATGTAAGGATGGCGCGTATCACTAGGACAGTCGCTCCAGCCATGCAGAGATCTGCAACTCTCGGCTATGTTTGCCCGGGTAGCAAGCGTCGGTGAACCGCTGCTCTGTGAGAAGGGCGTCGACATTCCTCTCGGTCAAGGGAATCTTGTAGCGATTCTTTTGCTTAAGAAGTTCCTTCTCAGCACGCGCAGAGGACGACAATTTCTGGAGCGTATTGCGTATGCGCCGTATTCCTCGGCCTGGAAAATGTGGGATGCGGGGTGGTCCGAAGGGCGTGTCGACCTTCCAGGGGTCCTCGGAGGCGATGGACCGGGCGTTCTTCTTGCGCTGCTGGGAACGAAATTTGTTGGACATGATGAAGTCTCGTAGATGTCGAGGGGTGATCCTGTTGAGGCCATAAAACGAAGGGTGGTGGGTGGGAGAGGTGAAGTGGGGGGGGGGAGACGGCCGTGGTGTGGAGGGAATATATAGTTGTTGGCTATCCACCGTATTTACCTACTACCAGTCTACCACGATATCGCGACTACGAACTACTCCAAGGAGGCCCACGGGAAAGGGTCACCGGGACAGGCATGGATAGCGCGGCAGGGCAGTGCGGGGGCACTAACCAACGTAAACCCACACTAGCCTGAGCCTGTCTGGACGTGAAGGAGGGCTTCGATGATAAGGTATGGGGGTACAAAAAATTCCGCAAGCGTCACTGCATCGATCTGCGTGCCAGTCGGATTGCAAACGACGCAGGTAGATTCCCATTGTCCTTTACATGCAAGCAGCTACAGAAAGACAGGAAGGAAACCAAAAAAAAAAAAAATCAAAGTTTACAGGACAACCGGTTGACAACGTCATTGGAGACTTGGCTAGTTCGTTTCCGAAGTTCGAACCAGACCCTAAGCTAGTGGATCGACCTACGACTTGTAGATCTTATCCCACATCGTCTCTTTTTTAAGTCCGTCGTTTACAGAGCCAAGGCTTGGAGTAGCTTCATTTTGCCTTGGCGATCAATGCCGTGCGAGCATTACGTGTTAAGCGCAAAAGCAACATCGACCCGTATGATACCCAACTCTAGTAGCCACCTTTTTTTTTTCAGTTCCATAAGCTGCACCTTAGCACCATGCACCCCCTCCGCTGTCATTGAATGCTTAGCTTGTTGCCTTCAATCGGAACGGGGATTGTCTGTTCGGACTCGAGCCAACCCCTACTCTGCATTAGGGATCCTGAAGGATTCATGCATGTCTGGGGCTTGGCAGAGAAAGTATGGGTGAACTACCATCCAGGTAGAGATGTCTGCTAGCGAGACGCGGAAGGAGGTTTCCCCGTCATTAGAAGACCCTGGACATCCTGGAACTCTGCGGGGTATTCTGAGCCGATCAAATAGAAGCTATCACTGGGGCACCACGGCGAATGGTAATGCGGGCTTTCAGGATGAGAATGGCACCGGCATACTCTCGCCAAGGACAAAAGCAAACATCTGTTGCCCATACCACCCTTACCTCCCGGTTGCTCCCTATCACAAGATGTCCGCTATATCCCACTCGCTCACTGTATCTCCAAGTAGCATCCACAGAGGAGAGCAGGGACCTGCAAGATGTGTGGAAGGGCCAAAGAAGCCCGACCAAGTGCGGGGTAAGGGACCAACAGCCGCATCTAGACACACCTTCTCCCACAACCATCCATCTTGGGAAAGCCGAGAACCTCCAGGTTCACCGATCCCTGTTGAATATCGGAAGCCCGGCAAGTTTTCTGACTGGCTCGTCACCTCTCATATCGGAGGCCGCAGGTGGTCAAGTGATTGTGACCGACATGGGGGCAGACGGGCTATCACCTTCTTCCCGACCCTGGGATCGTCACGCTTGGGACATTATCGGGTTGGTTGTACGGCTCGCCTACCATGGGAATAGCCCGACATAAAAGGTACGACCTTGTTGCTTGGCTGCGCTTCGCTACACTGCTGTCGTGACCATGGATTTGGCCGTGGTCATCGTAAGCAGGAGGCTATTATTGGGAAGTTTATTAAACCTTATCAGGACGCCGTCGTCGTAGTCGTCAAGTCTGAGGGATGGGTGGTTGGCTACTTGGAGTGACAGCTTCGCGCTGTGAGCTTATGATACACCATCATCTTCTTCCTCGGGATCGGATAATTTAAGCGGAGATCCCGTCTGCTTGCTCACCTTGGAATTGTGAGAAGGTTTCGGTATCCCAGTGCGGCGGGATATTTTGGCAAGGCAGGGAACAACCACTTCTGTGAGACCGATAGACTTCTAGCCCCATCTAACATGGCAGGTTTGTAAATGCTGAAGTTGAACAATTCTTTCAGGGCATTCGCCCGACCTTCAGACAAATTTAGAAGTGAGACCACATTGCAAGAGCCGTATTGGAAACAGAACCATTACTTGCATTGGGCCAGCCTGCATACCCGAGACAAATCCCTGAAGGGCTCGGAACAAGAAACAAAAGCAAGAGCACCGACCGTTCGTTACCCATCCGTGTGATAAACATCCTGCACGCCAATTTATACCGATGACTTGCTACTGGGACATCATGAGAACTTAAGGAGAAACAAAAGAATGACAACCCGACCATGGAGAGGGTGAGGTCCACTAAGATATGAGTAGATCCTTAACGCTCATCCCGATCTTCCTTTGTGGGTCCTGGGGGTGGGGTTTTCCATGCTCCCGCGACCGGGGAGGGGAATTGGTGGGCACGTCATGAACCGAGCCTACGGATCCCCGACAGTCTCGATTCAGCATCAGCAGGGCTGCGGATGCTTCATGGTCAACATCGGCTGAAGATGCAATGGAGTACCGGGGCTGGATCACTGGGGATGTGCTGGAGGAAGACACAGCCCATGAGCTATGCCCTGCAAGCGTGGTATTTTGAGGTGGGTGGGTTGGGCCCAATGCAGGGCTCGGCGTGATTGATGATGCAAAGTCAGTCACTGTCCCTGTAGGTCCACGACTTCGAGGAGAAAAGAGGGGGGACATTGCGTCGGTGGTGGCATCAGTTGGAGGTAGTTCTGGGGACACGGAGGGCGAAGATGAAAGACTCGATTCTTCTGCCAGAGCTTCAGGAGATGTTGGCGAAGGAGGGGCGGGAGGCATTCGTGGAGAGACCTGTGTATGTCGATTGCCGGCCGTTTTTAGATCGAGTATACACTGCTCTAGATAGTTGACGTAGTCAATGCTTGCCTAGAGCATTCGATACGATTAGCCATTTGAGTAATGACCAAGAGGGTCAAGAAGAGAAGGCCGACAAACCTGTAAGATCGCGAGTTTGTGCATATCTTGCCCTTTGCAAGCCGGAATCATGTCTTTTAGGGTAGCGAATTCCTCATTCATCTTCGACCTCCGTCGCCGTTCGATCAAGCTGTGAGCAGTCTTCCTGGCAATCTTTCGGCCGGCTGCACTAGTTGCGCTGGGCTGCTTCTTCTTGGAATTGGTCGAGGCGGCATTGTTGGACGGAGTCTTGCTGCTATCCTTCGCGGAAGCTTTGTTGGCCGTTGCGGTCGGCTTGGGTGGGGGTTGAGTCTTGGGTTTCATCTGGATGATTTTGCGAGTGCGTGTGGGGGGAGGTGGGAGATTAAAATCCTCGAGGGGTCTCTTGACACCCGTCTGGCGAGGGGAGTTTGCCATGATGCCCAGTGCGAGATCCGGGGATGCTGGAGATGCTGGGAAGCAAGTGGATGATCGCCTGCTAGCACTTTCCATCTTAGACGGACTGATGGCAGCCGGAGGTAATGTGAATGAGTCGGAGGCATCCACCGATGCATTGTCTTTGACTATGAACCCCCCCGACATGGCAGGGGTCGGTGGCAGGCGTGTGCGTGACATGGTCTATTTGGGAATGAAAGAACGTTTGATGTCAACCTAATTATTTTCCCATCCGACGGGCTAATGGAAATGCGTTGGCCAAGATAAAAGTAAAACTGGACCAATGGTCGAGCAATGTTGAATCCCAACCCGTTGAGTGTCGTACAGGCGTGGCGGTAGGAGATGAAGGAGAATAGGAGGGATTGGATCGGTCAAGAGGGGGGGAGCTGAAGAGAGAGGGTGACTGCGGACGGTAAAGGCAGCAACCGCTATTAGGTTGAAGAAGAAAGGGAAAAAGCAATGTGATAGATAAGTGTTGGGGACTCTGCACGATAGAAAAAGCACTGTTGTGTCCCGAATGATGGTACCTAGCTCGGTAGTTTATATGAGGAGGGGATTGGGGGAGGGGGGAGGATGGCAGAAGGAGGCAATTGTCCACGGGGGTACTAAAGTAGGCCGAGGGGGAGGGATTACGATAAGAACAGGTACTTACTCTACGGTGTACATGGCTGTTCCCAAATTCTAATCGGGATGATCGACGGGGGGATGAATTCTGGATTTCGGGAAGCTTGCAGTCTGTACTCTGGGCTCTGGGCAGTCTGTAGGACTGGGGATGCTACTATACCGTGGACGGGCCGGGGACTGGCCAGCGGCGGGCTGTCCAGTCCCTTCCCTAAGCGGCGGACGATTCAAGTGTCGCGTGCTTAGGGAAGCCCACGCGGTAGCTTGCAGGCCCGTCATTGGCCGAACGGCACCGCCGGGAGGGGGCACGAGACCGGTTGCCTGGGGCCAAATCGCCGACGCTTTTGGGGCTCGTGCTTCGGTTGAGTGTTCTTATGGGTTGTACGAGCTCCCGGCTCACGTCCCTTACTTTCGAGTCTGCTCCCCCCGTCGCTCCTAAATCCTAATACCCACGACGACCGCTACGACATGCCTATGGACTACGGACGGTGTCCTCTTCACGAACTCGGAAAAGCCCACAGCCCTCGGGTGCCGGAGTGACACCTACCAAACACGTCTTGACCTCCAACGATGGGGTTCAGATCGCCTACTCCTTTGAGCCGGACTACCACCTAGATAAAATTGCGGAATGAACCACGCCCATCCGAATGAGACGCTAATTGGTGCTGTTTAAGAGCGCAGAGGCTTGTCTCGCCACCGGAATGACCCCCCGGATCCTTTTCGATTGATATGAGTCGGCGTGACGGCCAGATTCTTCGGTCTCATAACTACCCGAAGTATCCTCGCGTCCTTCAACCCTGCTCGTGCTCCAATGCAGACGATGCGACAGGCCGGGGGGAGAGAAATGTCAGCATCGAATCGTGAATCCCCCTGAGTCTTGCTATCTTCAAGGATCGAAGACGTAAAACAGAGTGGATCCGTCTAATATCCCAGGCCGCCAGACTGAGCAGTCGCGTCGGAACTCCCGTGGTCATGATCTCACCCCGGTCTATTCTTGAAGGCTGGCGACGTTCTCGTCCAGACGGGGCATCCGAGCACGTGCATGGCCTCTTCCCAACCAGTGGGCCCTCTAGCCACGGGTCGCATGTGCAAGTCGCTTCTTGGGTACTACCTCCATACCCAAGCAGGCAGGTCTCTTCTGCTGCCCGGGCACTCTCCGCATCATTCTCGTTACCCTTGGCGGAGCCAGGCGCCCGAGGCACGCTCCAACTCCCATTGTCACCAATCGCTGGCTTCTCGATTATGTACCAACGTCAGCTCAGCGGCCAGTGCCAGCATTTTGCATCATTCTCTCTGCCTGCTGGAAGTCCCCGTAGCGGGGCAGAGCCACCACGCGCAAGTCCATGCCCCGCAATGCACTCATGGTCTATGCCTGGACTGTCGCTTGTCACGGTAGGTTGATCCTTCGGGCTATTTGACTGGGTGCAGTTAATTGTACTGGACATGGCGATATTGGTTGGAATCCTGGACCCAGTGCGTGTATCACTGCCCTCCGTTTGTTTATCATTTCCCCACCCATTGTTCCTCTGCGGCTTGGACCCGAAATTGGATGATTCGAAGCGGACTTGAAAGGTTAGACGCTTGCTTTGTGCCGCAGTCATGACAACAATCCTCTACACAGTACGTGATTGTTTCTCTCGGCTAAAGGCTGGTATATATGGATCATCGCTAAAAGAAGTTGATCAACCATAGGCACTTGAGTGTTTGGATTCGTTCCTCTGCTGCATGATGAGGAATTGTAATTTTGAAATAGCCTACTACGAACTGGAGAGCACCAGACCAAAAGGTTCGTACCCGTCGCTTATCCTCAAACAGCTTCGAGGTCTAACGGGCTCCAATATTACATTTAGGATTCATTTCCGCTTTACTTACACCATAACCATCTGTCTATATTGGTTCGAGCCGAAAGACCTATATACTGTAGCACTCAGTCAAGACAGGATCGTGAATGCACTTTTCTATTCTTCTAAAGTACCTCACGTGAACAGCCTTTGGAGAAGCACCTCACCAAAGGTGTCTTCCACTGGGGAGCTATCCATTCTCCAGACACGGTTTCCAGCCGACCGACTCAACCATAGGCCATGATCACTTGAGCTCTCCTCATCAGCGTCAATACGGTGTCGGTTCCGTCGGTCGATAACGCACAGACCCCGCGTCCACTGGCCAGTGGTTTCAATCCGAATGTCCTCTGGCGACGTCGCTGAAGGTTGCCAGCCGTCGTGATCAGCGGTCATAGCATACCAGACACACACAGGGTCGTGCAGACTAAGTTCCGCAACGTCACCCACGTGCCCCGGATGCAGTCTCTCCAGGGTACGGAATGTATGAGCCATGAAAGCAGAGACCCATTCAGCCAGTGGCGATCCAGCCTCCAGGAGCGGTGTAATTGTTTTCCGAAACTGGCCCTGCGTCACATTATGTCTCAAGGTAATGTCCAGGGGAAAGATACGAAGAGTGAGCTGTTTGCTGAGACTCGGGGGATACTCTGGCAGACTTGTCCCGGGCGGCAGTGTGCTCCTGGGAGAAAGGGACGTGAGGGCATAAACTCGGGCAGCAGCGACTGCATCTGCATATGCATTGAACTCTGCAGCTGGAGTAACCTAGTACCTGTCAGCATACCGTGACTCTATCGGCACTTGGGGGAAGTAGGGGCCGAAGCGCACATTTCCAGGTTGGTTGATAGCCCCTCCCATTACTACAACCTCTTTAACCCGGAGGAAGGTCTCCGGGTCAGCAGAAGATGCCAATGCAAGGTTAGTGAGAGGACCAACTGCCACGAGCGTGACGGTGTCAGGGTCATTCTCCTTCAGGACACGGAGAATCTCTTCGTGCGCGGGACGCTTCGAAGGAATGAATGAGCGATGGGCCGGATCGCCCGTTGGGACGGGTTCGACCACGTTGGAATCGGCCGAAGGGTGGAAAAGATGCTCCCAAGTTTCTTTTGGAGTTAGGTGGGGATGCTGGAAATCCGGACGTTAGCAGTCTTGTAAGTTTTGTAGCTTGAAAGCTGGCGCGCTTCACGTACACTGGCATGGATGCCTCCCAGACCGTCCGTACCATCTACAAAGGGTCAGCATGATAAACCGATCAAGGAGAGGCTTTTATCCTGGGAGCTTACGAAAGTAATCTGCCAGCATCTTTTGGTCTTCCAAGGGGTCCTCTGCTCCTACGGCAACGACTGGGGGAGAAGCGCGGAGAGTACCAAATCCTTCCGGCCGGCCCTGCTCTCGACGCCATTGCATCTCCCGCTCGAGGATATGGAACATGGACACGACATTTCGCAGGCAGCTGTCCGAGTTAGAAGGAGCCGTTCCGTCGAGCAATGGACAGAGGTGGCTCACCTTTTAACCTCGATATTACCGAAGGTGAGGGAGATCAGTAGAATCTCAACATCTTCAGGCTCAGCAGACAGTGCCAGAAGAATGGCAAGGATGTCATCAATGCCCTATTTTGGTATCAGCGCAGGTCCTAGCAAACAGCTCGCAGGTGATGCGGAGCTGGGATGGAATGACTGAACAGGGAGTTTATCATACGGGATCGGTATCAATGATAATCTTTCTAGGTGCCATTTTCAATGCTTTTTTATTTATGGCTTGAGCTTGAGGCTACCCGAGAAATGTCTTATATTAGGTGGTACAAAAGTGAGTCGGCCCTTACAGAGAAATCTGCGATGATGCGGATTGCGGGCGATGGAGGGGAAGTGGGATGGTCTTGGCTGGCGTTATCATCGGTTCTCCACTATTAGTCATGGGTGCCTATCGTGGGACTACGGAGCTGTAGATACTTCCTATCTACATACTGTGTAGTACTGGATACTGAAATCATGTTCCAGCGATAATGCATTCCCTGTGCTTAAACATATTATGAAATGAGCGTAGGTACGCATTTCTAGTCCTCTCCAGAACGCGGCAGCGGAATGACTATATAGGCACGGCTTCACGTTGAACAATCTTCGTACAGACTTTGGGGACTATAATGATTCCTAAAGCGGCTAGCAGCATCAAGCCCTCTAAGCTCCCCTGAGCGAATGTTTTGGGGAGTAAATCTTGGAATTGACCCCGAGGAGTCTGTCATTAATCCGAGACCGTTTGCTTCCCCTCCTTTGCTGTCAGCAGGTACAATGTATGTATCACGGCGTAAGAGCAAAGCCCGAGGATGACAGCCTATCAATTCGATTCAATCGGATGGCTTTGTTTGGGTTACATTTCTGTTGGGCCTCGTGGTTACTCTGCAAGGGGTCTGGACCACCGGCCATCCTTATGTCATGCATTGGATGCTTCTCGAGCTCCTTTGGGGTTGCAAGGGCTCCGACAAGATGAAAACCGGGAGGGGAGAGTATTCCCTCCCCAATCATGGATCAAGAGGAGTGTATAAGGTGTTCTGGAATGCCTGCTGGTGGACACGGAGGGGACCCCGGGGCCGGAGCGATCTCGAGACGTGGCCTGTTCGGAAGCAGGTAATACCTCCGTAATTTACTGCGAGGTAAGCGCGTTACTGTGCCTGTCATGGTGTAACTGCCGATTCTCCGGGAGTCTTGCATTTCTAGTACCATTCTAGCCATTTCCTGCTACGTGGTGGACTATTTACAAACCTATCAGCTACTACTGCTGGGCTAGTAGCAGGGGTCGTGGAATCTTCATTCGAGGACGGAATCTTCCGTCGACTCGTCTAGACGTCCATCGACAGGGGAGACATGACATTGCAGCGTGGGATGGTCGAACCAGCGTCAAGGTGTGGAAGATCTTTCCCCGCGCAATCTCCCTGTTGGACGGTGTCCTCCACACCATTTAATATTAATGACACCCCTCTCGTGAGTTTAATAACCGTTAGACCATCAATCAGAACCTCTGCTGTGCTTGGACGTTTTGTCAACCTGTTTGGTATTGCAGGTTATGGAGGACAGTACGACTAAGCCCGAATACAGTCAGGGACGAGCAAATGGTACCAAGTAGTAGTAGATCTTAAAATGCGCCACAAGCATGTCAGCCCCTGACCCGATTTGAATTGAGAAACGACAATCATAGTAAATATGCACTACTTCTGAGACAGCCTGCAAATTTCACCGATCCCGAATGATCGATTCATGGCCATCGTGATGTTTATCTCCAGCTGAGCGCTCTGTCCATGGGCACGGCCGCCGATATTACCGATACAGTACCACCGCCACCACCACTGTCAGCGTCCTCCTCCGGGCGTAATTTATTATTCACGGACGGACACTAAGAAGGTAGTTCATGACAACCCCTTCATCTCTCCAGACCGTGTCCTCTTCCACTTCCACTTCCACTTCCACTTCCGCCCTCCTCCTTTCTCTTTTCCCCCAACTCTCTTCTTTCTCCCCTTCCTCCTCTCTCTCTCCCTTGTCCTTTTTGCCACCCCAAGTTCTTGGTTGACGGGTGCCTCGATGCCCACTCGGTGATTCTAGGTATCCGTTTTCCTTACCTCATCCCGACCCTCGCTACCAGTACCTTTCTTTACCGCAAAGCGCAGTCGGAACCTTGAACCACTCTCCGACTCTGAGGTCATAAGCAACACGCTCAATTCTCTGTGAGCTGTCAGCTGGACTTCAGAACATCTGTTCTCTTTGCGGTTTGGCTTCGCCCCGACAAGAGTTGCAGCTTAACTGGTTCAGCAATCGAGGCCCACGAGGCAATCTGGCCTTTCAGCGCGACTGGCCTGCCCTCTCCCCTTGTCCTCCAACCACCTTTCCATCGGTCACGGCTTGATGAATAGAGGTTGAAAAGGATCCGCGAAAGCTTACCCTATACTTAATCCTTCTTCGTTTCTGGACAACCCTGTTGGATCTTATTCTTTTTTTTCCCTTTCCCGCCGAGTGTCGAACGCGCCTGGCTATTTGACAGCTTTCAGACAGACGTTCAGTCATTGATTGAGGTCGTCTCTTATATTTTATTACGATTTTTGCTACGCCTGTAAAGTTTTATCTGAATGTATGCCTTTGGCCCCCCATCTCTCCCCTTGGCAGCTCGTGGATTCCGGACTGACAATGATAATGTGATCTAGCCTTAACGATGATGAATCCCTACATCAGTTGGGCGCTCCTGCTCGTTGTCGCAGGTGGCCTTGGCTGGTACTACAATGGCCCGAACCCCAAGCACAAGACCCCCATAAAGCCCGTTGTGGAAAAGACGGAAAGTGCGCCGGCCGCAAAGAAGCCCAAGCGCAAGGCTAAGAAGTCCCCGGAACCTTCGCCTGCCCCTAGCAAGCCGGTGGAGGAGAAGCCCGCAGTTCAGCCCACTGTCTCGAAGGCCGATGAGGCGGACGAGGAGATCGACAAGAAGGAGATGGCGAAGCGTTTTGCCGCCGTGAAGAACGGAACTCCGGTGCAGTCTAGTGGCAGCGGTAGCAGCAACAAAAACCAGAAGAAGAAGAAGACCAAGGCCGCTCAGGTTGAGAACGGCGAGCGCTCCGCCTCTCGTGTTTCTACGCGCACCTCGTCTACTACTGGAGCAGATGCCGATGATGACCTCTCCCCCGCTGGCTCCCCCTTGGTGAACGCAACTACCCCCTCCGCTGGATATGTTTCGGATATGCTTGAAGAGCCCGCTCCGGGTGCGTCGGTTCTCCGTGTCACTGGTGCCGTGCCATCGGATGCCAAGAAGCAGAAGCCCCAGCAGTCTTTCAAGCAGGTCGAGACGAAGAAGCAGCGCCAGCAGCGGTTGAAGAATGAGGCCCGCAAGCAGCAGGTCCAGGAAGCAGAGGAACAGAGACGTAAACTGCTCGAGAAGCAGCTCCACATGGCCCGCGAAGCTGAACGTCGTGAGGCTGCCAACTCGAAGCCGGCTCCTCAGACCAACGCCTGGCAGACCAAGGCTGCTCCCGCAGCCACCAACGGTACCCCCAAGGTGGCCCCGACCCAGAAGGTGGAGTTGTTGGACACCTTCGAGTCGGAAGCTCCCGTGACTAAGGCCGCCTCGAAGAAGGAATGGGACCAAGGTCTTCCTTCTGAGGAGGAGCAGATGCGCATCCTTGGCGCGGAAGACGTCCAGGACCAGTGGACCACCGTCTCCAGCAAGAAGACCAAGAAGAAGGGAGGTAAGACGGACGAGAGTGAAGCCAGCGCCCCAGAAAGCCAGCCCGCTCCTGTTGCCGCTGCCCCTGCTCCCGTTGAGCCCAAGGTGAAGGTGACGCCCACCTACCTTCCCGATGTCCTTCGTTCGAACGTGAAGGGACACCCTCTTGACTCCGACTGGGCTGCTTAAATCCCCCATAGCTCACCCGAAAGAAGCTAGATCAGGGGAAGCATGCATGTCTTGTCTGGTTCATTCAGGACCCCCGTATATCCTGAATTGTATTTATTACTCATGGCTTTGGCGTTTGGGGAACTCCATTATACCAAAAACGTACCATGTATCTGGCGAGTTGTTCTGTTCTCTCCGTGGGATTCAGCGGGGACAGAAAAACGAGTGACAGAAGAAACAAAGAAAACCCCCCTGCAAAAAGACGTCATGTATTATTTTATCGCTATGCTCGGTTGCTCTTTTCCTCTTGGTTTTCCCTTATTTTCGCTTTTCTATTTTTCTTCTCCGCTGTTGTGTTTCCTATCGATAATTGGCTCGGGGGCTTCCCCTATTCCCTGTACTCGACCCCTGCGCTGCCCTCTTGAGGATCTCTATTTTAGGGACTGACAGATGGCAAGTTTGGGGCGTTTTTTTAAATTGGCCACTTTGCCAACATTTCCTGATGTGTCTTACCTACTATTTACTACTCGAGCGGCATGGCGACCGCACTGGCGAAAATAGCATGGATGGTTGCGGATGTGATGTACGAGCGTGGATTGGAACGTGCCATGGGGGCCACCTGGCATCTTATGTCTTATTTACCTCTGTTCGCTTCTCGATGCTGTTGGGATTTGACCCCATAACTTAGGTAACTACTTTTCTTTCTCCTTTTCGCCAGGATCGCCTTCATTTCTTTTTTTAGCATGGGGGCTCCCTTTCCTGCCAGTTCGGTTGTTCCAAATCCCCATTTGTAGGGGTCCTGTTTCACAATGATCGGGTTTCAGACGCCGGATCTTGCGCCGACCGACTTAAATTTTGGGCCCTGCCTGGATGTGGGGGCGGCAATGTCCCTGTCCGTCCGGACTCCGGAGTAGGCATGGGTGTCGGTCGGTCGGTGGTATCAACCCTCCCCCCGGGGGGGAATGCGTGAAGGCGACCTCCCCCAGAAGGCGGGCGCGGGGGCCTGAAGAATCAAGAAGAAGGAGAGATCCCCGGAGCCGGGGTAGATCCCTTTAGCCTGCTACTATGTAGATTGCAGAAACGGTGCTGGAAGGTAGTGGAGGACTAAGGGGAGATCATGGCGTCACGGGCCCAGGGTCACTCCCGGCCTGGGCACTGCCGCCATGCCTAACCGGGACTAGCGTCGAGTTCCGGTCATCGTGGCCTGAACGGCAGTCACGGGCCTTCTCGACACCGCGGAGGTGCTGCAACAATCCATCGTCTTCCTCCTCTGCAGCGCTGCTCTTTTTCTTCTTCTCCCCGGTCCCTTCTTATCTCCATTGTCTGGCAATTCCCCTGCTCCTCTACCCCTCTCGTCCTCTCTTCCTCTCTTCCTCTCTCCTCCTCTCCCCAACCCCCCCCTAATCCTGCCAGCGTGCTCCCGACCCTTCGTCCCTTGTTTGTTGTCCCTGATTTAGCCCAATTGCGGAGGGTTCCATTCGTGCCTCCCCCCCTCTCGTTGTCGCTTCGCTCCTCTCGACTTCAACTCCATCCCTTCTCGCCATGGCGCAAATCCGTGGCACTGCCGGCTACAACTTCGGCCACCAGAACCCCTTTGGGGGTCCTGGCAGAGTAGAGGCAACGGGCGATCCCAGTCCTCTGGACGCTGTTCGGGAACAGACCAGCAAGATCGAGGACTGGCTGGACACCATGGCGGACCCTGTCAAGCCGTATGTCAACCCCAGGCCCTGCTGGCCCCAATTACCCTTGTCCAGGCTCCGTGCTGGAGAGGCAGATCCACGTTTCGCATGCGGAAAGGGCTTATCGCTGACACCGTGGCTTCTTCGCTGTTCAGGTATCTACCAGCCATTGGTCGCTTCCTGATCGTGGTCACCTTCATTGAGGACAGTCTACGCATGATCACCCAATGGAACGACCAACTGTTGTACCTCCGTGACTATCGGAAGAGTAAGCATGGATTTGGCCCCGTCCCTCCTATACCCGGTCACACCCGCCGTGGGGTCCGACTGCAGATCGGCTCTAACCTGGGCTTTGTCGCATAACAGTTCCCTGGGGATTCACGCATACGTTCCTTATCATCAACATGCTCGCCATGTCGCTTTGCTCGTTTATGGTTATTGCCCGCAGACACACAGAGTACGCTGTTTTCGGTCTTCTGGCCGTCGTCATCGTTCAAGGCCTCGGATACGGGCTTATCTTCGACCTCAACTTCTTCCTCCGCAACCTGAGTGTCGTCGGTGGCTTGCTCATGGTTCTCTCCGACTCGTGGGTGCGCAAGAAGTTCGTCCCCGCAGGCTTGCCCCAGCTTGATGAGAAGGATCGCAAGATGTACGTCCAGTTCGCTGGTCGTGTGCTGCTGATCTTCCTCTTCATCGGATTTGTCTTCTCGGGCCAGTGGAGCCTTTGGCGTATCATCGTCAGCCTGTTCGGCTTCGTCGCGTGTGTCATGGTCATTGTTGGATTCAAGGCCAAGTGGAGTGCCATCATCTTGGTGGTCTTGCTGAGCGTGTTCAACATACTGGTCAACAACTTCTGGACGGTATGCTCTGCCTGCTCACGAATTATCAGGGCCATATAATGACTGACGTTCTCCAGCTTCACCCCCACCACCCTCACAAGGACTTCGCCAAGTACGACTTCTTCCAGATCCTGTCCATTGTGTAAGCAGCCCTTTCTCAACCTTTATATGGATGCCAAGAAACACCAGCTAATTACAACGTGCTATCTACAGTGGAGGACTCCTGCTCCTGATCAACATGGGTCCCGGCCAACTGAGCATGGATGAGAAGAAGAAGGTCTACTAAGAACAGCGCGTTACCATGGAATGCTGGGCATGATGTGATATCCCGGGCCATAGGGACCCCATATATGAACCTGCTTTCTATTTTCTCCTCTTCTCTTGCTTTTGGACAGATCTACGTCCCATACCACTACGTTACACTACGAACATATCATATTATATCATGCCATGATCATGATCTCCACCACCTCCCCCAAAAATGTTGCTCCATCCTTGCTTTTCTGTGACTTCCCTCCCCGCATATGAGATGGAAGCTCATGCTCACCTGGGGAAGGCTTTTTGCATCGTGTATATCAAGGAATGAGCAAATTCAGATTATATTTGGGATCAAACAACGGACAAAAACGCACCCCGAGAACTTATAATTCCACGTCCATCACCCATGCCTCCCTCCCATTATAATCTCCATTTCGTTTCACTCTATCTTTTTTTCTTTTCGGGTTACTTCTTGTAGCTAGCTAGCTAATCGGGATCATCAGAATTAATCCATCTGCCTCCTTCCTCGGGTCTTATCTATCTATCTATCTATGTATGTATTCTATGTATCTACGGAGTATATCGGAGAAAATCTGGACTCAAGAATGGGATTTACGTATCCATTGCCTAAATGGGTATATTGTTTTTGCGGGCCCCGGTATGTGTGCACGTGACCTCACATCAGTATATGTATATATATGTAAATATATGTCTATGTTTATGTGAGGGGCTCATTCTCATTGTCAATGCATAGACGTACAAAAGCCACAACAGTGGAAAGAAATGCAAGTATGTATTATTATAACAAAGTAGTATACATGAAGGGTAAGGTGAGACAATGAGCGAGGACGAGAGCGAGAGCGATAGTGAGCAAAACAATGCAAGAGTAGGATCGGCGGTGAAGCGAGAATAAAAAAAAAGCAAACATGATAGGAAAAAGAAAAAAAAGGAAACTAGGGATAGTACTCTGCGCTGAGGAATCGAGAGATCAAATGGCAATAATAACAATAATGCGGACGCAGCGAGTCAAAGATAGTGATTCAGTTGGGATGATAACAGTCTCGTGGTCCGATGGAATTGTGTCTGTTGGGCCCAGCCATGCATACACAGTATGTGCGTTGATCGAACGGAACTCCCATGCTGTTCAGTATGATGCATCGAGGATATTTGCCATGGAATGGGTCAAGGGCATCAAAACGGAACGCTTTTTGCTGCTGCCAACGCCGAAACACAAACAAGCCGACAAAACAATTCCAACGAAGAGGGGTATTCTGCTACCCAAGGAGCAAAAATAAAGCAAAGCAGGCTTCCATGATAAACAATGCGCAAAACAAAGGGGGGGGGATATGATAAAACGTCCAGAGAGATGACCCAGGTTATAGACAGAGGGCGGACGGATTTACGGTCATATATCCATACTCCAACGCCAGGGCCGGAGACGTTCAAGCTGACCTAATCCGATATCGTCAGGCGAGTCATTGATTTCCAAATGCAACAATTGAACCTTGTTGTTGTCACGTTGCAAGGTAGATAGGGCTTGTGAAATCGTTGGAGGGAAATGTTTACCGCTATCATGGGTTGCTTTGGAGACAGGCCGTGACGTCGGTGTCCCAGGCGAATGCAATGAGTTTCGCGGAGAGTCCACCTCGGTATCACCAGGCGACGACAGGGTGGAACATGAATCGGAGCGGGAGCGCAAAGATGGGGAGATTACGAAGTTGGCCGCTTCACGTCCGTATCTCAATTGGGGAGATGGCGGCGGAGAAAACTCGTCGTCACCTTCCGAGTCCAGGTCTGCGGATCTTGGGTCATACCAGCCGTCGGGGGCCATGCGAGGCGGAGAAGGTCTAACAACTTTCTTTTCGGGCGTTTGGGTGTCTAGCGGAGGGAGCTGTGGGGCTGGCTCGACGGGCTTTTTGACATTACTGTCACCGTCTGCACGCTGTGCACTGCTGTCATTGCTGCGGACAGTGTCCCCAACACGCTCCTTGCCGGCCATCACTCGGGCACTGGGTGGGGGTTGTAGCATCCATCGCGTCTCAGCGCGGCTCTTGGGCCCACTAACGATTGGGGGATGGAGATCATTGACTGGGGGGACTCGAGCAATATAGTACTTGCTAGTGGAGCCAGCATCTTCCTTGCCGCCACCTGACAGTCCGACGGAGGAACCCTTGACCTCCACATCTTGGCCCCATAATGGCTCGTCCTCGCGCTGATATCGCATGCGGTTCCACCGATCGCCCAACGGGTGCTTCATACTGCTTTTATCCTTCTTGTGTGACGAACCGCCCGTGCGGCTCACATCCTGCACCGAGTCGGCAGAGACGCCCGTATTCCATGAATCGGTTCGACGATGCGCCGCCCGATGACCACCTCTTCTGGCGGGGGGTCCCGGACCTAGAGCAATTTCCTCCGCCCATCCTGGATTGGTACTGAATGCAGTGGGTTGTGCTAACGGTCTTGGCTGGTCCGTGACAATACCATCTATCTTATCCTTTTGGCGTTGCGATCGAACGGCTTCCTTTTTGCGCTTGTGGAGATCGAGGGAGGTGGCACAGGGAGTGCAGGTGGCGTAGTAAAATACAGCGGACTGGGCGCCACGGTAGAGCCACATTCTGGCCTGGCCACCAGAATCGAACGAGGGAGGCTGGGGAGAGAAAGGGAGAGGGAGAGCGGGCGAAAGAGGGAGGGAGAAGGGGAGGGAGAGGGAAGGATAGACACCACCGACTAGGCAACGATGCCAACGGAAGAGATGTATATCCTAGCGCTCAGAACGACCAATTGGCCCGGGGGTATAGACACGTCGAGCCGGAAGTCTGTCGGGATGGTCGCAACAACATGAAGGGCGCTCGTATTCGGGGGAGGGCAGTTGATAGCGGAGGGGACAAGGCGCAGGCAGAAGTGGCGGTCGCCCAGCGACCGAGATTGGCGTCAAAAATCGGCGGTGCAGGGAGAGGCGGTCTGCAGGAGGTGAAGGAGAGGCCGAATAATGAGGGCGAGAATGGAAAAGAAGAGGGGGAGGGGGGAGGGGAGGAGGGGAGAGATAATGGGCAGAGGAGAGAGAAGAAGTGAGACTGGGGGAGTGAGAGTCGTAGGCGTGAGGGTCAGGTTCGGCGAGGAGAGGAGAAAGCGAGAGAGCGAGCGAGTCAGGGGAAACCAAAACCGAACGGCCAGTTGGGCCGCACTTGGCAAGGGCGGGGCGGGCGGCAGAGAAAACGGGGCGGCTGTCACAATTAGATTTCAGGTGGTTGGAGCCTGGAAGTCATCGCAGTCGCAGTGCGAGCAGCCGGAGAGCTGGAAAGGGATGTGATGGTGGTGTTGATGGGCTGGAGCCGTGGGTGAGACTGGGCTTGGGTTGCAGCAAACCCATTGCGATGCAGGGCGCGTTGGAGGGAGAGTGGCAGTGGTGGTCGTGGCTCACGAGGGGAACCAACAAACTAGTAACGAATGAACGAATGAACCGCCGACCCCTGGAACCAATCGAGCCCGGAAACGGCCAGTGTTCGATCCTCCCCGGAAGACTCCCTGAACTCTGAAGTCAAACTACTATTAGTCACTCTGGGCATCACTGCCTCTCTCTTTTATGCACGGGGCATTCGTGTTGTACAGTTGCAAAGTATAAGAATAGCACCATGGACAGCAATTGCAGAATTGCAGAATTGCAGGATTGATTGCAGATATCTTTCATATCAGATCATGTGATGACTAATGCAGCATCCCCCAAGCCCTGTCTCTCCTTCCCCCCCTTGCGGTCCCTGTCCACTGTCCAGGCTAATCACCTTGCATCTTTAACGCTGTCCTGAACATCCCGCGTCTCATCACATCAGGGTTTCAATCCGATACCCAATAAAAGGGCCGCCCAATGGAAACGCCGCGCAGGAATACCGGTCCCCTCCCACGCCTTCAGCCATCCAATGCATTGTCATTCCTTATTTCTTTTCCTTGATTCCCCAACTCTCAAGCGAAGACTCCTGTCGAGCCACTAAAATTGGGCCCGAGATTAAGACAGATGAGCGCTCAGTCAGCCCATGCGCGTCCCACCTGTAGCTCAGCTCAGCTCATGAGAGGATCCCCGCCCGACGCACCGATCATGCCTATGGATCACCAGGTAACGACCAATCCCCTCCTGTAAATTTGTCGCGCGCATATGTTCGCATAATACCCCCCTGGCCCGGCACGCGCCATCCCCTATCCGACGAACGACACCACGAGAAAGAGAGGGGTCCGTCCGACCCGTATACGCACACGCACTAGCCCCATGTCACGCTGAACTCGTCCACACCCATCGTACAAACGTTCGTCTTTTCTTGCCGCGAGAATTCCTTGTATTGTAGACTGTTATCGAACAGCTCCCGTCTCATGCGTTCTTCGTGCCTTTGACCACCTCCCCCCTGACCTTCGTCCAGTCAATATCGTTGTCGATGCCTTCGTCGACCTCGCCGCATAGTACGACATTGTCGCCTCGGATCAGGTACAGGCCATGTTCGATTTGTGAGCTCGGTTCCGGGTCATCGGGGGTCCGGATGATTCGCTCGATCGTGTCCAGGAGAACCAGATTCGTCAGCTGATCGGTGGACAGTAATGTCCCAAGAAGTGTCCGCCCGTCAACTGTCAGAATGCATACTTTCTCTGCGTATCGGAAAAGCAACTGTCAGCCCTCATCTGAATGGGTGGTGGGGAAACCAGAGAAAAGAAAACACAAGCCAAGCCATTGCGCCAATGAAATTCTTTGGGACTGAAACACTCACTGTTGATATACGAGTGAAGAGACATGATGTCAAGGAGGGGGGATTATAGGCTATGGTTTGAAATAGAGAGACAGCACTGGAGCTCGGCGACGTATGCGGAGAAGGCAGAAGCGCCAAACTGTGTCGATTCTAACTGGGGCCGTGAAAGAAAGATTCGAAGGATACTCGGAGGTTCGTAACAGGGCCGAATGCCAATTGTGCACCAGGTTTAGGCTAGTAGTCCGACTTGCAGCAAATACTTCGTCGCTGCGTTTCGATCCTCAAACTGGAGCGAACTGCTGTGTAAACCCAGATTTCCGTGGGGTGATGTGAAGACCGATGTAAATGCCGCGTGGATAAAGCGCCAGGCGAGAGAGAAGGGGGATTGTGGAGGAAGAAGCAGCGTAGAGGTCTGGCCTGAGATGTTGACTTCGGCTTGCTTCTCCGGACCCTCGCAGCTTCGATGCGGCGGCCGCGCATCACGTGATGGAGCTGTCCCGTGCTGCCTTGACGATCGATCAGATAAGCTCCCCATCGTCACACTGTGATTGTGATGCCCGTCGTTCCACTTCTACAAAGCATGTAGTCCCCAATGGTAGTTACGTAAAAACTCTCTCTTCGTTCCAAGCTCCCACGGTCACTAACAATATGCGAGTTGCTAAGCAAATTTACAAGCATGAAGAATGCGCTAATCCCACGCGGATCACAACAGACCCTCATCCAGCCAAGGCGCTTAGGTCCAACGGCACACTGCTCCCTCGTCCAGCCCGATACCGTTTGGTACCCCCCACGAATGGCCGAGGCTTGGGCAACAGGCCTTCGCTCTGGAACTTGAACCGATGATCATCCACCCGAACTAGGCCGTGTCCACCTGAACTCCAAGGGCTCGATCCCGGTGACGGCCCGCCGTTGCTGAGGGTATAAGCGCTCGGATCCAGTGTAGAACGATCTGGTTGATGACCGATGGGTGAATCATAAGACGAAGGTCGAAGTGGTGCTATTGCGGAAGGCTGAGGGGATGGCCGCGATGGTGGCTCACTTGGAGGGGCGACGGGAGGAGGTGGTGGAGGAGGCGCTGAGGGGGCCGAGGCAGGTGGGGGTGGTGGTGGCGGTGTCGAGTGACTGTGTCCAAGAGCGTTTCTAGCAGCTTGAACTGCGATGGACGCAGCCGCCGTGCCGTTTGGCGGTTGTGGAGCAGAGCCACCAGGAGGGGGAGGGGGTGGAGGAGTAGATCGTGCCGGCGCCGGGGGAGGTCGGGGAGCCGAAACTGCCGGAGGGGGCGGCGGGGGTGCAGCCGGACTCGCTGAAGGGGGTGGAGGTGGGGGAGCAGGGGCAGAAGGCTTCCTGGCAGATAGTGGAGGCGGCGGAGGTCTTGCGGAGCCCGGCAACGGAGGCGGCGCGCGCGGAGGAGCGTCAGGGGCTGACCTGCTTGACGCATTCGAAACTGTTGATGAGGGCCTCGACGCCGGTCTTGGAGGGGGTTTCCGGAGATTAGCAACCAGCGGGTTCACTGGAGGAGCCGGCGGCGATTCTGTCGCGGGCGGGCGAGGGGGAGGTCGGGCACCCGGCGGCTTCGGAGCGAACGCAGCAGGGGGCGGGGGAGCGCTCCGCGACCCCTCCGAATCCGATAGATACGGCGAAGACCGAGTGGCCCCGGTGTCAACGCCTCCCCGACTGCGCAACTTGGGCATGCCTCCGGCAAAGAGACCTCCTAGTTGAGGCGCCGCCGGGGCGCCCGCCGCAGCATCAGCTCCTGCGCCAGTATCGCTATTGCTTCGTAGCCTGTTCGCTGCTTGTGCCGGAGGAGGAGGAGCCAATCCGGCCGGAGGCTTCGCCATGCCCGGAACAGGCGGAGCGCCTGAAACCGCAGGCCCCGAAGACTTTGCTCCTCCACCTGCAAGCACGGGTGCCGATCTGTCGTTGGTCACGGCCTTCTTCAATCTTGCGCCTTTGTGGATGTCGGAGAGTAGTGCGCCCTGCACGAGGCATTAGCAGTTTGGTTTACCCCAGCCTGGTTGGCGAGACTTACTCGACCCTTAGCCTCCGAATTCGAGGGCCTGCTAGGCAGACCCCCTGGAGGGGGAGGAGGCGGGGGAGGACCTCCCATCCCTCCGGGCGGCGGCGGCGGCGGCGGCGGAGGGGGAGGCATGGCTGTAGACGATGAGGTATGACGCTTGCAATCGGGAAGGGGGAAATGAGTGAGTAAAGGATCACGAAGGCATCAATCTTCTGGGGCTGAATGGACCATTTGAGGCCTGCAGCAACCAGGGAGCGGGTGGCGTTGAAGAAAGCAGCTGCCTACGGGGCGTTGCTGGATGATGGAGGAGGGCAGGAGACTCGAGGGACGTTAGGTCGATAGACAGACGTCCACGGTACCTGGAGCCAGACCCGCCCCGTGGCGGCGGCAGTACCACGCTCTCCGCCTTGCCTCTGCGCACCTCCCCGGCCCTTCTCTAGTCCGTTGGCTTTGCATTATTCTCCCCCCCCCACAACCACAATCATGCTCCCCACCAGAGGCATTGCCTTGAGAGGCCAAAAGGGCTCCCGGCCGCAAGCCTTGGCCTGCCAACTCTGCCAACCATCCGCATCGCCCGCCCCTATCCCTCAATCTCTGGCTGCGCGGTCCTATGCATCATCAAACAGCCCATTGACTCGGAATGCGCGCGGCCAATTGCGACCACAGAAGAGCCTGAGAAGTCCCTGGACTGCGATCACATATACTCCTACTCCTAGACGGTTCCAATCAACCAAGTCCGACCAGCTCACATCGGTGGACTTTGACACGGCGGTGGCCCAGATTGCACACGAATGTGCGGAGCTTCGGCAAACGGATTCTGTGCCTCCCACCGACAAGGTTGTGAAACTCCTGGAACGATGCCAGAAAATTGCAGAAGCTATAGTCCAGCCGGAGCAGGACACCGGCAAGGTGCGATCGTCGTCAAAACAGCAGCCAGATGAGATTTCATCTCTCCTGGATCTCGAGGAGGGGAAGACTACACAGAAACAACAGCAATCCACCGCTCTGCCCCGAAAGGCACCCGAACAGACCATTGACCGTCTCTGCAAAGCCGTCCACGAACTCCTGACGGATGAAAAGGTCTTCATCTCCCCCGAAGCGTTGACCTGCTACACCAAGATCCATGCCTTGCTCAAGCGCCCCGACCACTTCCCGGAGATCTTCCACCTGTATGCGAACAAGCCGGTTCCAGAGGAGAACAGCTCCCCTGTTAAATATCACAAGGCGAAACCCCAGAGCATTAACAGCGCCGTGCCTGTGGAACTCGCGGACATGGCCCTCGACGTCGCGATCGATCAGCGGAACCTGTCGCTTGTGTTGGCCATCATCGATACCACGTTTTGCACTCCTGCATTCCGCCGCGCGAAACTCTTCAAAAAGGCCGCTGTTCCGCTGGGTGGATTGGCTGCGGCCCCTGCGGCCTGCTATACGATTGCATCCTGGGCCGCGACGCTGCAGAACACGATGGACGCCAGCACCGCGACGGGTATCGCTTTCGCCGCGACTCTGGCGTACGTCGGAGGCATCTCGTCGGTTGGGATGCTGGCCATTACGACGGCCAATGACCAGATGGAGCGTGTGGTGTGGCAACCGGGCGTGCCGCTTCGGCACCGTTGGCTGCGCGAAGAGGAGCGGGCAGCGTTCGACAAGGTTGCGCTGGCGTGGGGATTCAAGGATATCTACATGCGCGGCGAGGAGGAAGGCGAGGAGTGGGATACCCTGCGGGAGTTTATCGGGATGAGGGGGATGGTTCTAGACAAGACGGAACTGATGGCGGGAATGCAATGAGCATGCCCATCCCATGTATTTACTGTACCATAGACACAGCTACGACCAACCATTACACACTCCACACAACCCAACCACCTTACGATAAACATCTACAAAAGAAACACCCCAATAGAGACCAAACCATCAAGGATCACATTTCCTCCAGTAGCTAAACCGAGTCCTACATAACCCCACACATGTCCTCAGCCCCTAAAAAAAAAAACCCCCAGCGAAAGCGCTTAGTACAGACGCTTAGGAGGAGACATGGTAGCCTTAAGGACAAGGCTACCAACGTTCTGCCAGCCCTTCTTAAGCAGGGAGACGAGGTAGTTGATGGCGAGCATGGTGTTAGCGACCAGCTCATCCTCAGTCATACCAACGTTACCGACGGCAACACCGAGGCAAAGAACCTTCTTAAGCTGGAACTTGATGGTCGACTTGACCTCGTTGACCTTGTTGGCCATATCCTCGCCGTGGGAGACGGGGGTGGGGAATTTACCGGCTGCAAGCATATTTTATTAGTATACATTTCGGTAGGAAAGAGGGGGAATTTGGGGGGGGGGGGGGGGGGGGGGTTAAACATACCCTTGGAAAGACCAGGACCCAAGAGACGAGGAATCTGCTTGATGAGGGTATCGGAAGCCAAGAAAGCATCGTACTTGCGAGCAAGCTTCTTGATGAGCTTCTTGTTCTTGTTCAGCTTCTTCAAGTCATCGGCCGACATGGCATCAATGCCGTGGTGCTTGGCACGGTCGAGATCGTGCTGGTCACCGAGAACACTATCCTTTTGTCAGTTTTTTTCCCCTTCTCTCTCGTTTGACCGATTCGGTTCTTTGGAGTATGGTGGTGTAGCGTACCAGATGCTCATGTTGGGACGGGGAACGGTAGGCAGCTTGATGGTACCAGAGAAACGCTTGTCACGCTGGGGGTCGTAGTTCTTCAGACCGATCTGAAGCTCGACGGTCTCGAGGAAGTTACGCTTCTTCTCATTCTGAGAGTAGTTGAGCAGCTGCTCGATGTTCTGGCGCACTCCGGCTATATCGCATTATTAGCAGGTGATCGTGGTGGTGCTGAGTTGGCGATAATAATGATGAGAACGAGGTAGACGTACCGACTGTGATCTTAGACATGGTGCTGACAGTCTTCCAAAAGAATACTTCTTATGGTGTGGCTCTGCGCTGAATCGTTCAAGATCAAGAGAAAAGTGAGGCCGCCATGAGCGCCCGGGAGAAAATCCGTTCTCCGCTTGTGTGGGACGCTAGCTGGGTTGGGATTAGCGCTGCCCTAATTTTGTTGCTGAGTCAGGTGGGTGGGTTATGTAAGCTGCACGGGCCACATGTGTGGTCCTACATGTACTTTACTATCATCTGTTCGTGGGTTTAGTCGATACATTGCATGTTCAGTTGTTTCGAGTAAGCTTCAGTATCATCAGAGCAGCAAGTCAAACACCCAAAAGTAGGTTTTATCGTTTCCTTCCGTTCCTGACAGAACGCTCTCTCCGGTCACCTATCTTGACATTATACCTGTTGCAAATATGCATCCTCTGGCCACAACCTTTCTGGGTTTGACAGGCTATGTATAATTATATCGGTAGATTTATTATTTGATTGTGGTCTGTTATCCTCTGTTATGTCTATCACCATACCAGGATTCTCAGGCAGTTGTAGGACTAACCACAACTGTCAATAGCCAATCCTTGTAGGCCAACAGATCAAGCAGCTATATATCATGCAGACCAGGAATATTCAGGTCAAGATTATCCCAATCCCAGATCTGACTGATGTCGCCCATGTCCATGTTAAGAATATCGTCCAGTCCCGCGAGTCCGTCGATCGTTCCTGAAGGGTCGAGCCCTACCGGCAGGGCCATGTTCATCTCGCCCCCATAAATGTTCGACGGGAAATTGGCGTCATACGCGTCGTCATTGACAAATGTAGCAAATTCCGCATGCACAGAAGGGGGCGTCTGAGGCCCTTCCATGGATCCTTCAGGGGTCTTGGAGGACAGCAAGGCCTTCTCTTCCGGAGAAAGACGCATGCTGCCGGCAAGCCTCGCGAGAACTGAATAACAGGTGGCACCGGTTTTAGTGCCTTGCGATATTTGCTCCAGCGCATCGAGGCCTATGCCAATCGTTTCAAGAGCTTTGTCCCGGTGTGCAAGATTCCGGCCGCGGTCGTGGATGACTGCGGAGCAGAGAAAGGCAGCCGTGTCGAATATTAAAAAGGGCGCAAAATGGAATCTTCCGTTGGCAGGGAGCATGTGCGCCAGCAGTAGTCGGGCTGACTCCATCACCTTCGTGGCGCAGTCCACCGCCGTTGGCTGGAGGCTCTTCTCTAGGCTAGGCTTGCTTGGGTCGGCGTCTATGGTTAGACATTGCTTCAATGGCATAAACATGACCATGTAGCCTACTGCGTGGAGTTGGTGCCGTTGCGTTGGCACATAGCGATGGGAATGGTCCCACCGGGTATCCGGATTTGTGCGTCTATAGGCCGGGGGAAACATGTCGGACCATCTCTCAATTTCTTGCTGAATGGCAATGGCCTGATTGGGCGACAAGATGCCACTCATCACGCCAGGGATCTTTGAGATTGCCTGCCCTAGTTGACACTGAAGGGCTATATGTGTTACTGGCGATGGCACGTCTGTCCCTGCGTCGGCAGTCTCCAGGCGCACGTTGGGTAACTCGAAGGAGCAATAATTGCTGTTGATGATAAAAGGGCGCGATAATAATAGCGACATTTGCCAATCCCACGTGTAAAGGAGACACCAAATTCGCCTTCTCATCTCCTGTTCAAATTCGGACCCCTTCGCCTTTGCGGAGCTTCGGTGCATCCCTGCCAGAATCAATAACCTGAGTATCAACATGTTGAGGGAATTGCAGACCTAACTCCTGGGCTTCATGGATGGCAGCACTCAAGGCATGCCACGACTCGACAAACAATGCTTCGGTTTTATACCATACTGCATTGACAAACAATTGTTGAACTTGCGTTAGCCCACCCTTGCCGGGGCCGATGGTAGTGCTGAGTTGCTTGGCAGACTGATGATACTGATCGGCCAGATTCTGAGAGTTTTCGCCCAATTCACTCTCGAGTCTCTGCCTCCCTTCCAAATCCAAGTAAAGGGTGGCGCATGCACAAACTTGCAGCAACAGGCTGGTGAACTCTGGCGCTAGTGCCTGACCACTGGCTTTTCCCGACCACCACGCAGCGTAATCGTGCAAGAAAGTCGGTGGGTAAAGACAGTAATACTGCTCGTTCATCGCACTCAGGAAATGTTGCACCAGCATATCTGGGGGGGGGGGTTAGCAGCCTATCCAGAAGCGGATTCCACACTTACCTGTATAAGGTTTGGGAGGAATAGTGCGAATTGCTTTTTCCAATTCCGATGATATGATTCCCTGGGGGCCTGGTGATACTGCCGCAGATTGCTGAGACCAAAGAAATCAGCGATCCGTGGGGTTTGCCAGAACTTGGGCCTTACATATTGTCCAGGCCCTTCCTTGAGCAGGTTGTCGGGGAGGTATCCAAGCATCCGAAAATCGTCCCCACTGGCAATAACCGGCATATTGCTAGAACTCGAGTCTGACACCGAATCTGCATTGCTCGCGGGGGCATTTAGAGTCCTGATGGAGTTAACAAGTGGTTGAACCGGCCATTACTGGTGCGGACCTTTCATTACTGGCGGGCTTAGCCTTGAGCACCTTCTTGGGCGTGAATTTACAAAGATGAGCGATCCGCCTTGATTGGCAGTGGTTGCAGGGCCATTCCCTGCTGCACTGAGATAATGGTCAGATGGCTTGGATTTAGCTGTCGGGATACTTGCCTTTTGCTTCCGTCGCTGGCACTCGGTGCATGCCGTAGCCAAGCGGACTGTCTTTCCAGACCCGTTCTCCATGGTGTCAATAGCGAGAAACAAGGCGAAGGCTGTCACAAATGTGAGTGATATGTGACTCTAGCCAGGGAAGTATGACCGCCAGATCGAGACGCGTGGACCACCAAGGCCCTCCCCGATCAGGTGATTGATTAGTCAGGCCCTATTTTTATTATCTGCGTCTCTAATTCCGGGGATACAGCTCTGACTGACTATAGATTATAGAATATAATATAAATTTTCTAATTTAGTATTATATATATTTTTATTTTATCTAGATTAGTTATCAGCTATTTTTTGAAAAAGAAAAGTAGAAAAGAAAAATGGCTAGTAGCTTATATATATTTCTACAACTATTTAAAGTAAGTATATAAATGCCTAGTTTTTAAATAAATTAAAGTTATCTAGTGTAGTGTGATATTCACCATAACCACTATTACTGGCCACGTCTACTGCGACTCCACCTACCCAGCCGCAAACAAGTACAGATATAGTTGATATACAGCTTTGATCGCTCAGCCACTAGATATGGACGAGTTACCAGCACACGATATTCTCGAATTCTTCCGCGGCGCTGGTACCGATACTGAGTTGACGATTCTCTGTTACGGCCTACGATTTCACATCACGGTCTCCGCCAAGAATTTTCAAAACGACTCCGAAACCACTGCACAATACTTGGCTCTTTTGCGAAAACTGGACTCTGAGGACTATGCTGGGGAGGAGAGTGATGAAGCGAGCGTTGAGGGTGATCCGATGGAAAACATCTGCTTTTGGATCGCATTCAAATGCCAATCTGTCATGAAACTCTTATCATCGGAGGAGCGAAAACCTCGAGTGCGAACTCTTCACGATTGGTTCAACATACAAACTTTGGAGCTTGTTCCGAAAGCTCTGAACGGGAAATTCTATGTTGAGTCGTCGTTACAGCAGCAACCGATAGGACAATTCGCACCAAAGGCTAATCTATCTCCCGCTATTTTAAAGCTCGAAATTCCCTCCGTCGAAGCTTCGAGAGTCAAATTATTATTACAGGATGAGACGGATAGGGACCTTCCTCGACGGCCAAAGAAAGTTTCGGTCGGATCTGGTGCGATCCGATTCTTCAAACCAACTTACTGCAGTGAGCAAGCCGATCGTGAGATACTTGCATTGATTCATATCAGATCAAGGGGCCTGTCAGATGTTGTACGCACCCCGGCGTTACATGAACTAGTGAAAGGCCAGGGAGATCATACCAGTACCCATATCTCGGGAATCCTGCTCGAATACATCGAGCATCACAGCACTTTGGCAGATATCGATATGGATGCTACTCCTTGGCATATTCGGAAAAAGTGGACAGAACAGCTCCAAAGTATGATGAGAAGGCTGCATGCCGCAGGGATCATTTGGGGTGATGCAAAGCCAGACAATATACTGGTTGACACGAATAATGATCTTTGCATCATTGATTTTGGGGGAGGTGTTACAGAAGGATGGGTGGATGCAGACAAAGCCGAGTCTCGGGAGGGAGATCTTCAAGCGTTATCCAGAATGATTGATCTCCTCGTGGAAACCGATAATTCTACAGGTCTTGCAGTGTAAGAATTAAGGTTTATCTGTCATCTATAAATAACTCTTGATTTGTAAAGAGCTCAGTAGTAGTCAAACCAAATCGACTTGAGTTCGATCTTAGTTCAGATATGATCTGTTACATATGGTGGTCATGGCATGAGTAAGGTAGAGAATATCTTCTTTGTACCGTGCTGTTGAACCTGCATATTGTTTTTTTTTTTTTTTTTTTTTTTTTTTTTGCAAGGTGGGCATATAAAAGCCATGATCAGGGCCCTCCGCAGACGTCCACAAGGTTCCCTCTACGTGATGCTTTAGCCCAGAAAAGAGCTCCTCAACCGTACTATATAAGCAGGAGAGCAGTGTGGCAGGTAGATGTAATATGATTCCTGCATTGCAGCACAACCCACGGTAGTCAGAATCAGGCAGGGATACAGAATAGTTTAGAATTAAATGACATGTGATGGCGTTCTTGAACCTCCGTTTAGCGAGGTAATATGACCGGGACACAAAACAGTGGATGCTGGTGGTCTTTTCAGCCTCGGATGTACGAAGCAGCGAGCTCATCACCATACAAAATAGCATGACGGTTATGACTGCACGACAAAGTCCAACTGTTACACTTGACGGAGAAATGAGAAACATTACGGATAACAACATGGTCGTACCGGATGCAGATCATCATAGTTTCCGAACTCCGAAGCGCCCGTCCGACTTGATTGGCCTGGGCCTGGTGTGCAAATGTTAGAGCACGCTATGTTGTGATATTTCAGGTGTCTTCCGCATTCCCCGAGTGGTTTGTACGATACCCGACGAAGTGCGGTTAATCCTAGGAAAGAAGAACTGTTGCAACGAGGAAGCTGGACAAGGTATTGAATTGGGATTACACAGCTAAGACTGTAGAGGTGGTCTGTCTGAAGGACGATATGTGCGGTCACTTGATCATGTGGTATCGATAAACAAGGCCACTGGCTTTTATACACAAGGGCTTTGGCCTTGGCTTGTTAGCGTAGCGAGAGACGGCTTGCGAGAACAGAGCCAGCAAGGCTCCGCCAACGATAATGTAGTCATAGTGAGTATCCATTGCGCGTTGATATCCGTGTATAGTGTTTCGCGTGCGTAAGCTTGTCAACTAAAGGACAGATGAAGTGGGTCAGTCACAGAGAGAGCTTACTTTCAAGCAGAATGATAGAGGGAACAAAGAGTCTTAAGTTCCAAGGCCAACGTTTGATAGGAGAGATGAGGGTGAGTGGTTGACACGTGGTACAACTTTCTTTGTGCCCCCTTAGATACGTCCAGGGTAGTGGCTGTGACTAATCTGCGTAAATCCAACCTGCTGAGGCTTCAGCCATCACACGACTATACGCTTAACCATAGGTACTGAGCTAGTCTTTCACCAGATAGCCAACTTGGCAGACTCGTGAATCCTCCAGGGATTCACTCTACAAGCGCACTTGAAACGGATTCTGACGCCTTCCTGCGTTCAATTTATTTCCGTGAATTCAATCTGCCTGCATAGGAATAGAGGGCGGTGGACAGTCATCAAAGAGTGATAAACGCAGTAAAGATTTCATCAAAATCAATTTTCTGTATGGCCGCTCTCGTTCGCTTTGTCAGATTTTAGTCTGCTTCTTGCAAGAGCAGCGAGTAGCCTCACTGCTGACATCCATCCTGAGCTGCCCCATGCAAACCAACCAACACAAAGACAATCTCTCGACCAGCTGCCTACTGCAAACTCCGTTTGCTATGCGCTGACCGGTAAGCCATGGTGGTCAAGCAATCTCCAATTGGACCATGTGATGCCCCTCTGACCTCTCCTGGCTGTATGCCTTTGATCTCACGCCCCGCCAAGTGCGATGGTAAGCCTGTCGTCCTCGAGTTCCTGATGCACCCCGTACCGTCCTGTTGACAAGCTACGAAGATATTAAATCAGCCTTTAGCGGATGCCCCTGTGATCAGAGATCAAAAATCAGCCACGTACCTCCATGTCAGGTTCCCAGTGCAGTAATATCGGCAGCCGACAATGAACGTTTCCAGCTCCCTTGCTAATTCCGCCGATTTCCCCCCATGTCGGGTAACGAGCCTCTCTGCTGCCTGGTCAAACTCGGCAATGGTCAGGGTGACGATTCGCATGACCTGGTCTGCCGCTTTCTGGGCGGACCCAAGCTCAGCATAGAGGATTGGGACGAGACTCCCGGCAGATCCTTGAGCCTGTTAATTGCAGTAAGCGTCGTATTATACTTCATGAGAGGTGGGTGAACGACGAACTAGCTCTTTTTTGACAGACAAAAGATCGTTCACGCTGAAGAGGAGTGAGATTACACAGCCGTTTGACCACTATGGATATATTTACCTGTATATGTTGACATTGGTCAGGTGCCAGAGCGTAGTGTAGTCTGGATCTTTGGTTACATCCGGGGGAAGGTCAATGCCATGGCAGTATCTGGGGACTGTTAGCTTACTCTTTAAATAACACCAGGGTGTACTAGACTGATTGATCGCAAGAACCACTCGCACCGCACTCGTTCCGCGACGGTACCGTGAGTACTCATCAAGATTCACTAGGCCGGTTCTCAGGCGGAGTGATTGCTCAATTTCCGATTTATCCATGAAGAGCCGGAACTCTTTGAGAAATGTCCTCCGCTGGTCTAATTCGTAGCACTTGAGTAGGTTATCAAAATAGGACTGCGGTAGGCACCTACCAACGCTACACGATGATCGCAAGGCAGCTCCAATTTGATCGAAACTCTGAATCACGCCATTGCTGCTTGTAGAAACCACCTGGGGGTCATCGAGACCAAGATGGGTCTTGACAAACCCGAGAGTTTCTGCTCGATAGAGTTGCCCTGCGTCGAAGTCGTGGGCAAGCTCTCCGACGTCCGAGTCGAGCGCTATGTGTCATTCAGAACACAGTTGGGGAGAAACCAGGAAAGTATATACCGTCGTCCCACATGAAGAGCTTTAAGCACGTTAGTCGCGATACTGCTGAGCGTCTAACGATGCGCAGGGCTGGCTTACCCACAAGGAAAGATAAGTGGCAATGAGGAGTTCCATATAATTCGCGCATGGCCAGGACGTCGCTCCGAAAAGCCCATAGTCTCCTTGGACTAGCTTCTGTAGTTTGGGGTGATCTTTGAAACGACTATATCATGTCTGGGTGAGAATGAAATGGTTTAAATCAGAGCTTTGCCGGACCTACGTTCTCAGGGTACATTCAACATCCGCACGGACTTGGTCCAGGTGTTTGTTAACCCCGAACGGCCACCTCGCAAAGGCTGAGCGAAGGCCTTGGATCGTGATTGTTTCACGCTGAAGCTGCTTAATAACATCAACGCGTGCGGCCGAGGCCATTTTATGTTAGATCTGGGCACAGGGACACAAGATGATGCTAAAGTCTTTGCTCTGGAATAGTGCAGCGAGACTATGAGCCTCCCGGGACTCGGTCTGTCGGATGATCATGCGGTTTTGGTGACGTAGATAGTATTTATCATCCTTTATTTTCACTGCCATACAATATACCTGATTCGGGGTGATACGAACATTGCGAAATCAACCAAGACATGAGGCGCTCGGAAGATAAACACAGCCAACAGAATGCAGTATTGAAGGAAACTCTCCACTAGGAAAATCACCGACCATCGGCTCACTCTGATTGCCCCAACTGAAGCACTCGGTAGAAGAAATAGATTATGCCAGCAGGCATGCTGAGAGGTGGCTGATCTGGCTGCTCTCCACCATTCCAGTCAACTCCTGCTCGCACGTGGAGAGAAGAGCCTTAGGCCAGTATACGAAAGGGTATCAGAACCCGAGAACTACACAAGGCTGAAATAACCTGTGCTGGTAATCTCGGGGATGTGCATTGCCTAGTCCAACTCCAGTAGTCATCTCCTCGTCCATTCCCCTAAATCCGATGGTGATGAATGACCCATGACACAAATCACTTGGAATCCAAATTCCTTCCACCTCCTCTGCTACTCCCCCCCCCCCCCCCTCCCCCCCCCCCCCCCCCCCGAACATTTCGTTGCCATCTGCTCTAATGGAGGAAATAATTGAATTGCAGGAGATTCCGGCTTCCCCCAACACGAAACAGGATACGGAAGGCCAGCCTATCTCCGAGCAGCCAACCTCGGGGGATGATGTTCGCCCGGAGGAAAAGGCACCAAAGAACGCCCCTCTGGTCATCCTCTGCATAGCCTGCATCACTTTCATCAGCTCGTATCTGAGTGGCCTCGTCACCGTGTCGGTTCCACAGATTGCGACCGATCTACATCTAAGTCCTGGGATGGAATTATGGTATGACACTGCTGGTTTTGTTATCAAGTACGATAAACATAATATTAACATGATCAGGCCCGTCTCGATGTACGCTCTAGGGACAGGATGCACCCTCCTCATATCAGGGGCCATGTCGGATGCAGCAGGCAATAAGATACTCTTCTTGTTGGGCTGCTTTCTACAAAGCGTCTTCTCCATGGCCTGTGGTCTGGCTCAAAGCGGAACCGAACTCATCATCTTCCGAGTCGTTTCCGGCGTGGCAGCCTCACTATGTCTACCATCCGCCATGAGTATCATCTCGGAACACTTTCCCGCAGGAAAGCTCCGGAATTTCGCCTTTGCGTTGATGGGATGTGGTCAGCCCATTGGCTTTGGGGTTGGGATTCTGCTCGGGGGCATTTTTGCAGACACGGTTGGATGGCGCAGGGGGTTTCACAGCGCTGCCATTGCCAACACGCCAGCGTTCCTCTTGTCGTGGTGGCAATTGCCAAAGAGCAAGGAGGGTAGCGTGTCGTGGAATCATCTCGTGTTTGGCATTGACTGGATAGGTGCTATTGCTGCAAGCGCGGCGTTGGCCATCCTCTCCTATGCTTTGGCGTATGTATGTCGATCCAGTGAAAGATATCGCTGACTGTCCGATAGGATCATCACTGGTGATGTTAACAAGATCCATGATGCATCCACCATTGCGCTCTTCTGCATCGCCGGCACATTACTGATTGGTTTTGTTCTCTGGCAAGGCCGACAGGAGCGGCGGTCGAAACCCACCCTGATCAAAAATTCACTGTGGAAGAAGGCCGCCTTCACAAGCATTTGCGTGAACGTGTTCATGATCTGGGGGGCCTTTAACGCCTTTGAACAAGTGATCAACTTCTTCTTCCAGGACGTGCAGAAGATCTCTGTGCTTGGCACATCAGTGCGATTCATTCCTGCTTGTGTCATGGGGTTATTAGCCAGCCTCATGACCGGATTGATTTTACATCGCATCCGCGCAGATGCCATCATCACTTTCGCCACGGTCATTTCATCCATCTCGCCGCTTCTCATGGCCCTCGTCAGTCCGCAGTGGGCATACTGGCACGGGGAATTTTTTGCCGTGTGTCTGAACCCCGTTGCCGCGGACGTCTTGTTCACCGTCTCGACCATTCTCATTGCCGGCATGTTCCCTGCCGAGACGCAAGGCCTGGCCGCCGGGGTGTTCAATACGGTGGCGCAAGTTGGTCGCAGCATCGGACTGGCGCTGGTGGCGCTGATTTCGAGTAGCATTACGGACAAGAGCTTTCCAGTCAAGGACCAGAGTCCAGAGGCGTTGCTGGTGGGATACCGGGCGGCGTTTTGGTTTCTGTTTGCCATGAACGTGGGGAGTTTGGGGGTGAGTTTTGTAGGGTTGCGCAAAGTTGGGAATGTTGTGAAGAAGAAGTCTGTATAGACTGCATGCACTACTGCTCTGAGGTTTATTTCTTGTTGCTGTAGAGTAACCACCCTTGAGCATGGGCATTTGGTGTATGGAAGCAGCCAGTGACAACCAGAATCACATATCTAGCCCTAAATACAGCTTATATCCGTCCAGATACCCAGCATACGATGTACATTCACCAAGAAAACAATAAAACAAACCAAGATATCTATATCCAATCTATACACATAACATAACAACCCAACCCGTATATACAACCCATCCAAACCTACAACCTCCCCTGCACCAACCCCCCCTCCACCCCCTCATCCTCCCTCACCACAAACTCCACCCCGGGCTCCGCGCCCACAAACCCCAACCTCCTACTCAACTCCTTCCACGACTCCAACCCCCTCCTCGCATGCTCCACGACCACCCCCTTGCCCTCTTCCGCCAACGTCCTCGAAAACAGCTCCAAACTCACCCACCCTTCAAACCCGGTATCAAAAAACGCCCTCGCGGTCTCCTCGATCGGCAAATACCCACCCCTATCCTCCTCAAACGCAAACAACCTCGCATTCCTCGACCAATTCATCCTCACCGGCTGCCCCGGCACATGAAACGGATGATTTTCATCCAACGGAGCCTCCAACCTCTCCCCATCCACCACCTGCACATAAAACACCTTCTTCACATCCACCACCTCCCGTAACTTCTTCAACGACGCAGCCAACTCCCCCTCCGCATTCACCGTCTTCCCATCCGCCCTCCCGGGATCCGCATACACCCTCCCCGCCAGATTAAACGTATCCAAACAAATACCAAAATTCGCCCGATCCACCGCACAAACAATCTCATACGCCTCGTCCCACAGCGAGACGCGAGTTCCCCACGCTAACGCCTCATACACGAACCGGAACGGCGGGGTCTGCTGAGCCCCCAGGTCCGCAAGGCGTTGTAAATCACCCACTATCACATCCCGGTCCCCGGTTGTTTGGTCCACTGGGGCAAAGTTCGACGGGACTTGGATCATATCCGTGCCCAGGATGCGTGCGAGCGTGAACCATTTGGGGAGTTTGGTGGTGAGGAGGGAGTCGGTTTGCGTGCGGTCGAGGAGGCCTTCGTAGAAGGAGAATGGTTGCAGGCAGATGATGGTTAGGTTGAGGGTTGCGCAGAGGGTGGAGATGGAGTGCGCGGCCGAGATGTGGTTCCCGGAGAAGTGGCTCCGGGCGTAGTGGTCTAGGTCGTCGAAGAAGAGCTCGATGCCCGTGTAGCCGTGTTGGGCGGCGATGCGCAGTTTGTAGGGCAGGGAGTGGATGCCCGGACGCCCGAGGGACATGGAGGCTATGCCGAGGCGGTTGGGCATTTTGTTTGCTGTCTTGTATTTATTTTTTGGTGGTGGTGGTGGTGGTGTAGGTGGTTGGTAGATTGTAGTAAGTAGTAGGGTAGAAATCCGGTAAATGGTAAATGGTAAATGGTAGAAGAGGACCCGAAACCAGAAATATAAATAAAAAAACCAACCAAAAGCAAACACTCAATCAAAAGTCAATCTTTCTCACTCAACCAGATCGAATCAAGACAAATCGATAGATAGATAAAGTATATCCCAACCACGAATCAAAAACCCGAATCTAGCCGATCGGACCCAAAAGCACAGTTCGGTGAGACTTTTGAAAACCAATCTGAAGGATCAATATCACAATTGAATGCAGCAATCCACGGGTTCACTTCTGCAAAAAGTAATTTAAAACAAATTGTTAATCACGTACTTTTATTTTTCTTTCTCTTACCAGAAGGAGGGATGGATGGATGGGAAGGGAGGGGAGGGGGATTGGCACAATACTTGAATGCTTGCTATGGCTGTTAGGGCTGGGCTGGGCTGGGCTGTCCGGAGGTTCTTGGTCCTGGTCCTGGTGCGGGAAAGTGCTTTTCCTGGGTTTTGTTTATCCGGGTTGCTGCTATTTGCCATTACTCCCGTACGGAGGACTAGTATTGTGGAGGAGGGAGGGGGAGGGGAGGGGAAAGTGGCGGGTAGAATGGAATACTCCGGGTGGGTTAGTGTGGGTTGTGGGTTGTGGGTGGTGCCATTTCCCCTTCTCTTCTCTTCGCTTTCCTTTCTCCTTTCCCCGGATGAGAGAGAGGGGTTATTTATCCTTTATCCCCCCCCCGTGTTGGATTGTCTTGGAGTTTCTTGGGTCTTGGGACTGGGCTTGGGATTGTCTTGGGTGTGGCTGCACTGGCTGAGTTTTACTTTTTACCTTTTACTTTATTTAACTTTGGTGTGCCAAGGGGTACAATGTTACATGGGATTGGAATGGAGGTAAGTCGATAATTTGAGGCTCATCGCATCATTAACAATTATAGCAGATCCTACATGGCAGAAGAACCTATGCAGCCTCCACCTGCTCAACCTTCCCCTTCGTATAGCCACTCTCCTCCAAGTCGTGGCGGAACCGCTCCTCGTCTTCATGAATCTGCGCCAGCACCGTCGCGTGTGCCCGCCACACCGGCTTGGTCTCAAACAGCGGGTCCATGTTCTCCAACGGAATGCCCTTGGTCTCTGGAATCAAAAAGTACACAAACGGAATCGACAGCAGCATCAGACTCGCAAAGAAAAAGTACACCCCATAGTCCATGGCCGCAAACATCTGCGGCGTGAACCGCGAGATCAAAAAGTTCCACAGCCAGTTGGATCCGGCGGCGCAGGCTTGTGCCAGTGATCGGACGTTGGGGTCGAACATTTCCTGCACTGCGTTAGTCGAGCTTGCAGACTGTGAGGTGGGGAACTTACCGCGTTGATCACCCATGGCGTGCCGTTCCACGAGGGCGTGTAAAACGCCGTCCAGAGATAGAAGAAGAAGATGGCAGCAACACCACCCCCGTTGAGGTGGTCGCTGGTGTTGTGGGTGGGATCGACCACCTTGATGTACGCGCCCACAATCCACATGCAGACGGAGCCTCCCGCCGCTCCGATCAGCAGCAGCAGCCGTCGGCCCACGCGGTCGATCAGGTAGAGCAGCCACACTATGGTCACCACCGTCTTGACCACGCCGAAGATGCCCGTCGTCAGCAGGCTGGAGCTGTTGCCCTTCAGCCCGATGCTCTTGAACACGGTCGGGCTGTAGTAGTTGATGGCGTTGATGCCCGATCCGTTCTGCCAGAAGAACAGCATGCTGCCCAGGAACAGCCGGTACAGGATCTTCTTGTTCGTCCAGGCCTCGCGGAAAGGCCGCCAGAAGCCGAGCCCGATCGTGGCCCGCTGGTGCTCCAGCGTCTGGTCGATGGCCCCGATCTCCTCGATCATGTAGATGTGGTCCTCGGGGATCTGGCGGATCCAGCAGAGGTTGCGGATGGCCTCTTCGCGCCGACCACGCAGGAACAGCCAGCGCGGCGACTCCTTGACCATGAGGATGCCAATAATCAGTAGGCCCGCGGGGATCAGCTGCACCGCAAACGGGATGATCCACTGCTTGTGGCTGGGAGCCATTGTCTGCTCCACTCCGTACTACTCGAGTCAGCTACGTCGTAGATTGCAGCGTAGGGTACTCACATTGATCCAAAAACCCACCAGACCGCCAATCTGCCATCCGAGCTCGTAGACACCGACCAGCCGGCCTCGAATCGCAGGCGGGGCCAGCTCGGAAATGTAAATCGGCGTAAAGTTGGAGCCAGCACCAACCCCCAGGCCAGCCAGCACGCGTCCCCCGTAGATCAACCCCAGGCCGCGGTCCCCGTTCGCCCCCAGCATCAGACCCGCCCCCAGAGTGAAGATCAGAGCCGACAGCATCAGACCCCACTTGCGGCCCCAGAAGTGACCGATGGGATAGGCAAAGAAGGCCCCAAAGAAGGCCCCTGCCTGATAGCAAGAGACGATGTTGGCACTGACCAAGTTCTGAGTCGAGGTGGACATGTCGCTCCAGTGGAACTCGTCCTTGAAGGAGTCAAGCGAGATGGTGGTCCCAATAAAGGCGCTGTCATAGCCGATCATACAAGAGGTGCAGGAGGCGACGGCGGCCAGGAGATAAATCCGCCAGTTGTAGACTTCTTTAGGCGTAGGCCTATCCTCGACGATGGATAGGATAGACATGGTGCCTGCTCTATGGGGAGAGAGAGGGGGAGAGATAGGAAATAAACTACTGCAGGAAACTGGAGAGGAGAGAGACAGTCCCTGGTGACTAGTGGTTTATATAGCTCTACCCCGGACTATGAATCTGGGGGTGGAGCCGGGGAAAAGAGACAGAGGCAAATGATTACCCCAGATATAAAACTGCCAGGCAGTGGGAAAACGAACAACGGCGGCAAAACAATATTTGCTGGATGCCATGCAGCGCAGAGAAGGATCAAGCACTGCCGTGCAAGGATGAGGATAGGTGATTGGGGGACTTGGATAGACTCCTGGGCAGGGAGACGAGCCATGGACGACACGCTCGTGTCGCGCACTGACCTCCATTGGGAAATTCTCCACGCGGCCAGATTGGGGCAGGGAGACGATGGACGGGACGCAGTTTGCGGGGGAACTGGCTGACAGACCAGGGCATGCCAGTCAAGTTAATCTGGGCGGGGATTGGTCTGTTCCGTGATCGGAGGCATCATTTAGGCCGGGGAGGATGAAGAGAGCAAAGATCGTCATACCAATGAAGGATGGGTGTGGCGGGGAAGGAATCTCCCCACGGGGAAGAACATATTAGGATTAGGTTGGATTGTCTAGAGCAGATGCGTGGGTCTCACGTGGACGTTCGACCTTTCAAGCGAGATGAACAGCCAACAGGACGGAGGATAAAAAAGTACAATTGTGGGGGGCGGCCTGGATGCCTGGTCAGGTACAATACGTACGGAGTTGTACCGGCTGAGGACTGCAGCTTTAGCATCCCAGCTGTACAACACAAACAGACGCCCTCACACACAGTAAATCTACCAAAAACAATCCTAAAAACACTCTCTCAACCCTAAACATCCAAATCCCTCCTCCTTATACCCCCCCCCCCCCCCCCCAATCCCTCCACCCCTCTCAATCGCCCTCGGCTCCTTGGCCGGCAAAGCGCTCAGCCCCGGCCAAGAGCTTAGCCTGCCGGGTGCCTGCCCCCGCCACCCAGGCCCAGGCACCGACCCAGGCAATACTCTCCTCCGACCAAACACACCCGAAACCCCAACCATCCATGGATGGATCTGGATCTGGATAATGGAACAGTGTAATGCTAGGTAAAGGTCATCTCCGTAGTCAATCCCATCCACATAGACATACATATACATATGCAAGCAAGTAGCCAGCACCCGGACCCTGAACTTCTCTTATTTGAATCCCCACTAAACATACTCCATACTATCTACCTACATAACCAAACCACCACCACCACCACCACCCCCCATACTACATCCATCCACACAACCACCCATTTCACATACACCGTGCACGAACCACCAAAATGACTTCCTCCCAGCCAACCCCCAAAACCATCCTCCTCCTCAACGGCCCCAACCTCAACCTCCTGGGCCTTCGCGAACCCCACATCTACGGCAGCACCACCCTGCCCGAGATCGAATCCTCTTGCGCCACCCTCGCCTCTACCCTAAACTGCACTCTGGAGGCCTTCCAATCCAACCACGAGGGGGCGATTATCGACCGCATCCACGCCGCGCGGGGCACCGTCGACGCCATCATCATCAACCCGGGTGCGTACACGCATACGAGCGTGGCGATCCGGGATGCGTTGCTGGGTGTCGCGATCCCGTTTATCGAGTTGCATGTGAGTAATGTGCATGCGCGGGAGGAGTGGAGGCATAAGAGCTATTTTAGTGATAAGGCGAGTGGGATTATTGTGGGATTGGGGGTGCAGGGGTATAATGTTGCCGTGGAGTATGTGGCGAGGAATTGGGCGGCTTTGGAGAAGGGGAAACTTTGAATCCGGGAAGTTTTGAAAGTGGGTTGGGATGTATATAAGTTCAAGTGGTTTGGTGGATAGTTGCTAGCTATGCTATGAGATGTCAATCTCTATACTGGATCGTATCGCTCGCTGTCTCACGAGTATATATGCACCATATGTACAGTCGTCAATCATGGTCGGCCTGCCGCCGACGCCTCACGGGTCCGTCGTATATGAGTCGCGCATCGCGCAACTCGACCAAGGTATCATCTCTTCGCATTCGAGCTCGCCTCTACCTGCGATTCCCGTCGCACCACCTCCGCGCACGGCACCTGCTGCTGCGTCTGCGCCAGGAGGAACGGCTCCACCTGGCTTGAGTACGAGTACAGCTCCGGCACTCCGGCCTCGGGCACAAACCCCAGGTTCTGCATGAACTCTGGCTGGTTGTCCGTCCTGAGACTGTCAGTAAAGGACATCGCTTAGGATTAACTAACTTACTTCTCAGTCCCATCCAGCGACGCCAGTTCGTCAAACAATGCGTCCAGGTCCGGCGCAATCCGCGGCCGCCGTGGCGGTCCGTATCCATCAATGTCAACAAACGGTCCAAGATTCAAGCTTGGATCACTATACGTAGGAGTGTACTGCGGTCCCGTGGGGTGAAAAGGAGAGGTTAGGTCCGGCATCATCGGCCTGCCGTTCATCGGTTTGGAGGATATCGAGGAGCGTGGTTGGTGAGAAAGAGGATTATGTGAAACAGAGTCTTTGAGTTGGGAGGGAGGATGTGATGTCTCGTTGCCTTGGTTGATGTTCAACGATGGGGCGGGCGTGGGGATGGATAGAGCGACATTCTCATCGACAGTGGGCGTCCTCATCCACGTGTTCGAGAAAAAAGGGTCCGGGGTCGCGATGCTGGCCCGACTGTCCTCCAACAGGCTCACCCGCCGTGCCGCCTCACCCGGCGCTTGAGAGAAAGCGTTGAGAGAACCCACGTCTCGGTTGGAGAGACTCCTCGGGCGCGCGGGCGCTGGAACCATCGACGACAGGTCCAACGTCTTCTCCGGCGAGATATTCCCCGTAGGCCGGTCTTTCACATTCCATACCGTCGCCAGATGCGCGGAAAAAGACTGCAGTTTACTCTTCAGGCCTGGGTCCAGTTCGAACGGGAGGAGCGGGGTCTGTCGCTCTCCGGGCATGCCGACCGTGAGAATCATCCCAAAGGTGGGACACGTCGCCGAAAGACTGTAATTCTCCATGTATGTCTGAAGCAGCTGGAGCAATCTCTTCGAACTCTCCGTGGCACGCTTCTTCAGCGGCATCTCGGCCAGGTTGCGATCGCTCCGGTGCATTGCAAACTGCAGGCTCAGGTTCGCAACGACGCTCTCGTACATCATCTCGAGCCCAAAGATATGCGGAGAAGCCACCTTCATGGGCGTGGTCTGCAAGTCGACCCGGTAGCTTTTCGGAAGCGCCGACACCCAGAGTTGGAGCTGCCGCTCCAGCGCCTCCAAGGGGGCGGCCGGGCTCGTCGACTGCTTCAGGCAGCACAGGTCGTTTAAAATGCACATCAGCGAGGTGAGCCGGTTGAACGTGCTCAACGCGTGGAGAGGCCCGCGGTGAAAGGCGCGCGACGGCTCTACCGGGCGCAGACCCGTCTGATCTTCCCATGGATGCCATTCCTCTAGTCCATCTTCATTGATCGGGCCAATCTTGACAAGATCGGCCTTGCGTAGCGAAGGAACCTGCCCCGTCTGCATTGCCACCAAGGTCTCCAGAATAAAGCAGCCGAGAAAGACATGCCTGGACCGTGGCGGACTCTTCCCCTCCTCCCCCTTCGCCGCAGGCGGTTGGTTTAAACCCAAGGTCTGAGAAATGCGAACGGCCTGTCCAACCAATAACCACGCAGCCGACCAGTCCTGCTGGCCAAGCTTCACAAGGGACAGGATCAGCAAGGCCTGCACGTGGCCGAGCTCGTGTCCCTCTTCGCCCGGAATGAGACTCCGGGCGGTGGCATACAACTGGGCCGGATTGGCCCGATCGGAAAAGTCGGTAAGCTGACGTGTGGCGGATATCGAGGCCTCCTGGATGGAGGCCAGCGTCAGAACCGCCCAGAGCGCGGCATGATCCCCCGACCCCGGAGATGAGGCAGAGATTTGAGCGTCATCTTCATTATGGCGAAAGGCGGTGCGTAGGATATCGTGCTTTTCAAGAATAGGAAACCAACATTGGGTATAGGAGAAATATATGTCGAGTAAAGGCCATGCATTCGAGGGAAGCGTGGCAGGGTCCGCGGGCGGGCGTTGCAACCGACCAAGCGAAAGGCTTGCGTCTTCCACGGTTTGAGTCGCAGAGTCTCGCGTGATGCGCACCCCGCCATTCCGGGCGGTCGATGCGGCGGTCGGGGTCTTGATCGGAGATACCACCGCCAGTGAACCCTCGCGCCCATCCCCTAGCACTTCAGGCAGATTCCACTCGAGCACATCCGCTGACAGCACGCCCTCGGCATCCTGCGGGGAATCACTCTCCCCCAACCGATTGCCTTGCTCCTCTTCGGGCTGTTCCAGGAAGGTCAAGAGTCTCTCAATCTCTCGCAGGACGATGCTGTTTTTCCACGACGACAACAATGTATCTGATCCCTCCGCTTCCTTGCCCATCGTAGCCAGATGACTGGGAATATTGGCGGCCTTGAGCAATGTCCGCACCACCTCCTCACTGCCTTGAATCTTGTTGAAGACTAACCCCCATAGTAACTCGAGCGTGCGAATGTAACCGGTCGGGAGGCCGCGTTTCTTGGGATTGGCCTTGTAGGTGCAGGGCCGCGAGAGCGAGGCGCAGGTCGAGCATACCGGTTGGACGCCATCGCACTTGTCCTTCTTGGAGCGACAACTGTCGCAGGCGCGGGAGACTCGTTGGCGTTTGGGATTGGAAGCAAAGTCGTCGGCTGCAGGGCTCTGCTTGCTATTTTCCTCGACGTCGGTCAGTCGCCGCTTGGACTTGCTGCCGGGCCCGGAGGCTTGGCGCGTGTCGTTGTTCATGATCGTCTATCCAACGGTCCACTAAATAATCCCGGACGCATGTTCATCTTCAGAATGCGCGGCCAAGAGATGAATCCTTTGCCGGCGGCAGGTAGTACCTCATAAATTGGCCCTGGGAGCCGCCCCACCGCAGGAAAGATTAGGCGAGGCGAATTAGCGTCAATGCGAAAAACCTGGCAAGAGACCAATGGTGGCGGTCAGCGACAGGCAAACCAGGATGATTGCTGATAGACGAGGGGGGGGGTGAGACCGGAGGAGAGATGGAAGAGATCGAAAGCGGAGAAAGGAAATTTGGCGGACATGACGGCTGGAGGAAAGTTGGGGAAAAGCCGGCCCTAACTGCTTACCCGCGGGTGAGAGCGTCAGCGCCGCCCATGGATGGAGGATCGAGATTGGGACTAAGGGCGCTGCGGTGGAAAGTGTAAACGGGGGGAGGCCCATCAGAACCCGCGGATTGGAAACGCTAAGAGTTCCCGGTGGGCAAGATGGAGTAAAGCGCCGGGAGTGGTCCTCTGTAAAGGTAATAGTAATTGGTGTCTGTGTGGAGGGGAAATTGGGGGACACTGAATGTACCCCAGGGGGGGGCTGAAGTTGAAGGCTGGAGAGTGCTGCGGAGGTCTCCAGACCCTGGGACATCCCTACCAGCTATGCGCTGGCCGAGCCTCTGACCGCATGGCCTCCAGCCGCACACCCACGCCGAAATCGTGGTTAGTCGTCCCTGTGTGCCTGTGTGCCTCTGGGGGACGCAGGCGAATCCCCGCGGGGTAAGCAGGCCGACCAGGAAGTGACTACTTTGTACTAGGAACCCGTGCCAACTCACCAGTCAGCTGCCGCTCCAACTGGGACTTCGGCCTCCGGAGGCATTCCGGGCCTTCCGCCCACCCTGGTAATTACGGGCAAAAATACGACCAGCAACGGCACTGCGGCAGAGCCTTTGTCCGCAATCCCACTTGTCCCTTGGCTTCGTACTGGCTCGGCAGTCGCTTCTTCCCCGCGGTTCGTTCGCACTTCTCTCTCCACAGTCCACCCTCGTCAACTCCTGCAGCCACCAGGTTCGTTCTCTTGGTCCCTCTTGGTCCCTCTTGGTCCCCCTTCCTAGTTCGTCCCCCGGTGGGTGCTGAGCATCCCGTCCTCATTGCGCCGCTTACACAAGTCGTTGAATGCCTCCCCCGCAGACCTCATTCAGCTTATCGTCCGTCAGACCAATGCTTACCATCGAATGCGCCCGGTCGGTCCTGCAGGAACTAATCTTCGGAACTCGCGTCCTAAGCCATGCGTGGGTCTGACAATCGCCCTGTTCTCAGTATTTTGAATCCTTGCGTATAACCATCCGACATGTCCATCCTCGTGAAGCCTCCCAAACGCAAGCTAGACGAGCTCGAGGGTCCCGTCGAGCAGAGCAGCAGGCGCCTGTCGCACAGCCCGTTCACATCGACTGCCTCCCACACAGTAGATCCTACCTACGCTGACGATGCCCCGCGTCCACGAGTCAACTCGGCTCCCCAGGAGCACCCGGAGACTTCGCATTGGTTTTCCTTGCGCGAGTTGAACTCCAATCGTCAGTCGCCGGCCTCCTTTGACGGGCCGTTTCAGGCCCAGAGGAAGTTCTCGCCGAATGCATCCATTGTGTTGACCGGAATCCGGGGCACGGGAAAGTCCAGTCTGGCGGTCATTCTGGCGGCGACCTCGGGAAGGAGGCTGATCGATGCAGATCGGTATTTCCAGCAGGTGACCGGCCGTTCTCGCGCTTCCTACAAGAAGGAGTTTGATCTCGTCGAGTATCGTCAGCAAGAAGCCAGGGTGATGGAGTCCATGCTTACGGAAAACCAAGAGGGTTGTGTCATCGCATGCGGACCGGGCTCCATGGAGCGCAGCGGGCAAACGCTGCTCAGGGAATACGCAAAGACCCATCCGGTCATCTATATCCTCCGCGACCCGGAGAGCATCCAGTCCTATCTGAAGGCGTGGAATACGGACAAAGTCCGCCGTTTTCTTGAACTCTCGGGGCCGATTTATCGCGCCTGTTCCAACCTCGAGTTTTTCAATGTCTCCGAGAAGGAAATTGCCGACCATCCAGCCCCGAAGGATGGCCACGACTCGCAGTTGGAATCCGAGTTAGATCAACGAGTCCAAGCAATCACACCGTTCCTCACTCTCAAACAGTTGCAGCGTGATTTTCTCTGTTTTATCGCGTTCGCCACAGGGGATGCGACAGACCTCAGTCGCCATAATTCGTCTTTTCCGCTGTCGATGCAACCAGTGGAGTCTCGCACCTTCACTTATGCCGTAAACGTACCGTTTTCCTCCATGCTGGAACAAGACCTGGACATCGAGGAGCTAGAGTCGACCGCCGATGCTTTTGAGTTGAAGCTGGATGTGGCAGAGCCACCTTCCTCCCACCTCGGCCTCGACTCGAGCTTTGCCGATAGAACCAGTCAGGCCGTGGCAAACATCCGACGGCACACGGTTGTTCCTTTGATATACCATGTGGAGAGCAATGTATCCCGTTACGGCCTGGGTGCAGAACAGAAGGAGCCGTCGCGGCGTTCCGATGCAGAGTATCTCAAATTGGTTCAGCATGGCCTACGGTTGACTCCGGAGTTTGTGACAGTGGATCTATCTTACGAGGACAATGTGCTATCGCAGATCATAGCCTCCAAAGGGGCGAGCAAGGCGATCGGACATTTTGCCGCTACCCAACCTCCGGCGCGAGGGTGGGACGACGCACAGTACATGGAGCTCTACGAGCGAGCCAAACGGTTAGGATGCGACATGGTTCGGCTGACCCAGCCAGCGATAACAATCGACGATAACTTTGCGGTGCAACGGTTCCGCGACTATATCAAGTCGCTTCCTGCGCCGCAGCTGCCGGTCATTGCATACAATTCGGGTCTCTTGGGGCGATTGTCGTGTTGCTTCAATCCGATTTTGACTCCTATAACACACCCGTCGCTGGTTCCTGAGATCCAGTCCAAGGGATTACCGTGTATTACCCTGCGCGAGGCGCAGGAAGCCCTCTACTCCTCTTTTACTTTGGATCCTTTACAGTTTTTCGTCTTCGGTGCCAACATCACATACAGCTTATCCCCCGCCATGCATAACGCAGCGTATGCGCGATGCGGGATGCCGCACCAGTATAAGCTACACCAGTCGTCATCTCTGCGCGGGCTCAATGAATTGGTGGAGAACCCGCACTTTGGCGGAACCAGTGTCAGCTTGCCGTTCAAAACCGAAGCCATCCCCCTTCTGCACTCCATGTCGCCCCATGCTCGAGCCATTGGCGCCGTGAACACGTTGATCCCGATCCGGAGGCTGGAAGACAAAGCACTCGGCTCCGATAATTCCTCCTTGTACATGGAGAAAAGTAGAGCTGGACCGATCAAGGCCTTGCACGGAGACAACACCGATTGGATTGGGATTGGGAATAGTTTCCGAAGAGGACTGTCTCCCGCGAATGCCATCCGACCGTCATCCACCGGGCTGGTTATTGGTGCGGGTGGAATGGCGCGTGCTGCCATCTACTCCATGATCCACTTGGGGGTACAGAATATCTTCATCTTCAACCGGACGTTGGCCAGCGCCGAAAAACTCGCCTACCATTATAATCGACAGAACCTCCCTTCTGGCCGTGTCGGATCAGCGGTGCGACCTCAGGTGCACGTGATACGGTCCCTGCAAGAGAGCTGGCCTGCCAGCTACAAGCAGCCGACGGTCATCTGCTCGTGTATCCCCACCCACAGCATCGGGGGGCAGCCGTCCCCCAACTTTGAAATGCCCGTCCAGTGGCTGGAAAGCCCGACGGGCGGCGTCGTTGTGGAGGTACGTACTAAGTGAATACAGCCGAATGACCGCTAATTAATGACAGTTGGCCTATAAAACGCTCAACACGCCGCTGATGAAGCAAATACGAGCTCTTTCCCACCGTGGTTGGGTCGCCCTGGACGGACTGGATGTTCTCCCTGAGCAAGGATTTGCTCAATTTGAGTTGTTTACCGGCCGTCGGGCGCCGCGGCGGCTCATGCGGATGGTAGTACTGAAGGAATACGAGGGCGAGGAGGGCCAATACGATGACCGGGTCATCCAAAGTCGGATTGAGAACCTGGAAGGACAGCCTACGTGACTGTCTACCTGAAATGCTGATTGGCAGGAAGTCTTGAGCCGCTGTCTACGGCAATTCAGCAGCCGTTTTCAGCATGATGCAGCCACCTAGTCCGTGTCTCCACGGGCCTTGACGATGACATGTGGATTAATAATGCACTGGTTTCGGTGGATGAGTGCCAGGGCATACCGGCAAGATGGAGCACATGCTCTGCAGTGCACCGTCGGGTACCTACGACTGCAGCCAGCAATTACATGGCATAATGTCTGACGAACATGTAAAGGGCATAGCCCCAACAACACGATAATTAAACCAAGCAGAACCGTCCGTGACGTTTAAAAATAGCTTAACGCAAAGCCCTTTTAGCACAGCCGCAGGACTGGACGAATCCAGCCATTGAACCTAAACACAGCCATTAAACCCAATCCAACCCATCATCTAAAGATACACCCCCAGCTGTAAACCTCAAACCGAGGCCATCTAATTCCCTTCGTGTTCATAATCAAACACCTCAAAGTTCCCACACGCCAGTCGCGAGTTATCCGACGCATGCACCACCACCGACAAATTGCCAAAGAACGAAACATCGTCCTCGACATTCGACAAGAACCAATCCGTATACGTCACGGAGAATGTCTCATCATCAGGCGCCCACACGGGCCCATGCTTGCCACTCAAATCTCCCACCTGACAGGTCTCGGGCGCCTTGATGTCGCAGGGAATGGTATCGCCTCGTTTGTAGGGGTCGAGGTGCGCGCCCGTGCTGTAGCAGTTTCCATCTTCGGGGACGGGCTTTTCGTGGATGTGGTAGGCTATTTTTGTTGATTGGTTAGTTGGGGTTTAGGTTTGGTTGGTGGAAAGTTAATTGGAAGTATATCACTTCGGGATATGATAGATGGAGGAACGGAAGGGAAGAGGGGGGAGGGGGCGTACCCAGGGGTTGACCGTCGGTAGGGATTCCCCAGAATTCAATAACAAAGTTGATTCCGACTTTGCTGGGGCCGGAGTAAGTGGTAACGTGCCCGCCCACGGTGGTGTTATCCTTGGGTTCGAGTTCGGCGCGGTAGAGATGGCCGTGGTTGTTGGTGGTGACGGGGGCATTGGTGTTGGGGGTTTGGGCGGAGACGGAGGAAAGACACCAGGCCAGAGAGGCGGTGGTAGCGAGGAGAGATTTGGACCACATGGTGATGTTGATGTTGATAGATAGACAGTAGTGTCAGTCTGGTTGGGAGAATGGGTTAGTGTTGGTGAGGGAGGATGATGCTGTATATGTATGTATGAATGTGATGGTGAGGAGGGGATGGATGGTGGTACCTGAATAAAGAAAGAACGACGATTGATTGATTATTGTCAACAATGAATCCAACTGGCCTTGTTTCCTCCTGGATTGAAGCCTTTATAAGGCCCCCATGCAGGGCGTAAGGAGTGAAACAATGAACCCTTTCAGGCGGGCTGCGGTGGTTACATCCCTTGCCACAACCGGATTCGTGGGCCCGGATGGGGGAATGTCGCGGCCGGGGGAATGCGCGCGGGCTGTCATAGAGACGCTTTCGGGGCCGTTACACAGATTGCCAAGGGTGTCATTCAAAAGGTGTGACGTGAAGTTGGTAAAGTTGGTGGAGGCCGGAGCGAAGTCTATCGGGGTCTGGGCGGACGAGCCAGAGGCTGTCACATTGTGACATGGTCGTCTTTTAATTTCACCGACTTCCCCTCTCCATCTCCCTCTCGCTCTCCTTTCTCATCATCGCCAGCTGGGATGGCCTTCTTTATAACCTCCCCTCCCCAGTTGGATTGATTGAATGACTAAGTGACCTGCATCATGTCAGCCACATTGGTTAAATTCCTCATTTGGGTAAAATAGGCGCTGCACGACGATCGTCAGGCCTGGACTTCCCCGCCATCGACCAGGATCAGCGGCCACACAGGATCCACGATGGCGATAACAACTGCTGATGGACGCTTGATAGCTCCGAATCAAGAAAGTCTCTCGGAAATCGGCCGGCCCCCCCGCAACCCGACTCGAGGATGGATCTGACCCATCATCCCCGGACTTCCTTGCGGTCCTCCGCAGCCTGCATCGCGCGGAACCGGAGCATGTCCACAGCTCATTCCTTCGGCCATCTTTCCGTTTCTTCCGCTTCCCCTCAGCCAGCTGTTGTCCCTAAAGCTATGGGTCCCCCCATGGGAGCTCGGGTATTTATACATCAACTGGGCTCGTTATTAACCTGCCCCTCTGGCCTCAACCGGCATCATCCCTCGCTGATTCTATTGAGACATTACCATTGTGACATTGACTCCTGTCGCCATGTCTCTTGCTCAGAACCACTATGTGATACAGCTTCCCAAGACCCCTGCTCCTGTCGGTCCGGTGGAGCCACGCGCCATTGCCCAACGATGGATCACCGATCTGGAGTCCCTTCTTACCACGGGAAATTTCTCCCAGCTCGCTGCTCTCTTCCACGAGGATTCCTGGTGGAGGGATATGCTCGCATTGGTCTGGGACCTGCGCACGATCCAGGGCCGTGAGAAGATCCAGGATTTCCTGGCCGCAAACCAGCCCGGCGCTGGTATTTCCGCTCTGCGTCTGCAGAATGAGGGCAAGTATCAGCCAAACAGGGAGTCTCCCGCGAATGGACTGAGCTGGATTAACTCCATTTTCTTCTTTGAGACCCGTGTTGGACGCGGCTCGGGGGTCCTTCATCTGACGCAAAATGATGCTGGCGAGTGGAAAGCGTATTCTATGTATACCTCTCTGCAGGAATTGAAGAGTTTTGAGGAGCCATTGGGGGCTCGGAGAGCTGATGGCACCATTGAGTCGATGCCCGGTGGCCTCAGCCAGGGCAACTGGATTGAACGACGCCAGCGATTGCTCGAGTTCAAAGAGGGGGAGCCTACCGCTCTTATCGTTGGTGCTGGTATGCCTACATTTTCCCTCATAGCTAAAAATAAGTTAACATGAAATCAGGCCAGGCGGGTCTCAACATGGGCGCTCGACTTCAATCCCTCGGTGTGTCACATCTCATCGTCGATCGGAACGAACGGATCGGCGACAACTGGAGAAAGCGATACAGGGTGAGTTCCCATCCCATCCTATCTCCATATCTAACCTTAATCACAGACCCTCGTTACCCACGACCCCGCAGAGTTCACCCATATGGCCTACCTCCCGTTTCCGAAGAACTGGCCGCAATACACTCCGAAGGATAAGCTAGGAGACTGGTTCGAGGCCTACGCCAGCATCATGGAACTAAACGTCTGGCTCCAAACCTCCATCAAATCTGCCGAGTACGATGACGTCCAGAAACAGTGGACCGTGACTGTCATCCGCGGCGACGGGAGCGAACGCACTCTTCATCCCCGCCATCTGATCTGGTGCACTGGTCACTCAGGCGAGCCCTTGGTCCCCAGCTTCCAAGGCCAGTCGGAGTTCAAAGGCACAGTCTACCATGGCAGTCAACACGATGATGCATCCCGCCAGGACGCAGCCGGCAAAAAGGTTGTGGTAGTCGGCACCGGCAACAGCGGCCACGACATTGCGCAGAACTTTTACGAGAACGGTGCGCAGGTGACGATGCTCCAGCGGCGCGGGACATATGTTATTACCGTCGAGAAGGGCGTTATCATGATGCACGAGGGGCAACACGAAGAAGACGGGTTCGTATCATGCCTCCCATATCCAATCCGTACTAACCCATCAATTCCCAGCCCTCCCACCGAAGAAGCCGACTTGATGCACGAATGCCTCCCCTACCCCGTCCAGTTCGCTCTCTCCGTGCACTTCACCACGCGTGTGGCGACCGCCGAACGAGACCTTCTCAGCGGCCTGGAACGTGCCGGCTTCGCGCTGGACTTTGGTATCGACGGTGCCGGCATCGCCCGCGCATACATGACTCGCGGCGGCGGATACTACATCGACGTCGGCTGCAGTCCGCTAATCGCCTCTGGCAAGATCAAAGTCAAGCGTAGCCCGGAGGGAATCTCCCATTTCACCGAATCCGACCTTGTTCTCAAGGATGGGTCAACTCTCCCCGCCGACATCGTCGTTCTAGCAACTGGGTACGACAACATGCGCACGACTGTGCGGAAAGTTCTAGGCGATCGTGTCGCGGATCGGTGTCGCGACGTTTGGGATCTAGACGAGGAGGGCGAGATCAATGCCGTATGTTCCTCTTCCTCCCGTTCATCCTTTTCCATTCTTCTATTTCTTGCCCGATTCAATCCAGAACCACCTCCCAGCCCGTCTCCCTCCCGTCCACGCATCAACCTCACTAACAAAATACCCAACATCTAGATGTGGCGACCCAGCGGCCACCCCGGCTTCTGGTACATGGGCGGAAACCTCGCCCTGTGTCGGATTTATTCCAAGTTCTTGGCTCTACAGATCAAAGCCATCGAGGCTGGCTTGGTGGATGCAGATGATCAGGCACAGGCGCAGCCCAAATTGTGAGTTCGGTACATACTTTCACCCCTACAGGACTTTTCTTTGAGGCATATAAGCAATGATTGGTCTTAGATGATCAGTGCAATGACATTGGCAGATGGTACATGGTAGACAGATAGATAGATTTAGTATTAGCATTAGCATTAGTATTAGCGATTAGCATAGATAAACCCGGCGAATATGATTAACTGATTATTGATTGGCACTTTTCAAATTCTATTTCTGGATGTATTGGATAGAACTTGAAAGGACGTAAATATCTTCAAGGATGATCCATCCGTCCTTGTCCGGGTAAGTAAAGCGAGGTCAAATCTTTCAGAGCTCATGCACGCACGTATCCTTAGCTCGACAGGCAAGGAAAGCGGAGTCAAATAATTCATAAGCATGGGGATATCGTCTCATCCATGTATAAATAAATTCATATACAGGTACTAAAATATACAAATACATCAAACATATACCTTAATCATTCATTGGTCTCTTTTGCCCCAACGCCGTTCTCCACGCAGTCATAAACAACCATAGTAGAATCATCCCAGCCCGTAAGTATATGGGTAATAAACGTAAGTCTTAATCATTCACCATCCGGCCATCAGAAAGAAAAAAAAAGGAGGGGGGGGGGAAGGTCAGTCTCGTGCGCGTTCGCCATCGTCGATGATCATTTCCACGTCCTTGATGGGATGTAGTAGCATCGGAGGCAGACACATCCGGCCTTCGCCGGCGAGCTCGGCCTGTTCGCCACCGTCGTTGTCGACCTTGTAGCCTAGCCAGCGTCTCCACAGGTTGGGCGCGAACCCGGCTGAGTAGAACCACGTGGTGCCGCGGAAGTTGTGTTCCCTGTCCCCGAACACGGAAGTGCGCGCGCCGCCGGAAGCGCCGTTGCGGCCCGCGTTGAACACCGACTCGAGGTACTGGGTGGGCCAGCGACGGTCGATGTACATGGAATGGGGCACGTAGACGGCTTTGAATCCGTGCTGGAGGGCGGTGGAGGCCGGCCACATCTCGGAGAACATGCTGTGGCGTTTGAGCGTGGTTTCCTTGTGCATGGTGTGCAGGAGCTTGTGGGACATGCGGGACGCGGTAATGATGGAGGCTCGACGCGGAGGTAGTCCGGTTTCTCTGTCGTATCCGGTGACGTCGTCTCGCAGAGGCCAGGTTGTTCCTTCGGGGTCGAAGAGCGGGTTGAAGACAATCAGGTCTGCTTCTTCGCCCACGCCCCATTCATAACGGTCCTTTTCCATGGTGGTCGGTGGGATGCCTTCGCCGTCTACCTCCAAGATGTCTTGCTCGTTGGGTCGCTCGGGGCCCCAGATGGGCTTGTCGCCTTGCTGCTGCAGAGCTTTCACCTCGCCGGGGGAGCGGTCTTGGCCGGGCCGGGATGCGCTCCACAGGTTGTTCGGGCTGTTGGTGCCAATTTCGGTCTGTACTCGAACCATCTGTCGGAAATCCTCCCAGGTGCCGTGGACGGACGGTACGTAGAATCGAGCATTCCTCTCCCACAGGCCCTTCCGCGGCTGTGCCCGTGCCCAACTAATGACCTTGTCAAAGAGGTGATACCAGTGGCCCGTATACCGGGCATCCATCTCCCAGTTCCAGTAATAGTCGTACCCGGGGTGCTGATGCGCAAAGTATTGCATGGGCATGTGGGTGCTGCGGTACACGCCGTGCACAGACAGCCCGCGGGCCCACGTCTCCTCCAGGCCGGGATACATGAGATTCATCTGCCTCTCAGACCAGAGTGTTGCCATGCCACGGAACTCTTCTGGCAGAGCATCATTAAGCACGCGCTCGTACACTTCGTCATCGGCCCAGATCTGCAGGGTTTCGTCCCTGACTTGGACCAGGAAATGGATGGTGTATTCGCCGCCAGAGAGTAATGAAAGCTCTGCGATGAGGGAACGTAGGTAAAGAATGCCATCAGGAGTGTAGTGGAGGTCGTGCCACGTCCGAATCACGAACGCTGTCCGGGGTAGATAGTCCTTTCCAGAGTCAGGCTGCGGCTTATCCTGGGGCTTCTCATCCGGAGTTTCCGGTGCACCAACAGACATAGAGAGGAAGCGGTTGGGTCGCGGCGCAGGAAGATCCCTGAAGCGATGACTGTTCGAGGCCAAGCATCGATTCTGCGCAGCTGCCCAGTCGACGCGACGGAAGTCGACAGGCGGATAGTCATCCCAGACACGCTCTGCCCCTTCACGGTCGCCCTCAAGACCAGCGCCGATGCCACCCTTTCGCACACTATAGCCGAGGCCATAAGGTCCCAAGCGCCCAAACCGGTCAAAGCAGACGTCGTCTCGAATTCCGATCATCTCGTTGGAGCCCATGATAGCATCAGGGAAGCCACGGGGTACACCAGGATAATGGTGCACCAATGGAACCCGCAGAGTCTCATCCTCGTCGAGAAAGCACTCACGCTTCTGGCCGTACTTTTCGACATACTCCGCAGATGAGTACTCAGGATACGGGTTGAACACCGAGCTTGAGAATGGCAGTGCCTGATCCCGGGTTTGAATGACATTGTCGCTCGCATTCTCCTCCTTGTCAACACCGATAGCTTCCGGATTGTCGTTAGGATACTCTGGCACCCCCTCACTGCGCGACACCAAGGATCGGATACCACCGTGGTACCGGTTCAGAAACGGGAAATTCTCCCACGGTGCTGGCCTGGGGGAGGGCCTAGGCAACTGAACGTTGACTCGCGTGACAGTTGAAAGGAAGGTAAACCGGAAGAGTGCACAAATGAACAGAATCAAGAACGACAGCAGCGCAAAGCAGAGCCATCTCATGATCCGATTGGGAATGCGATAGCCCACCTTGCTGCGGGGGCGCACGGGCGCTCTGTTCAACATGGGACGATAGGAAGCCACCGAAGAGGAGCTAGCGGAGTCATAGTCACTGTCTGTGTCATACGAGCTGTGGCTATGATGGCGGTAGTGGCGCCGGGGCCGCGATGGTTGCTTCTCAACGTCTATCACGGCGTGGCGGCCGTCGGCCGAATATCGCGACGATGCATCGGACGAGGCGGAATACCTCTTGGAACGGACGGGCATGGCGGAGATCTAGGCCAGCATAGAAGGAGTGCGACGTCAGAGGTATGCGAGTGATCAATGGGACGGCATCCGAGAGGGAAGAATGCGAACAGACGTCCTGATTCTGGATCAGTACATAATTGATGGCAGCGAATGTACGACACATACCCAAAGACCTTGGCTCGTCCGCAGGTCTGGGCCCGAACGATGGGCGTGCGACTGTTGCGCACCGGCTGAGAATCTGTGTCGGAGAGGGTTATAGTAGGAACAACACAAACAAACCAGTACGAGCGACAAACCCCGGAGTAACCACGGATCAGTGCCAGTGGATCCAGAAGCCAGACAATGGCGATGGTGTGGAGGGTATCAGATTCGATATCAACAAAACAAGGCACGGCTGACAGGCCGGCGCATAGCGAGCTGTGTTGGTAGATCGGCAGAAGGCGTTGCCCAAGGGACCGTCGACCGATGATGCACTAGGGCGCCCGGGTCCGGCTTGGCGGTAAGCACCGCAAGGCCTCGATGTGCAATGTGCAATTGAGTTCGGTGAGCAGACTGGCTTGCTAAAGCTGGTCAATGTGTAGGGACAGCCTTGAGTTTCAGAACGGTGAAGTCGAAGTTGGCCGACGGAGAGCTGGTGGCCCCAATCTGGAAGGGTGCCTCGTGCAGTCCCAATGCGGTTAGCGGCTATCCTGATGGCGCTAGCCCATCTTGGAAGTCAGTCGCCTGAGGTATCAATCATGAATCATGTGCTCCGAGAAGGGCAACAATCACCACGATCAGGAGTCATGACGCCTGAGCAGAAGAGACATCCATATCTTCATGTCTGGTCATCAGTCTTAATGGTGACTGCTTCCTTCATTCCAAGCTGGCCACCTGACCTGGACCCCCCACGCCCAGCAGCCAAAGGATCTCCAAGCCGGTACCACCGATTCAATCACCCAACGAAGAATTACTCCCCCATCCCAATTGACTTTACGGAGTATAAGACCGGCAATCCTCCCCTAGAGCATGCATCACGAGACTCTCCAAAGCATCTCGACCGTCGACACCACGCATGACCCTACACACGGGCCCACAATTACCCCAGCTTCTCTCCACACTATCAAACCCAACATTCCACGACCAGCCACCAAAACACCACCGAACCTAACCCAACAACATCACGCGGAGCTCGCAATGGGCCCAGAGACCCCTTCGCTCAAGCCCACCGCCTCAGGGCTCAGGAAAAGTCATCCGCTGACTGGATCGGCATACCGTGCTGACGGAATTTATGCTCCGAAACTAAAGGTGCCTTAGTTCCCGAGGAGACTACGGTTGTTGTCGTCATACATCACAGTGACGACGACCGACTCGCGTTCCAAGCCTTGACAATGGCGGTCCAATCGTTCAAGATTCCACCGGCACTGCGCGGAGACGGTCTTGAATTTATTGGGGGAGGAGCTTCTTTGTCGCTTGGATAATTGCGGTGTGATGCACCGGTGATGATTGGCCCACCTGGCGATGCACGCTGCAACCAGCAGGTCCCAGGAAGAAGTCTGGTACGGATTGCTGGCCCGGCCATTCAATATCAACTGGGGCATATTGATATCGTGGCACTCCTGACCGCAGAGCATTGGTTTGCGGTCTTGATTGAGAATGACTAACATATAATAGGTATGCAGCTCTCGACTCCTCCCGACCTAAGTCAATAGATCTCACAGCCTATCTCAACCCGAGTTCCTCCAACCAAGTAAACCCTCACCACCACACCACCAACAATCGAAACGAACATGGTTCGTCCTCCCTCCCTCCCTCCCTTCTCTCCTGCATCCACACTAACACCACACCACCAGGAGGACCCTCTAACAACCCACCAAACAACCCACCACCAACTCATCCCCCTAACCACCATTGTCCTCCTCCTCCCGATCCTCCTCCTCCCAACCATCTTCCTATTCCACCAAATCCGCAAAGACTACCACGCCTTCCTAGCCCTCGGCCCCGGCGGCACGCCCTCCACGCCCACCGGCTACCTCCGAATCTGCTTCTTCCGACTCGTCACCATCCGCGACCCCTTCCACCCACCATCTCTGCCCCCATCCCTCCTCCCCCAACAAGGCCTCCTCCTCTCCTCCACCCTGCCCTACCGCCCCGGCCCCCGCCCCACCGTAGTCGGCATCGCCCCGCAACGCCAAATGACCCAAAAAGGCAGTCTAGCCATGTACGAGACCCTCGCGACCGAGATCCAGCGTCTAGTCTCCCAGCACCCGGACACATTATACGAAGGGACATCCTGTTTCGAGAAACACAGCACAGGGATGTTCTGTACCGGGCCCTCCTTTACCTCCTCCCCCCCCACCACAACCACATCCACAACCACCGTCCACACAAACACCAAGACCAGGGACAGAGACAGGGACATCGACAGAGACATATCCAGCACAATCCTAACCCACAACCACCAATGGCGGCACCGCCGCACCTGCAACGGCGAAGTATGCCACGCACACCCCAGCGACGGAAGTCTGCATTTGACTCTGCACCCCGCGGACGTGAAACTCGTGATCGAGAGGGGCTGGGGTCAACGACACCCGCTGACGCGCGAGAGTTGGTGGTGGTGTTATTTGCGGACCGTGCCGACGGGGTTCATGATGCTGTATGCGCCGCGGAATCGGGAGGAGCTGGAGACGGTGTTGGAGATTATTCGGGCCGCGGCGTGGTGGGTTAGTGGGGAGGAGTTGGCGAGGGGAGGAGAGAGGAAGAGGGGGGGAGGTGGTGCTGTGTATCGGGGTGGTGCGCGGAAGGTGTGTTGAGGGTGTAGTGGCGAGGTGAACCATGATGGAGTCGTGATTGGAGATGAGGGGTGTCCTCGCGGACATCGGGCAGAGAAAGGATAGGCATGGCATCGGCGGTGCTGGTATAGACTGACTGATAAGATTGTTATATTTATAAAGACGTTATCAACTCACAGAACGGCCACTACATGCACATTCTACATTCTCGGGCCAACGCAGCACTCGGGCAAATACATCCCCACCATCGAGTCTTCGCTGCCAGGAAACAAAAAAGGAGTCGAGAAAAGCAATCGTTAAATCGGCGCCAGGATGAAGAGCCAGATGAAAAAAGTAAAAGCTAATAGCATAGAGGAATGAAGAGCCGTTAGAGAACATACAAGAACCACCAAGTAGCATATCCCTTCCCTACACGAGGTGACTTTGCCGGCCCCGGTTCCCCTTCCAGCATCCGCAACTCCCAGTCAAACTTGCAGGTATTCTTCCACTCATTACATCAGTCTAGTCGCGGTTCGTTTTCCGCAGCGTCTCGGCCAGCCACTCGAGACCCTCGTACAGACCATCACCGGTCGTGGCGCAGGTGGATTGGATGTACTACAAGCAAGCGCGTTAGTGTCCGGGTACTCGACACCTCAGGCATCCACGCGGAGGGGTCCAACTTACCCAGGGGCGGCGGGTGAGGCTCTGCAGACCAAGCTGCTGGGTGATCTCAGCAGGGCTCATGGCGTTCTGGGAAAAAAAAAAGAGTATACGTCAATATCATCCCGGCCAGGGTGTCCGCGGAAACCTAAAGCATACCGGCAAATCTTGCTTGTTGGCGAAGACCAGGAGGAGGGCATCACGGAGTTCGTCCTCGTTCAACATGCGCTGCAACTCCTCGCGGGCCTCGACGATACGGTCACGGTCATTGCTGTCGACAACGAAAATGATACCCTGGGTGTTCTGGAAGTAGTGTCTCCAGAGAGGACGGATCTTGTCCTGACCACCGACGTCCCACACGGTGAACTGAATGTTCTTGTATTCGACGGTCTCGACGTTGAAACCTGCAGTCAGACACCGAGGGTTAGTTCCATCGACCTTTCCATGCGCAACGTCCAAGCCTCGAGCCAGCAGACCGACGACCCTGGACCGGGGAGGAAAGACTGACCAATCGTGGGGATGGTGGTGACGATTTCACCGAGCTTCAGCTTGTACAGGATGGTGGTTTTACCGGCGGCGTCGAGACCGACCATCAGAATACGCATCTCCTTACGGCCCCATAGCCGGTCGAACAACTTAGAGAAAGTGAGACCCATGATGGCGGTGGCGAGAGTTCAAGGTCTAGGGATGAATGCGATGTTAGATTCGATCTGACAGATCAGGAGGCAAATCCACAGCACGGTCGGAGGGGCAGTCGAGCGATGGACCACGGACCTGTGACGTCTGGCAGGAGGGGGGGGGGTGGTATAAAAGGTAAGAGGGAAGTGGTGTGACGGATGGAATGGAGTGGACGACGAGGGGCGAAGGTAATCAGGTTAAGGTAGTCACGCCGGGGAAACACGGCGGGCAGGACAAATCAGGGGGAGGGGAGAGCGGTGGGCGAGGGTGGATGGCCAGAGAAAGGAGCAGCCAGGCAAGGGCCAGGGAATGAGGACGAGGGATCGGGTGACAAGGCCAGAGGGACCAGACGGGGGGAGGGCAGCGACTTACCAGGTGCGATGAAGCTGGAGAGGGAGGGAGAGGGAGGAGGAGGAGGGAGTGGTGCAGTGGGTGGAAGGCGTGGATACCGAGAGTAGTGACCAGCGGGCGAGCAGCTCAGGTCAGCCTCCGTACCGTTTTGTCGAGGTGTGGGATTTTTGGGTGCCAAACGGCCAGGTCGAGAAATTCAGCCGCCGGCGTAGCTTCCGTCACTAACGAAACCAGCTGGCAAAATTACCAACTATGTAATGAATAATGATAGATCCTGGCTACAGGCTACAGGCTACAGGCTACAATGAAGGGCAAGGCCGATTCAAAAATAAAGAAGGGTACAGATCGCGAGAAGTCTAATCCAGTAGAGTTCCCACGCCAGTGCCATCCAAGCAAACGGGCGCAATCAATGAAGGGCCCCGGTCAATTCGGACGAGGGCTTCCCCCCGAAGAGGACACGGTGTTTCCCGTCCAAGAACCCCGTTGATACCATCTTACAATCCCTGCTGCCTCCAGATCGGCTTACCCACGACCAGCGCCGTACCGCTTTTACGCCATCGCTGCCTATCCTCATGTCGCCAACATGGCTCCAAATGCTGCTAACCGTCCAGCTTCCCCCCGGCACCCTGCCTGCCAGCCTCCTTTGCCCCTTGCCCCTCTTGGCCAAAGGTCCAGACACCCGGATCGATTCCCACCCTTGACCCTGATACCTGATAGGTTCCCGACACGGCTCTCTGGATTTCCCCGTGCCAGTGGATCGCCTTCGGTGGCACTACTATGGGGTGTCGTCGAGGGTAGATTATTGTCTCGTGCTCATGCCTGGGTCCAAGATCACTGGGACATCAAGCATCAGCAGGACCATCACGATCTGCGGTGTTATCATATCCATGATATTCTGGGTTGGACATGTCACTTTAACGAGAATTTAAAGTAGGCCGTTGCGTTAAACACCCGGGTTCGTTCAGCTCTCGGAACCCACAGGGGCCACTTTCAGCTAGTTAACTACGCATCATGCTATTATTCATCCGTGGTGCCCGATAAGCAAGCGATCCTTGTAGCCACGAGCCACCGATGCACCGCCTCCTCCTGAGATGATATCAAGTACAATGTCAAAGTCAGTGCGCTCATGTCAAAGAACCCAACGCTTGTTTGAGGGGCGCGAGAAATGAGAATGTCTCGTGTGGGCCTCCAGGAAAACAAATTCGAGCGCATGTGGCAGGATCTTAGATGGACCCTGGTTTGGATGGGGCAATGCACCCGACAGATCATATCGGCCTGCCTATTATTCTTTATTCGAAACGTCCACTGCCAAATAAAGTAGCAGTAGTAGACTGGATCATGTGACTGGTCTGTCAAGATCTAGTGTTGGAGGGCATTTCGTGATCAGTCTTGCTCACTCAATTCCCTGTGAGATTGATGGTCGGCTATTGTACATTCTATATATGTTGTATCATCTCGCATCACATGGTGCGTTGGATCTCAAGCATCAAGACCGATGATTTGTGCCGCCTGGTGCCTCGTTTCTATGGTTGGAGACCCTGTCTCTTGACATCCGGAAGAAGCTTCGGGACAAGGATTGGTAGATCGTCTTGCCCTCCACGGTGTCGCTGGCGTACCCGAAGATCCAGAGCAAGACCGCGGACAGAAACATGATCACCCCAAAGCTGACCCAGTATTGATTGATCGTATATTCACCCTTGACGTTGCGGAGTTCCGTTGAGAAATAGCCGGTCATCAGACTGACCGGTAAAAATAGAATCGTCACTTTTGCCAGTAGGATTGTGATCCTCGTCAGCTTCTCGACGGCCTGGGAATCCTTAAGGGCAATCAAGTTAAAGTTCTATCAATGGGTCAGCATGTCCTCCCCGCGGAGGATTGGTAACCTACCAGAAAAGTCAGATTTTCCTTTTCTGTCAGACAGCTGTCAATCTCAGACAGACAGTATAGCTTGATTCGATCGAGCAACCTTTCGAATCGAGCCACGGCAGGCGGGCTTAGCTGAACGCCTACACTGGCATCTGGGATGGTCGAGAAACTGAAACTGCTTCGTGAGGTCGAGTGGCGGGTATCCACATCGTTTTCTCCAAAGCTTTGTCCAATTGCCAGTTGTGGGCGATTTGCTCGGGCCTCATCGCGAAGCATGCGCTGCCTTTGCAGTATACGCATCATGACGAGCTCGTAGCTTTGATATAGACGCTTCAAGACTGCCAGCTGTCTTCCCAGCCGATGCAACTCATGAATTAGGTCGACCACCGGTTTCGATAGCATATCTTGTCTCTGTATCCGGCGTCAGGGCATTCCTAACCACAAATAAATACAGAACTGTTTTCATAGAAGCACTTACCAGTCTATTAAGGGATACTCCATACTTGTGTTCGCGTTGCGCAACAAGCGCATACGAGGAAACCCAGTCGTCGAATATATAATAAAACAGCAAACTCGGGCCATCATCTTGCTTGATGCTCACCTGATCTGGGCCACCTTCAAAAAACGGCCGTACTCTGATGGTGACCAATGAGTCGCTTTCGGAGGAAGCAAAGTGCTGTTTAGAAACACCCGCGAAGATAAGCTGCATGTTCCTGCGGACTACACTGAGCACAGATTGCAGCTCTTTCTCCGATGGCCCAGAGAGACCAGGAAACGGGTTCTCTTGCATACAAATAACAGTCCCTTGGCACGTCAATACGAAGCGTACATTCATCAATGGCATACATACCGTCATCACACAGGATCAACCAGGACCATAGTCGTTTCCCTGCCGGCAATTCCTTCCCGTTGTCCATCTCGAGATGAGGTACCACAAAGAGCGAGTTATATCCGACACAGGTGTCTAGGAGTGTTAGAATGCCGTAAGGATAAAGCTTTATTGAGTGGAGATACATTTCGGGCCATAGTCCACTGAGCAAAAGTGCCATATCTGGTCGATCACATTGGCGAACGTGAGACCTCTGAACGATGCAGCAGCACGAATTTCTTCCGGGTCTGCTAGGTCTCGCAGAGCATTTCCCTCCACATCATCCGGACGAAGACCTCGCACGCGATCGGTATTCCTTGGGCGGAAGTTGTTCCTTGGAGGCTCAGCGGGCATGGTGGGCTTCGACGGGCGTTCCACTGGGTCTGTACACATCATTCCCTGCAGACGTTCCGAGACACCATAGTGGCCGGTGAGGGTCTAGTTGTTTCAGCATGCAGTATCAACTATCTTCCAATGTAACGAACCTTGATCAACTCCTTTTGTTGTTCGGGAGCCCAGATGTTGCTAAATAGGGTTAATTGTAAGCAGACAAATTCGAGCAAGACAGCTTACATCCACCGAGTGCCAAAAAATCTTGGTTTCTGGGAATTGTCAGTTGTACTGCCGATACGCAGCCGATCTCTAGACATACTGGCTTGCGCAGTAGCAGCGCGAAATCCTCCTGGTTCAAGTTTACCGCGCACCATGCATCGTCATTGCCAAAGTCCAGCACAAAGTTGCGGGTCTGGGAATCTTTCAAGAGCGCCAAATAGGTCTTGAGGTTGTTTGCCTCATCAATATCCCGGAACGCATCTTGAAGATGCGGTCTGGTCTTGAAGCTTGAGTAGTATTCTTCGGGGGTTTGGAAGATGTGCGATCGTACGAGCTCCGACATATCTCGTATAGAAGAAAGTTGAATTTGCAGCTAAGGTGAACGTCGAAAGCCGGGATGGAATGACCTGGCTGCTGAACGCGATGATAGAAGAAAGAACAAGAGGGGGAGAACGAGGGAGGCTTGGATGCCTCTAAATAGAGGGCGCATAGGTCGATGGAGCATGTTGTCGCCGGTCAGCCTTGTACTGGTGCATGCGAATGACCCGAATCATTCGTGCGCTGGGACGGCCTCAGCTGGCGCGGGGGGTTGGTACAGCAGGAGGACTAGACCTGGTGGGCGGGTATTGGTGCATTGCAGCTGACTCGCCTGTGACACGAGGGGCCGGCGATCCATCACAAGCCCCTCCATTCGCCGCCCATCATGTACAGCAGTCCAACTGAACGCTAGAGAGGTACAGACGGCAGGAATTTAGCGCCCGTGGTCACCAGCACCAATTATAGGCATCGGTTGCCTGCATAGTCCATTGCTTCGCCGTCGTTATTTCCCGGACGGTGATGCCGGTCCCTGCTGAGGATTTAAGCGCTTCAACTGAGACCGGCCTGGATTGGAGTTGCCCGAACAAAGGTGCAACTCTATCTGTCAGGTTTGTATGGCTGGATTGCTTGGGAGTTGCAGGGTTGCAGGGATAAAAGGACTACTACTCACTAAATAGTAGTCTGCATGTCTCAGCCACATCGAGTGGCTGCAACTTGCAGCCATAGCCTGAAGCAAATGGTGGGAGCCTGACAAAACAACCGCCTGCGTAGGGGACTTCTGTGAGTTTGTTCCTACCTGACGCCAACCAGTATAACCTCATTAATCGATCTCGATAGACGACGATGCAGAGGAACAAAAAGGTGTAGAGAATCAAGGCCATAGACCTCCTTTTTGTGGAATGTTTCTGTATTTTGTAGCATTAGTACTCCTATAGGAGCAAGAACTCTAGGTCACGTTTGTCCCTAGGCGATGAAGACAAAGAATTGCTTGACAGGAAACATAAACAAAGGGGACAGTTGAGCACAACCTTTCATCCTATCTTTTACGTACGCCAGGCTACCTAACTAAATTATCCAATGATAGTAGATGTGAATACTCTGTTACAGTTGTATTTTGATATGCATACATTGCTATCAGTAACCCGGGGAAAGCCAAAAATATATTGTCTTTAACCGTAAAACTCTGCTTTGGAATGGTACGTCGTCTACTTGTTGTGGGATGGAATTCTGGACCAACCTAACGACAACAGTTAGCGAGCAGTGCAACAATCCGAAAGCAGGTCTTGCAAGAAGCTGAGACGAGGGACTATCTTGCCCTCAGTATCACCCTGGCAGGTAGCTGTATCATGTTGTATGATCAGGCTGAAAAGACGTACTATATAGGGCTGCTCGAGAACGAAACAGGCGAAAAGCTCAACGAAATCTGCAAGAATGTCTCCCCAAGTTTTAGCGGGTTTGTTCCGTTCAAGAAGCAACTGGCGATTGATCTCAGGAAGGATATACCGATGAACCAGACTCGGGTGTATATTACAGTGTATGGATTCCAGAAGGATACCGCCTTGGTTAGAGAAACACTGAGGAATACCAAGCTAGACCTACAATACCCATTTTATTGTTACGACGACACGGTAGCTCATGTCAACCCACAGTCCACGACAGGGAAGCCGCCTCATGAGCTGGTCGGTCAGGAGCTGCCGGATTATCTTTATGCGCCCCCAAGACGGCATTCGGCTAATACATCAGCCCTTCCGGCTGCGGGTGTTCCTCGTGCGAATGAGACTCCAAATGTTGTCGAGTCCGCATCAGACCCTGAAGATTCAATGCAGATAGACAACGAGCTCGAGTTACCATTACTCATGGCTTGCCGTTCAGGACCAGCAGGGGGGAGTGGTGCCGACCATGAAAGGGACCCAATTCCGACTGATGAGACATGGGATATCATAACTTGAAGCCCTACGGTGATACAAGGGGTGAACTAAAGTCTATTTATCCCCCCAATATCGACATAGGGCAGGTCTTATTGACTAAGCATGCCTGAAAGATACTGAGTCAAACTGATTCTATAATGTTCAAATAATGTCTTTACTCTGTATCGCTAGTTAATTATATGTATGATATTCTTTCAGTCAGTATAAATTCAACTAGAACCCCCATTAGGGATTTCAGATAAATTAACAACTAAACATTCATTGCTCAATGAATGAATAGAAAAACAGAATATGATAACTATTTGAAAATAATTGATTTGATACGGATACTTTTGGATAGGATATGTACAGCTCAATATATATCTTATGCTATCATTAAAAGTATATCCGTTGTTCAGGGACAAGGAACTACAGAATAGATAGATATTGATAAAATCTCGATATTTGATCAGAAGAAGCAAGTCACTAAGATCTTTATCGAGAAATAAAATGTGTGAGAGACTCTCTGTTCATGTATGAGAATTCCTATGTATGCAGACGTCTTTGTTGCCATCGCAGATGACAATTCTGGGTGTCGCGGTTGTTGCTGTGATGGTTGTATATGATGTGATATGCCAAGTTGTTCTGGGGTTGGAACAGCCATTGGCAGTCTAATGGCTCCTTTTATCCATCCTGTGTAATTAGCACGAGGCCCAAGCAGCTCATCGAACCAATTGCGCCTCACCCCAGGGCATGGTTAGCGTGTACGTCTTTCTTTATCTCGGATCTTAGCCCTTCCCTCGCCTTTTCTTCCACTGGATGGACCAGGCACCAACCTTCCCATCACCCACCCAAAATGCGTTCTGCCTGGGTGGTTCTCACAGGACCCGTCTGCTCTTGCATCCAACTATATACAGGCTTATTCTTCGTCGCCATCTTCATCGCAATCCTCAGGCGTCGTCAGCCAGAGATCCCCCAACCAGCTATCACTCCTCCTCCCCCAGCCACAGTGCCAGAGACGTCTCCTCCCAGCTCACAGCAAGATGACATCGCCATAGACTACCATGTCCCCCGCCTCCCATACAACGAGGATACAATCGTCGCCCTCATCAGCGACATCTACCACATCTATCTCCAACTCAACTACATCGATCCCAGTGAGTTTGTCTGGGCGCCGCTCCCAGACGGCCATGCCATCAACCAGACTCTCTGCGAGGAACTCCACCTCGATCCCGCGGTAATCTCGTTGATGAAACGACTACCCTATCCCCTGACCCCGAATCTGGCGGACGATATTCCCTTTATGCCTCTTTCCCGGATGTTTGTTTATCTTCAAGATGATCAAATCCGGGCCGGTCGCGATCCGGATCGATGGGGTTTCGAGGAGCCGAGATTGGATTTTCTTTTGCCTCACGAGATTGCTCTCTGCTGTGAAACCGATCAGGGAATTCATATTATTCTGGATACAAAGGAGAGTGCGTATATTCTATAACAGAACTCCTCGCCAGAGAAGCATCTGGGTTAATATAAAACAGACACAATCCGCGTATGGGACTTCGATGACCCACCCCCAGAAGATGACAACGGCAACGACTATCGCAAATTATATCCACATCATGCACCAACATATCTAGCTTCCTATATCAATAAACTCCACTCTCTCGAAATCATCCCGATTCATTGGAGAGGTCATCGTGGTCTCTGGGATAAGCACTATACAGGAATGGTATATGATTCCTTTCCCCCCTCCCCACTATCCCCTATTTCTTGCTGATAAGATTCTAAATCCCGGTGTCTAGTATCCCAAGATCAAGAAAACCCTCCAAGAGCAATATGGCTGGCCGTATGATTTTCGGGAGGCAGAGTGGAAGGCTGCTTCAAAGGACACTTTTGAGCAGTTAATTCATTTTGGATAAAATCGTAGGCAGGTTTATTGTCATAACTATTGTCCCAATTTCAGTACACGCAGTAGATAAATTCAGTAGATAAATTGCTATATATATTCGCAGATAGCTTTGCCTGCTATATCCTTAGTGTATTCCGTCCTCTATATGTAATCCTTCTTCAGTAGATACAAATCCAACTATAAAACCATCATACAAAAACTTAAAAATCTAAAATATACCAGTCATACCCACATATCCTTATTCTCACCAAGTACTTATCTAGAGAAACACGCTACTCCAACAATCCAAAAACCCTTGATCGAATAAATATAGGTCCCCTACCTTACCCAAGGTCCTAGTATATATATCTGAATATCTATCTACCTATCTATTCCATACTATTCTCAAAGACGTAACAAAAGCCAAATAACCCAACCAAACAATTAAATATGAGAAGATACAAGCACTCCAGGCTCTTAGTTAGTTACACAACGATTGAAATAGTTTTGCAGCGTTACAATTTGTAGAAAAGTAGGGCTGCTTCTATCCATCTATCTATCTTGTTTGATGGTTGCTGTATAGCGTTGGTGTGATGTCGGGGTTCTGTGCATTTTGGCTATCTGGCTCATTACTGTAGTGAGCTTGTTTGGGATGTTTGTTGACACATAAATGGTGGGTTTAGGTGGACTGGATGAGTGAGTATATGGTTACTGGTAATCTAGTACCTCGTAAGATGTCTGATGATTGACTACTTATGTGTATTATCTCATAGTGGAGTATAAAGACAAATGTTGATTACATTATCTACCAATCAATAACTAACTGTAACTGTAACTGTAACTATAGACATGAATAAAGCCAGTGCTGGATAGTCATCACCATCACCTATCCTTGTTAACAACCCCCCACCAACTGTATTGAAGACAAAATGTAGTCGAAAATAAGCACATCAGTTCATCCTGTATCCCTCCCTGTACCCATCCTCTATTTCATACCTCCCCTGTTTGTCTACCGCACCGCAATCATCAACAAAAGATATTGTTGAACCCTGACTGATGGCCAGACTCCAATCATGCTGTCGCTGGAACGATCATCGCTTGCTATGTCAACAAATCCAAGGTATATACACTTTTGTGGGGCGGTAGTGGGAGCACATGCGGGCAGTGTGAGATGCAGGTAAGCTAAGCTTCCTGAGCCCATCGTCGCTCCCGGAGAGGCATCTCTTCGTTGGCTTGTGCCCGCGACCCGTTCATCTCCCGACGCCAGGCGTAGTATTCTCCGAGACGGACCTCGGCGTAGGATGCATAGTCGAAGTCGATTTGGGAGATTTGAGCTTGGATGAGTGACCAGACGCCCCTGCTTGGATTAGCCGTGTATCTTTTAGGGAAGGGAAAAGGGAAGTACCAGTATAATCCGGGAATGCCGCGGAACCGATCGACGTCCTTGTAGAGACGGTCCACGATCTCCCCCTGGGAGGACTCGGGGATGCCCTTGTGGTGGCTGTAGCTCTGGACGTATTCGGTCAAGAATTCGCGCCGCACAGAACGGGTGGGCAGCATGTTGTAGTCGCAGTCATAACCACCCCATTCGGCAAAGTGGTTGACGATGTCAAAGGCGGCAGGCGAGGGAGTGGCATATTCGTAGTCAATGAAGTTGACAGTGGCCTCGTCCGAATCGGCGCTTTCGGGCAACACAATGACGTTGGCGCAGAGGAGATCGCAGTGAGAAAAGACCAGCTGGGAGGGAGGTTAATTGGTGTCTTGTACGATGGGGACCAACACTACGTACTCCGCCTTCACCCAGGCCTTTTCCATCATCTAGCTCGCTATAGACCTGCTCAAGCTCCTTCTGGAGACCGAGTCTCCGTTGGCGCTGCTCCTCTGTGGTCGTGGGGAGCGCCAGGATCCATCGCTGGAGCACGCTCCACATACTCGGGCCCGCCTGCTTGGGCGTGATCACCGAGATGTCCTCCTCCTTCTCCTGCTTCGGCAGTCGGCAGTCGGCAGTGTCCATGTCTACTTGTTGCATCAGGGGCACGTCCTCGACGGGCTTGGTGGGAGCGGCCGCTGCCTTAACGGGCAGTACCGCATGCCACTGCGCGAGTCTCCTGGCCACACCGCGCCAGACAAAAGGTGTTACCAAGTCCTCGTGGCTGGCTGGGCGGCCCCGAATGAAGCGGTACAGGAGACCGTTGTTGAAGCGGGCCAGAAGAGGAGGGGCTAAGCCATGGCTGGCAAGGAGAGCATGGGAGCTCGTTTCTCCTATAGATAGAGAGATCTACTCAGCATGTGGTCGCAATGGGCAGAGGAGGGGTATCGTAGACCCCGGGTGGCATACTTTCGCGGTCTATGAGGATCTCTGTATGGTTACCGTACGCTCTCATCAGTACAGCCTCATGGTCTATCTGCTCCTCGGTCAAGCCGGGCTTGCGATTGACGATTTTAAGAAGCTGAAGCCATGTTAGCCCCATATTTTGGCGGTGCCTGCCTCTTGCAGCAGGTCACCGGCGAAGAAATGTGACGAGGAACACACAGTATTGGTGATACCATCCGTGAATCGCACGAATTCAATCTTGTTGTCGCGTCCCTCCCAGTGCGGGTTGAGTGTCAGGATAAGCCGCAGCGCGGAGGCGTGGGAGTCGGCATGATTGTATGATAGGGGGATATAGCGGAAGGGCTTGAGGTTTTCGGAGTGCATCGTGGCGGTTGTGGTTGTGGTTGAAAACAAAGGGGGAGAAGGAAAAGGAAGAAAAAAAAGCGGTGGTCGATCAGTATGCGACAGTCGACCAGGGTCTAACCGTTCTAGAACTCTTCCACGCAAAGGTCAGCCACACATGATGGTCACGGTTGTTATTGGCATGATAAGGCATGGGCGCATGCCTATACAGCAAGGGTACCCACGTACCTAGCACTAAACCGGGCTGGAAATTTGGCTTCTTCTGCCTGGTCCGTGAGCCGTCTAGCAAGGGGATGACGAGTACGAATTGGCCAGCAATTGAGACTCTCAGCCACGAAGCGCAGGAGGAATGACGAAGATAGAGAGGACAGGAGAGGAGGAGGAGAAGATGTCGCCGCTGGTCTCGTGCCTGCGACCTGATTGGAAGCCGGCGGCGGGCCCTGACGCCCCTCCTTGTCCGCCTTTTGACGATTCCACCGCAGCCAACCACTGCCTCGCCATCGTGAGATGACGCCAGACCTTCTGCCAGACCTTCCGCCAAATGAGGCATGCGTACTCGTGCGAACCCTTCCAATGAATCCCCTGTTCTACATGGTACAACTGGGTTCGAGGTGATCCCGTCGCCTTGAAAAGTCGGCCAGGTGTATCAGGGGTCGCCAGGGGTACTCGTACTTGAGCTGTCATTACCGGGTACGGTCATACCATGCTGACCGCGTATCGATCGGTATGATACGTCACATCTATACCACTGGCATGGCATATTCCCCTCTATCAGGAAGCTTTTTATCTGTGTTCATTCGACATTATTTACTAACATGAGTGGGAGACCTTCTGAAAGAGAAATTCTACGTGAAACGCAAACAAAGCTGGTTAACAGTGCCGGCATCACCAGCTACCTGCTCAACTCTTGGAGGATATCCGCAACTCGCGCAAATGCAAGCTCATTCATTGTTTCCTGCCACAGAGTTTGAGCAATCTTCTCACCCTGGGGCGTGTACACAAAAGGGGCCATTCTGAAACAGTTAGTAACTTCTTGGGATCCTCAGAGGTAACTTACGGCGCCAGTTTTCCGTCTTCGATATACTGTCCATGGGCTTCGGCGCCATGCTTCACCGCTGCATCTGTGAGTGCGCGGGCGCCGACCGCAGGCTTCCGAGCAAGGATGAACTCCATGATACTAAAGATGTATCCCACGAGAGTGCCCCTAAACTCTCGGACAAGGCCCGATTTGCATAGGCCTGGGTTGGGTGCATTGATAACAACCCCCGACGGTGGCACGCGCTTGGCGAGTTCGCTCAGAAACAGTTGGCCGAGCAGCTTGGATGTCGGATAACGATCCTGGTCGTCGAAGTTTTCGCGCTTATCAAAGGCCGACAGGAGAGGAGTGAAGTTCTGTTCCTTGAACTTCGCCCAGGCCGGCGTATCCGATGACACCACGGTCAGACGGCCGGGGTGTTCGGGTTAGTTCTTCTCTTTGAGGACCGGGATCAATAGGATGGTGAGAAGGGCATTGGAAAGATGGTTCACTTGGACAGTCTCTTCGTGGCCTGTACTTTTGTTGAGCTTGAAGATTCTCTTCGAAACTCCCGCGTTGTTGATAACAATATCCAAACGGTCAAGAGACCTGGTGCGCTCCACAAACGCAACAATGGAATCATAACGGGAGAGGTCCAGCTTCCAGACCTCGATGATGGCTGTTCGACTGCTCTCTACAAGAAGCTCTTTTTTGGCTTCTTCGCCTTTAGCCTCACTGCGCACAGCAATAATGAGTCTGCTCAGACCCAAGTCCAAGAGCTGCTTGTTGCACTCGAAGCCAAGACCAGTGTTAGACCCGGTGACAATGGCGGTTTTGCCCGAGAGGTCAACATCTGTCCGTGAGACGATAGGCGGTTCACCGAAGAGCTGACGCTTGAAGAAGGCGCCCTGGGTGGCGCGGCTCTTGATGGTGGCCGAGTCAAATGGCATTGTGATGCTGTCGGATGTGAAGGAGAAATCGAATGATAGAGAACAGATGGATTGTCCTGGGGGCAACATCCTTTATACCTCATTCATTCTTTCCATGCCTGTCCTCAATGACATGTTTGTCATAATAGAATCCCTCTGCAACTCGCCGATCGAGGCCTGGATTTGTAGGGCTAGGCTGAAATCCGGTGATAGTAGTTAATCCCGGTGACGGAAATAAGAAGCATAACTACCAGCAATGACATGAAGTATATCGAGCGGACCTGTTCTAATTGCTGGCGCTAAGACGAACAAGGGAAAAATGTCAGCCATACAACCACCCGCCAACTCCAGGAAAACATAAGCCTGATGTTGATATTAGCCAGTGCTATACTCTGTAGTCCTAGGGAGTTTCAGTGCAGCCGACTTGAAGACCAGCATAGAATATCCCGGGGGTTGAGCAGACACCATCCTCGCTTTTAGATTGATAACTTACGGACGAAATGGATACGTGCTCTATACTCGGTAGACAATTGACCATTAAGCTGTCAGCACTATAACGCATCGTATATAACCTAAGCTACCCACTCAAAAACCAGATATACTCCGTCCTCCTCACAATAAAATACCCGTCCCACACCAAACCAAACATACGCAATACCACCTCCATACACCAATCCACCCTTATCTACACAGCACCCAGATAATAAGATACGTAACCCATCATCAGCCCCACTCCTCTCAACAGAAGCAATTTCACATGTGATTATTCCCACCCACCCATCACCCCCATCACCTGACCTCCACTGACCCTAACCCTCCCCCC
>KZ826332.1:377299-426494 GCA_003184635.1 Aspergillus sclerotiicarbonarius CBS 121057 | reverse complement strand
TTTTTTATAATTTATTTATAAATTATGATTCTTGGTTAGAGACTACAGATTATAATATTTTATAATAATTATAGAATATTTAAATAAATATTATTATAAAATCTTTTACCTCCATACTTAGTACTATTTTAATAATAATTTTTTTTATTAACTGGTTAGTGATAATTATAATATTTTTATAATTTTTAAACTCCGGAAGATCCACTAGAAAATTAATAATAATATTTTATTATAAATAGTTAGGAATTAGTAATAGTTTTAAAAGATTTTATTTATAATTTTACTAGATTTAGTTAGCCTAGTAACTATTATAATTATAATAAAATTAATAAATATTATTATTTATATTAGATTAATAATAGTAATAAATAATAATTTTATATATCTAGTCTTTTTCTAGATATTTAATAATTACGCTGTTATAAGTTTCTTAAATAATCTAGATTTATAAAAATTTAAAATTAAAAATTTAGATTTATTCTTAAAATAGTAGATACTTGTTTAGGTCTAGTTAATATTTAGTAATAAAAATCTTAAGTTTTAGTTTTTTTAAAAATTTAGATTTATTTTTTATTATAATTTTCTAGTATTTTTTAAAGTCCTTATTAGTATTTTTTATTTAGATTTAAAATTTATTTAAAATTAGTTTCCTAGATATTTCTTCCATGGATATTAAATAAATATATTTTTTAAATAAATTTTTTTAAATAAGATTAAATAATTAAATTTTTTAATTAATAATATATTTATTTTTTTTATCTAGTATATTCTGAGATTTTTTTAATAAAATATTTAATCTAATATTTATTCTCCCCGGGTAGTAGTTGATAGAAAAATTAAAATAATTTAAAAAGAATATTTAATATATTTATTATTTAATAAGCTGGTACTAGATAATAAAATATTTAAAATTCTAATAATTACTGAAAATCTTGAAATAGAAAAAATAATTAATTTAGATTTTTATTTTTATAATATTTAAATAATAGTAAGCAGTTTCTTGTTATAGATTTAGTAATTATATTTAATAAAAAGATTTTTTTTAAAGAAATAAGTTATAAAGTATAAAATATTTTAATTATTTTATTAGAATAGTACTTTTCTAGTATACTAATTAAAAAAATTAATTTTAATTAATATTTCTTATTTAAGATTCTAGTATACTAGAATTAAAATAATAATAAAAAATTTTTTAAGAGTCTTAAAAGTTTTCTAGATTTTTAAAATCTATTTAAATTTTATATTTTTTTATATAAATTTAATTAAAGATTTTAAATAAGTTCTCTAGTCTCTGAAAAATTATTAATAAAAATTAATAAATTTTAAAAAAATCTTAATTTTTTAAATATTCTTCAGGGCTTTCCAGTCTTATAAAATCTAGATTTTAATAAAATTTATTTTAATCTCTTTTTTTATTTTAATAATAAATCTAAGATATTTAGTAGAAGTTATTTTAAACTTATATTTTTTAATATTTATTTATAATTTTATTTTATATAATTATTCCAGGACCTTCCAGACCTAGAAATAATATTATAATAAGTTTTTATCTATGAAAATAAGAATATTATTAATATAAATAAAATAAAATTTATCTAGAAACTTTAATAATATTTAATTAATATATTATTAGAAGATACTAGAGTAGTTAATAAATTTAAAAAAATAATTAACTATTTAAAAAACTTAAAATAAGTTTAAAATACTATTTTTTATTTATTCTTTTTCTTAATTTAAATGTAGTGAAAGATTTAAATTATATTAAATTTAATAAAAAAATAAATCTAGAAAATATACTAGAGAATTTTTTAAATTAATAATAAAAAATAATAATTTTTTATTATTATTTAATTAAGAGTCTAGTAATTTATATAAAACTATAAGTTTTTATTAAATTTTAAAATAAATAAAACAGGGGCAGTTACTAGAAAATTATTTATTTAAATAAAATCTTTTTTTAGTAAGTTAATCAGGATTTTTTATAATATTAAAAATTTTAAATAATTTATATAGTATAAAGATTTCCAGGATATTTTTTATTTTTTATTTTTTATATTTTTTATAAAATTAATAGCATAGTTTATCCCTGGGTAATATAGAAGTAAAATATTTATTATTATTTTATTAAAAATATCTAGATAATTCTAGTAATATTTTAATAATTTTTTTTTATATCCGCGGGGTTCTTTAGCTGGTTAAGTTTATAAAATATTTTATTAATATTAATAAAATTAATAGAGAAAAATTCTATCAATTTTTTTTTTTTAATTCTTCTAGGTATATTACGCGTTAGTTAAAATATATTAAAAAAAAAGATTATAATCTTATTTTTATTTATAATATACTTTTATTCCTGTATTTAGATGTTTAATATAAAGTTTTTAATTTAGATTATTATATTCTAATATTTTATCTACAGTAGTTTTAATATAATATTATATTTATAAATCCGTAGTAAAATATAAAGATATATATCTTTTTATAAATTTTTATTAATATCTAGAGATATTGTAGTTAATTTAATTATATAAACTAATTCTTTTTTAAATTTTTTAATATTTTAAGACTTGATTAATATATATTTTAATTTATATTTAATTATAAAATTTTTACTAACTATTCCATACGGAGAATAGCTAGTATTTATAAAAATTTTTATATAATAAATTTTATTAACTAATTCTAGTATAGAAAAAGTCTGATAATTTTTAAAATTTTAAATTTTCTTTTTAAATTTTTTTTAATTAATATTAACTAGTATGTATTTTTCTAGATAATAATCTAAAAAAATTAAATATTTTTTAGGATTTGAATAATTAAGACTATCTAAAATTATTAGATTTTTTAAATTTAGATAATATTTTTTATAAGATTATTTTTTAATATAATTTAAAATATTTTCTTCCTGGTAGTTTTCTAGGATATTTAAAAATATTATATAAATAAATTAAAATAATTAATAATATAATATTTAAAGAATTTATAATATAAATAAAATCTAAGTTCCTAGTGCTTTACTATTTTTTTTTTAATATTTATTTAATTTAATAGATAGATCTAGTACTTATTATTAAAAACTTCCAATTTATAATATTATTATTAAAAATTTATTTTTTAATTATATTATTAATTTAGGTATTAGTATATTCTGATTAATTTTTTAAAAATTTATTTATTTTTATTAATTTATTTATTACTAGTTTTATTTAGTGGTAAAAGTTTTTAAAATCTAGTTTTTATTTTATATTTATTATCTACCAGTAAATATTATCATTGAAGATTTAATATAATAAATTTTTTTTATTAAAGTTATTCTAACCATAATCTCTAGTTTTAATTAGTAAGTTATTAATTTCTATAATAAGATTATTAATTATATAAACTTTTTATTTAAAAATAAATAATTTATTAATTATTTTTTTCTTTCAGACGGGGTTTTCATACATAAATTTAAAATAATTAATAATAATATTAACTATAAATTCTATAGTTTTATATATAGTATTAATCCATGAATTAATTTTTATTTTAATTTTTTTATTAAAAAATAGAAAAATATACTAAGCTTAATTACTCAGACTACTAATAAATTTTTAATTAATCTTAATCTTTATTTAGATGTTATTAAGTTATCCTAGAAACTTATTTTTATTTTTTTTATTAAAAAATATAAAAATAGAAAGTTTATGTTTTTTTATATCTCTAGATTCTTTAAAGAAGGTTAGATAAGGCATATAAAATATTAATAAAGATATTTAAAAAAGTAGAATCTAATTATTAATAAATTTTTTAATATATTTAAAACTAGTTCTAATTTTATTATTAGTCATGTTATCTTATTATATAATAATATATTATATCTTTATATTTTATATTAATAATTTCTAGATTTATTTTACTAATTAATTAATAAGCTTATTCTGGAATAGATTTCTATAATTATTTAATATATTAATTATTAGTTTTTTATTATTTCTAGGTATTATCTTTGTTCTAATATTATAATGAAAAGAAGAGTAAATTAAAATTATAAAAAATTAAAAAACTAAAATAAATCAGATATAAAGTCTAATTTAAAAAGAGTTAATTTACTGAAGAAGAAAGATTATCTAGTATAAATAAGATTTAATTATTTATTTTTTTTTAATTATTTTATTATTATTCTTTTATATCTCTCATGGAGAGTCTCTTTAAAAAGTTTTTATTTTATTAATTTCTTTTAATATAGTCTCAGAACCAGACAAGCTGGAACATATAATATTCTAGTTCTAAATAGCTGACTAGGCTTAGCCCTTTTCAGTAACAAGTATTATAAATTTTATAAAAATTAATAAAAATAATTTTTAAATATTTTAATATATTATTAATATTATTATAAAGGTTAGTTGTGCTTGGATAGAGTTTAAATATTAAATATTTTTTTATATTATTTTTATAGTGGCTGGTGATGTAAGTTTTATATATTATTAAAATAATAAATTAATCTATATTAATTTTTAGTTTTTAATATATAACTAATATTTAGTTTTTAAAAAAAATATTCTTTTTATTACTAAATAAAAATAAATTAGAGATCTTTATTACTTTTTTAATTTTAAAAATAATAATATTTTAAAAAATAATTAGAACCTGATAGATAATTTATATTATAAAAATATTTTACTTTTTAATAATATTATTTTATATTTGAGTGAGAATAATTATTTCTTAATTTTCTTAATTTTATTTATTAAAAAGATTATTTTTTTTAATCTTTAAATTATTAAAAATCTTTAAAAAAACTTTAAAAATTTATTTTAAATCTTTCTTATATTAGTTATTAAATTTAGTTTAATTAAACTTATTTTTCTAATCTAGTTCATCAGGTAATATTATAAAGAATTATTAATTATTTTTAAAATTTAAATTCAAATAGTTTTCTCTAGCTATTTTATTTATTTTATTTAATTAATTAAGTAAGTCTTTTAACCGTTAAATATTATTAAAAATGTAGAATAAAGATTATTAATAATTTAATAAAAGCTAGCTGTGTATAGTAATAAAAAAAATAATATTTAAAATTATAAAATAATTATTTAATATAATAAAATAAGATTATATTAGTACTAACTATTTGAGAACTTTAAGTATAAAAAAAAAAGAAAATAAGAAATATTATAAACGCTCACTTGAAGAAAACAATAGTAAAATAAATAAAAAACAAACATAGTCACGTGATCCTAGACAGAGCCGCTGTCACAATTAATAATTCTTTAATTTCTTTAAAAATAATATTCTAAATTTAAAAAACTCTAATAACCTAAATATTTTAATATTTTTAAGGAGTATTAAATATTAGAATATTTTATAATAAGTAAATAATAAAATATATAATAAATTTAATAATTTAACTTTTTTTATATTCTTATTTTTTAATTTATTATTAATTTAAAAAAAATAATATTCTTATTAATACGCTCGTGTGTAAAGCAAATATAAAAAATATATAATAAAAATATTTTAATTAAATATTATTAAAATCTAAATATTTAAAAATAAAAATCTTAAAAAAGATGCTATAAATTAATTAATTTAATAAAAAAATATAGTAATATATAAATTTATTATAAAATTGTTATTAAATATTGAAATTACTTTTTTAATATTAATTTAATTATTATAAATAAATTATAGCCACAATTTCCTTTCAGAATAATGAAATTAAATTAAAGAAATAAGTAAAATTGAATTTTAAATAATAAATTATTTTTCGAAGGACAGCTTGTCATACTAAATAATAAAGATTTTAAAATAAAACTTTTCAATAAAATATATTGATAATTATTTATTATTTATTCTAGAATTGATAAAATAAAAGATTTAAATTACTAGTTTAATTTAGGTAATATTTTGTAATAAATCTTTTAAAAAATTTATAAATAAATTATAAATAATTATTTAAATACTATCTCTAGTAAGCTAATAAATGAAGAATATTTAAAAATTATTATTAATAATAAATCTTTACTACAATATAATAATAATATTATTATTCAATATTAAAATTTTATTACTGAGGGTAATTATATTTAAATTATAAAAATATATAAAATTTAAGTTTCATATTATATTTATATAACTAATATCTAATAAAAAATATTAAATAATTAAAAAATAATTATTAATATAGTTTATAAAGATTATTTATTAGATCTATAAGAGTTATTTACGGGAAAAAAAGTAATTAAAAAAAATTTAACTAAAATTAATAAATCTATTTAAAAATATATATTAGAAATAGATTTCTTATAAATAAACCTTTCTACTCTAGATTTATTAATTTTTAAAAATAATATAATATCCTTCATTATGATTCCTATCCTAGCTTAGCTTTGTTTTTGGTTCATTACATTACTACGGGTGTGAAGCCTCTGGGCTGCTAACATTATATATAAAGTATTTTCATTCTAGATAATACTCATGAGGTATATTCTGTATCTTGCTCTCAATACAAGCGGCATCTCTCTGAGAAAAACCAATTTAATCTAGTAACATTTGCGAATATTGCTGCAGCTTATCATGAGAGGCTTGCTATGATTAGTAAGGATATTAGTTATAATGAACTAAAAACAAGACTAAGCCAGGATAAGAATTAAAAGCAAGGAGTATTATATTATTTTTAAAAATTAATAAAATTTAAAAAAAAAAGATTATATATATATTTATGGGTGGGTTCTTTTAATCTAATCTAATTTTTTTTAAATATTTTTTTTATATTAATTATTTTTATAAATCTAATAAGTATTCTTTGTAGATAGTATTAATAGATATCTCATATTTATCAACTATTCCCTTCACTGGCCAGGGATCATGTGAGGGTAATGTGAGGCCTCGGCTTCACAAATGTCTGACCGGAAGGGGCCAGCTATATAATTACCCTGGGGCCACCGCTCACCGTCACCAGCCCATACGCCTGTCCTCTTGTAATCAACCACAGCAAGATGGAGGATACACCAACAATTGCAAACAACACCAAGCCACTGGCCATCATTGGCATGGCTGCCAAATTCCCCCAGGAAGCGACGGACGTGGACAAGTTCTGGGATTTTCTTGTCCAAGCTCGGCAGTCCTGGACAAGCTTTCCCAAGGACCGACTGAACCTGGACGGGTATTTTCATCCGGATCCAGACCATGCTGGCACGGTCAGTTCTCAATTGAGGTTGACTTGGGATGGCGATTGACTTGGTGGTCTAGATCCATGTGCAGGGAGCTCACTTCCTGCGGGAGGATCCCAGTGCATTTGATGCTGCCTTCTTTAGTGTCAACAAGACCGAGGTAATGAGTCTCGATCCTCAACAACGCCTTGTGATGGAAAATGTATATCATGCGCTTGAGAACGGTAGGACCACGCAAAATCATTCCTGTTTGTCGTTACTTCACTAACACACACTGACCAGCTGGCATTCCCATGGACAAGGTCGTGTCGTCAAACACATCTGTTTTCGTGGGCGGGTTCAACCATGATCATAGGGACCGGCTGAATACGGACCCCGATATTTCATTGAAGCATAAGCCGACCGGGTCGGAAGGTTCGATGATCTCGGGGAGAGTAAGCTGGTTTTACGACCTGAAAGGGCCTAGTTTGACCGTTGATACGGCGTGTTCGAGCTCGATGGTAGCATTTCACCTCGCAACTCAAAGCTTGAAGGCTAGGGAGAGCGATATGGTATGTCTGTCTCTAGTAGCTTCGGAAAAAGCTTCACTGATGAATTCTAGGCAATCGTCAGTGGGGTGAACGTCTTCGGTGGTCTCCACCACATCCTCGGAATGAGCTACTCGGGCTTCCTAGGCTCAGAAGGAAAGTGCTTCACCTTCGATCACCGGGCCAATGGCTATTCAAGAGGGGAGGGTGTTGGCACCGTCATTGTCAAATCTCTTGATAAAGCGCTCGCAGATGGCGACACCATCCGTGCAGTCGTTCGAGCCACAACGCTGAACCACGATGGTCGTACGCCAGGTCTTACCCACCCCAGCGGCGATGCACAGGTGCGCCTCATTAGAAGCGCCTACGAGTCAGCCGGATTGGACCCTGCCGAAACGCACTACGTGGAGTCTCATGGTACGGGAACGCCGGCGGGCGATCCGATTGAGGTACGATATATTGCGGAAGCATTCCAGTCGACCGAGAGAGATGAGCCTCTGTATATTGGAGCGCTGAAAACCAACATTGGCCACATTGAAGGTGGCTCTGGGATATCAGGTATCATAAAAGCAGTTCTAGTCCTCGAGGCTGGACTCATTCCCCCGAACGTCAACTTTGAAAAGGTGAATCCGCAGATCCACAGCGACAAATGGAACGTTCGCTTCCCACTGGAGGTCACTCCTTGGCCTGGCTCCGGGCCACGTCGTGCCTCTGTTAATTGCTTTGGTCTCAGCGGGACCAATGCCCATTGCATCCTGGAAGATGCTCATAGTTACCTCTCTCAGAGGGGTGTTTTGGGGCGTCATAAGACACAGGTGATCGGTCTGTCCGATAGAGAGAACAGAAACCCCTCTCAAGATTCAAAAGCTCCAAAGCTACTTCTGCTCTCCGGATTCGACCAGGGTGCACCAGAACGAAGTGTCAAAGAAATCGCCTCGTACCTGAGAAAGAGACAGGAATTAGAACCGAAAACGACTGCAGACGACATTCTTCTTGACGTTGCATACACCCTATCCGAGAAACGGTCTCGGTTTCGCTGGAACAGTTACATACTTGCCAACTCTACTGATGATCTCGTCACCCAGGTCGAGCGCGGAACGGGGTTGTCCCAACCGATTAATAACCAAAAGGCACCCCGAATCGGCTTTGTATTCACCGGCCAGGGGGCGCAATACCCCCAGATGGGCCAACAGCTTCTGCATTTTCCAATCTTTCGCAAGTCCATTGAGGCTGCATCTGACTATATGAAGCAGCTAGGGTCTACATTCTCATTACTCGGTAAGGCACCCGCCTGTATTCATGACGGTAGCTAACGGGAATGAATCAGACGAGATTCTCAAAGATCGAGCAGAATCGGAAATCGACATCGCAGCCATCTCCCATCCAGCCTGCACCGCTATCCAAATCGCAATGGTTGATCTTCTTCAGGGCTGGAACATCTCCCCTGTTGGTGTCACAGGGCATTCTTCCGGCGAGATCGCGGCCGCGTATTGCGCTGGGAGAATCTCTCGCGAAGCTGCATGGAATGCTGCGTATCACCGTGGACGGTTGACCTCCAATCCGTCTCGAAAAACCAAGGGTGCAATGCTGGCTGTCGGTCTTGAGATCGAAGCATTGCAACCCCTTGTGGATGTGGCCCACAAGAACATGTCTGAGCATCTTGTGATTGCGTGCTTCAATAGCCCGAAGAACAATACCGTTTCTGGAGATGAGGATATGATCATGGCTCTGCAGCAAATGCTCGGGGCAAACGGGGTGTTTGCGCGCCGGCTGAGGACCCCGAATGCCTATCACTCTCCCCATATGAAGGATATTGCGGATGAGTATTTGGCGGCTATGGGCAAGGCCCAAGACGGTCACAGGATCAGCTCCGCCGATCCAGTGCGCATGTTCTCCACTTCTACTGGGGAAGAGGTGACGGAGGAGTCACTCGAAAATGAGTTTTGGGTCAATAACCTCGTGTCAACGGTCAAATTCGCCACAGCAGTGGAGTCAATGTGCAGTGGTAATGACAGCTGCGCTCTTGATGCAGTCCTTGAGATTGGGCCACATGGCGCCCTTCAGAGTGCAGTGAAAGAAACACTGGCCGGGATTACTAGTGTCCCCTATCGAATGACGCTTAATCGCAACGACGACACTATCAAGACTTTGCTAGAAACTGTCGGATATTTTGCTGTTCGCGGGACTCGGGTTAACATGCTCGCGGTTAACTGCAGCTCGGAAACGGAAAGAAAGCCGGAATTCCTCGTCGACTTGCCTCCTTACCCCTTTAACCACACAGAAAGCGGCCTCTATGAGAGCCGATTAAGTCGGGCTATACGATTCCGCCAGTTCCCCCGTCATGATCTCCTAGGAGCCCCGAGCCCCGACTCGAATTTTCTGCGTTGGGGCTGGAAGCATTACCTCCGTGTGAGCGAGAATCCATGGCTGAAGGACCACGTGGTAGGTATATTCGATCTAAATTTGAAGATGAATCTAACGCCTGTAGATTGCGGATAACATTGTCTTCCCCGGAGCAGGATACCTGGTGATGGCGATTGAGGCCACCCGGCAGGTTATGAGCGGGTCTCTTGTTGGGTTCCGCATCCGAGATGTGAATCTGAAGGCGATGTTGATCGTCCCAGACAATAAAGAAGGAATCGAAACGTGTTTCTCTCTGGCTCCTGTGGATGAGTCGAATGTCTCGACTTCCGGTACGTGGAACAGATTCTCGGTGAGCTCGTATGACTTTGATCATGACGAATGGACTGAGAATTGTACTGGGTATATTGCTGCCGATGTGTCGACTCTTTCGAATCCCATCACCAATGGTCGTGAGGAGGCCATGCAATTGGCAGAATGGGGCCATGTGCAGGACCAGTGGAGTGCATGTCAGAGGCCAATGAACTTTAGCAGAGTGTGTGACAATCTGGACTCGGTTGGGATCAGGTTCGGTCCGCTCTTCCGCAATGTATCGGACGTCAAGACCGGTGGAAACAAGGACGGTGTCATGGCCGGTAGAATCACCGTCCCTGATATCGCTGCCGCCATGCCAAAAGGATACATGCATGCGCATCTCATCCATCCTGCCACGCTGGATGCCGCACTGCAAGCTGGGATTGCTGCCATTTGCGACTACAAAGGGACGGGTGTGCTGAAGCGAGGAAATGTTCCCAATTTCATCAAGGAAATGTGGATATCAGCTGCTGTTCCAGGCCAGGGAACCTTCGAGTGCTTTGGAAAGTCTTCCCTTCTGGCGCATGACACGTACACTTTTGATGCTCATCTCTGGGATGTGGACAGCAAAGCAGGCCTTCTTTCACTGAGCGGTGTTCGTCTTACACCATTCCAGGCCAAAGTTGGGGAGACTGAGGAGAAACAACTTTTTCACTCGATGGAGTGGGGAGCGGATGCCACCTTTGTGTCTGATTTATCATTTTCACCTGCACAAAGCCCGACCGATTACAGCAGCAACAAGGAATGGTTCGGTGAGCTTCAACTCGCCGCTGTGCTGCTCGCTAGCGATGCGCTGTCCCAGCTAGGACCTCAGCCACTCCAAATTCCCATGCCGGAGCACTACCAGCGCTTCTATGATCTGCTCAACAAAGCTGTCGCCGATGTATCCTCTGACTCCATCCCCGGTGTCAGTTCCGAAAAATGGAAGACATACTCTGCGGATGAGGAACTCAAGAGATCTCTCTACGAGCGTGTCGCTAAGCGCGACAACAATGGAGCGGTAATGATGCGCATGGGGTCAAACATTGCCTCCTTCCTGAGGCTAGAAACGGACCCGCTATATCTGATGTTCGGCCAGGACGATCTCATGACGAGATACTACGACGCTGACATGAAACTGGGGCCCATTCCAGAGCGCTTCGCGCAGTTAATGTCCATCATCCGCTACACGTACTCCAATCTCAAAATCCTCGAAGTCGGCGCCGGAACCGGCGGCTTCACAGTTCGACTCTTGCAATCCTTATGTCCTGTGACTGAAGACAGCGAGTCCAACTGCATCGCAACTTACGAGTTCACCGACGTGTCTCCAAGCTTTTTCGAAAAAGCCAAAAGTCGTCTAGCAGACTGGAGCCACCTTCTCGATTACAAAAAGCTGGATCTTGGCGCCGATCCCATCTCCCAGGGATTCATGCCAGAGTCATATGACATGATCGTCGCCAGCAATGTTCTTCATGCAACGCCAGATCTCCTTCAGACTATGGAAAATATGCGTTCGCTGCTGAAACCGAGAGGGAGGATTCTGTTCCTGGAAGGCGTCCGACAGGACACGCTGTACAACAATATCTCGTTCAGTGCACTCCCGGGATGGTGGCTGGGTAAAGAGCCCTTCCGCCAATGGTGTCCGTGTGTGTCGACAGATAAATGGCAGGAGTTGCTGTGTGAGTCTGGGTTCTCGGGTCTGGATGTTGCTATTCCGAGCTCGGAGTATCCGGAGTTTACGAAGATTAGTATTATGCTTTCTACTGCTGTTCAGGCTGCAAGAGAAGGGCCTGGTCGCAGGGTGTTTGTTGTTTCCCCTGACTCACAAAATGGTGTGGACAAGACGTTACTTGGAGATCTCACGACGATGGATATCGGGGAGTGTGCCATTATACATCCTCAAGATCTTGAAGAGACGGACCTCCGAGATGCCATTTGTATATCCCTGCTGGAGCTGCACACTCCTATTCTGGACAGCCTAGATGAGGCCACCTTCCTGCAGGTGAAACACATGCTCACTGCATGCAACCGAGTGCTCTGGGTCACTGGGTCTGGAGATCCAAAATACGACATGGCCACCGGTCTAATCCGGACGATCAGATGGGAGCGTGATTCTGATGATCTCAATCTGATAACACTGGCGGTTGACTCGGAAACTAGCCTGGCTGAAACAAGTCAAGCCATATCGAAGATCTTCTCCCACCAGTTCCTCCACACGGGCGAAGCGCCAGACGGAAACTCGGAGTACCGGCTTCAAAACGGCCAGATCCAGACTAATAGAGTCGTTGCGAACACTGGTGCGTGCGATACAATTGACTCGCAATTCACAGAACCCGATGCACAGCCCGTGGGATGGAAGGAAATTGGACGCCCCGTGAAGCTCCAGATTGGACAACCAGGCACACTGGATAGCCTGTACTGGGTGACCGATACCGACGCATCGCAGCCCTTGAACCCAACCGAGGTTGAAATCGAGGTCCAGGCTGTCGGGATGAACTTCCGCGACCTGCTGACTGTCATGGGAGAACTCCCTCAATCTAGCATTGGCGGGGAGGCTGCTGGTGTTGTTACACGACTCGGAGCAGATGTCGCCAAACTGCAAATCGGAGACCGGGTTGCGTATTTCGGTGACCCTGGCCACGTGGGAACGTTCCGAACCCTAGGACGAGCAGACCAGGATCTGGTGGTGCGGATTCCGGATGCGTTCAGTTTCGAGCAAGCGGCCAGCATGCCGGTTATCTACACTACCGTCATCTACTCGCTGAAATCGATCGCTCGGTTGGCTGAGGGCGAATCGATTCTCATCCATGCAGCAGCAGGTGGCGTTGGTCAGGCGGCAATCCAATACGCTCAGCTACTCGGAGCAGAGGTATTCGCAACTGTCTCAACGGTCGAGAAGAAGCAGCTCCTGATGACCAAATATGCCATCCCAGAGGACCATATCTTCTCCAGTCGGGATCTATCCTTTGTGACGGGCGTGAAGAAAATGGCCCCAGCCGGAGTCGACGTGATTCTCAACTCCCTGGCCGGGGAAGCGTTGCGGCAGTCATGGGACTGCATCGCACCCTTTGGACGCTTCATCGAAATCGGCAAGCGTGATATCCAGACTGGAGGGAAGCTCGACATGACCACATTCTTGAAGAACGCCATGTTTGCCAGCGTAGACCTCCTCACTGTCGCAAAGCACCGGCCCAAGATAGTTCGCAACCTCCTCCAGGACATGGTGCAGCTGTGGCAAGACAACAAGATCAGCGAACCTCACCCAACCCCCGTCCTATCCTACGGCCAGCTACACACCGGCCTCCGCTCCCTCCAAATGGGCCAAAGCACAGGCAAAATCATCTGTACCCCACAAAGCGACGCAGTCCCCGTCCTCCCCGAGCCCTCATCCCCCCACCACCTCGACCCCAACGCCTCCTACATCCTCGCCGGCGGACTCGGCGGCATCGGCCGCAGCATCGCGCACTGGATGGCCTCCCGGGGCGCCAAACACCTCATCTTCCTCAGCCGATCCCACCACCTCACCCCCTCCGCCTCCGCCACCCTCTCCACCCTCTCCACCACCGGCTGCCAAACCGCCGTCTTCTGCTGCGACATCTCCAACTCCACGCGCCTCAGCGCCATCATCAACCAAATCCAATCCACCCACCCCCCAATCCGCGGCTGCATCAACTGCTCCGTCGCCTGGGCCGACAGCATCTTCGAAAACATGTCCCATGCCCACTGGCAAGCCTCCCTGGGCCCCAAAGTCCACGGCTCCTGGAACCTGCACTCCCTCCTCCAATCCCAAGACCTGCAGTTCTTCACCATGCTCTCCTCCGTCGCCGGCATCATCGGAAACCGCAGCCAAGCAAACTATAACGCCGGCAATACCTTTGAAGACGCCCTCGCTCGCTACCGCACCGCCCACGGCCTCCCGGGAACAAGCATCGACCTTGGCGCCGTCATCTCTGTGGGCTTCATGGCCGAGAACAGGGAATATGTCCGGCATACCCTCAAAATCGTGACTCATCATCGCGAAGACCAAATGCTCGCTATACTTGACTATGTCCTCGACCCACGCCATGCCCAATCCCAATTAATCTGCGGCCTCGTTACCCCATCCGCCTATGATAAGAAACGGACCCCGCCCCCAAAACACCTCCAATACCCCATGTTCATGCACCTCCGCGGCCACACTTTGCAATCTGGCCCGCAGGGAGAGAAAGCAGAGCAACACCACGTTCAGGCCCTGTTGGCTGCGTCTCGCACGGAAGAGGAGGCGGTGAGGGTGGTGTTGAATGGGATTAGGAAGAAGTTGGCTTCGATTTTGGGCGTCAGTGAGGAGGATATTGATCCGGAACGGTCGATTAGGGATAATGGGGTGGATTCGTTGATTGAGATGGAGTTTAGGACTTGGGTGGGGAAGGAGTTGGGGTGTGTGTTGAGGAAGGGGTATGTGGGAGAGAGGAGTGTGCGGGAGTTGAGTGGGAAGGTTGTTAAGGGGAGTGCGTTTGTTAGGTTGGAGAGATAGAGTTGGGGTTTGTTTGGATGGGATTTGGGGGATGTGGATTGGTGGGGGGAGGAGACTGGTTAGTTTGGGTGATTGGGTTGAATATATGGTTCCAGTTGGTATTGGAGGTTGTCTGTAGGAAAGTACAATATAGTAGCTGGTGCAATATGTATGTAGTCTTCTAAACTATACATCCGATCTCTGTTCTACATATGAAGACCACCAGCCCTATTCGGCTCAAGAAATAACCTCGGTCACTCACAAGATCTGAGATGTTTGTACCATTCCCCATCTCACACCTTTTCTTATGTATACACACACACACACACACACACACGCTAACCATGATCTATCTTCTATTGATATATCCCGTTTATCAAATACAACACAACACACCTCCACCTCTATCACCGACTGATACTATATCCACTCCATCCCCCACATCTCCTCTAAAACAATTTAATCCTCCGTCTACTCTCCACCCTCACCCTCACCCACTTCTCATCCCTGTCCCCGTACAATCCTAGATAATCTACCTACTTCCTCTTCCCCTCTCCCCCAGTCTCAGTCTCGCCAACCCCATCCCCCAACACCTTCCCCACAACCGGCAACGGCCACGCCAACTTCTCCACCGAATCCCGTTCCACCTCGCCAGAGGTAATCAAATCGATGATCGCCACGGCAATGTAGCCTCCGATGGCGGTGAAGACGTGCCACCTGCGTATTCTTAGCAATTCCTGATTTTTTTTTTCTTTTTTTAAAAAAAAAGAATAGGTGAAGGAGGGATAGGGGAGATTGATATCGGAGAAGGAGATGGAAAGAGGGGGGGATTGGGGGACTGGGGGAGGGGGACATACCAGCCATGCAACTCGAATAAAAACCCCACTGGCAAAGCCACTACCTCTCGAGCACTAAGCAACACCCCGCAGGCGAATTCGTCGATCAGCCAGACGAAGTACCCGAAGGCGAAACTTGCTGTTTATTCTCATTCATTAATTACCCATCCATGCAAGAAACAAACTCGACATATCAAAAAAAGAAGGAAAGAAAGAAAGGAAAAGATAATACTGACCAACCCCAAAAAGCGCAACCCTACTCACTCCTCCCCTCACCTTCTGATCCCGAATCTCTCGGGGAATGATTCGTAACGTACGAATAGTAATCACCAACACGGCAGTCCCAAAACTCACCGCATGAAGCAAGAACTCGTCCATGACCATGTGCACGACCATGACGATGGTGAAGAGAATCGACAGGATGCTGCCTGCTGCTTTGGTGTATTGGGGTGTGGCTTGAAAGGATAAGATGCGGTACAGCAGGGGGGTGGTTAGGAGGTGCATTGAGAGTTCATCCGCTTTCTCATATTAATACATATTCATAGTAATTGTAGTGTTTTGGTTGTTTTGGGGGGGGGGACATACACATCTGAGTATGATATTTCAAAGTCATGTGATAGCCCGCGGAACAAACACCCACGCCAATAAGCCCGCAGTAAGGGATGGAGCGGGGGCCGGATTGCCCTCTTTTGTGGAGTTGGTGGAGGCCATACAGACCATAGACAACTATTCCATTATTCCATTATGTATATTTCACGATGAAGAATCAGGGATAAGGCATACTGTAAACAAAGCTACTCAGCGTGTTGATAAACTCGGCCACGTAGCGAGTGATCGCGTAGTCCTGAGTGGATTAGCTAGGCCGGGGGAAGAGACCAGGTTGTGTACTTCTTCGCAAAAGCTGGGTTGGTCAGTTTGTTGTCGTATTATGGGGCAATTCATGCAGGACATACTTCAGGTACGAGGTCGGGGCACCCCAGAAGGGCGCGGGGGATACCATGGTGACTGTTCCTGGGGGAGTTGGGGAAGACAGATGGCCGGCCCGGTCGGGACTTGGCGCGGGTTTAAATAGCAACACCGCTGGCTGCCCCGTCGGGCTCCACCGGACCCACTATGGCGGTGCTGTGGCTGCCTCGAACTCACGATTTGAGATGGATGGCTGATAGGTCGTAGCAGGGTTGGGCGAATTGACGTTGAGCTATCTAATTTTTTTGAGACATGGACAAACTACAGGTATTGGAGCTTTTACTGCCCCTGGAGAAAGGTTCGAGCCGTGTGATTGATTATCCGAGGGTTCCGGCTGGCACGGGCGGTTTTATATATCTGGCCTGCTCCGAGACCTTTGCCGGGATTTAGAAACGAAGACCTAATCATTGATAACAATAAAATATAGATCATACCACAGTCAATTGTTCGAGGCAACAACCGGAATCACGGGAATAGAGAAAACGTACCTGATCCCATAATAAAATAAACCCCCTATGCTGATCCTCTGATCACAGCACATGAAAAAAAGCATCCTTGCCATAACCAAGCAGAACAGATAGGCTCACCATCTCAGTCGGAGTGTCGGCATCGTAGCAACCCGCCGAGTCGTCCCTCCATACCACGAGTCAATCTGCACCCGCTTACGATGCGCTTGCTCCCACAACTCCTCGGCCGTATACCCATACCAATTCCTCCATTCCGTCCACGTCACCTCGCCTTGCGGCTGCGCGCGCAGAAACTCAATCGCCTCCTCATTGATTACCCGCGCGCTAGCTAGATAATGCAACGGGGTATTCAAGTCGGTATCATACGCTGCAACCGACTGCGTGCCGGATGCGACAAGGTATTGGATTAGTTCCAGCTGCGGGGAAAGTTCTGCCTCGCATTCAGCCATGGTTGTGGGAGCGGATGAATAATGGCATCGCATGGCGCGGATCGACTCTTGGACTTTGGATGCGTACCTTTGGATGAGCGTCGGCAGGCAGGCGATGTGCAGGAGCGTGTGGCCGTAAGCGGTGGTGTCTGCGTGAGAGAGGGGGGCAATGCGCTCAACGCGTTGGAGAGCCGCGAGCGAATGAGCCGTGGCGATATGGAGAATGTGGACGAGCATGAATGGCGAACGGAGGTCGAAGTCAATCCGGGGATCTCGAGCAAGGATGGCATATGCTGCTTCATTCCAGGGTTTATTGTTCCTGTTCAGGAAGGTTGCCATGAGTGGTGTAATACTCTTGCGCACGTCACCAAGGGGAAGAGTGTTTGGACTGAATTCCCGGGCAAGAAGATGACTTAGCATGGCGTTATTGTCACTAGCAATAGCCTTGTGGACGGGCGACGAGAAAGCCAGGGCTGAAGGTGTAGGCGGTTCCGGTATTTCTCTCATAGGGGGATCAGCTATCCAAAAGGAACAATCAGAGTTACTTGCGAGGAGACGGTCGACAATGGCAGTTGAGTCTAGCCGGGCTGCAACAAGCAATGGATGGATGGGTTCTTGTCCCTGGAAATTGACCCCAGGCGAGCTTTGGGTCCAGAATTCCTCCCCCCCCCAACGGTCTTCGACCTCCTCCTCCGTGATGTAAGCTGTCTGGGCAGGATTGCTATCCGCACGTATGGCAGCAAGGAGATCTGCGCGGCGAGGGATGTTGATATCCTGTTCCTTGGGACGGAATCGCAGAAAAAAGCCCTGGACCATTTCGTAACTAGAGAGGTGAAATCCATCGGGGTTGGCCCCTCGGGTCAGAAGAAAATCAACATCCCCGAGGTATTGGCCCCTGATGGCGTCCAGCAGCTCTGACCCAATTTCAAAGTCCATGGGATATACTCGGTTAACCTAGGGTGAGGGGAGCAGACAAGGTAGTGACAGAGCAGGGGAAGGGCTCCTTATATAGCCGCGGGGACAGCTTCCACGCTAACCCCGCTAGCAAGGATGTTATCAACGCCGCTGCTTGGCACGGATCCTGCATGGTATGTTATCGGACAGATGCCCGGGCGGATGCCGACATAGTTATTGGTGACCTCTTCACGTGGAGAGTGGCAAAAATGAGGGGTCTTGAGCTGTGGCTGTACAACCAGCATGCCGTTCACAACGAGGGAGCTGGGAAATAAGATGTTAGATTTTGTAATTGGGACTTACATACGTGAATGTACACAACGCTGCACTTGAGTGAATCATATTCAGGATGTGCGGTGTGGACGCATCAATAACACCCTTTATACGAATGCCACATGTTACTGCCCCATCAAACCCACGTATCCCACGCCAGCCCATCCCGCACAAAGCCATTCCCTCCATTTTCATCATGTACATCGAACTGCGGTCCCTCTGCCTTAAGCAAATACCCACGTGCGCACTCCTCAAATCTGACCTGAGTCGTCTGCTCGACCTCGTAAAAGTTATCGTAACGCGCATGTAACGCGTCTTTCAGTGTGGTGACGTCTCCGCCCGGATGCAGGGCCCTCCAGGGCTTGATGCATACTTGGCCTTTACAGGATTTTAGGACAAAGAGGAGGGAGTCGATGCGAGGGACAACTTTTGAGAGGGGGTTGTTTAAGATGATGTGGGGAGTGGGTTCGATATCGGTGGTGTCGGTTGAGAGGAGGTTGTGGAGTTGGTGGGGGTCACTCTGGTTATTGTTAGATCATGGATAAAAGGAAGGGGAAGGGTAGGTACGGTCATATCGTAGAGCTCGTGCTCGTTGTTGCACCAAACTGAATAGTACAGGTTATATCCCTTCCCTTTGATTCGGAGGGCTTTGTAGGTGTTGTTGTATGCGGATAGGTCGACTGTAATATCTTGTGAGAGTGGTGAAGAAAGATGAAGAAAGGGACAATGTACAGTCATATATTCCCTCTCCTGCTGCAAACCCCCAATATTCCACCGTCACATGTTCCTGTCTCTCATCCTGTGCGGCCTCGATCTGCCCCGGCGTCAGAGGAATCGGGTCTCCGTCAAAGTCATCTCGGAGTGGGATGTCCAGTAACTGAAGGAAGGTGGGAGCTAGATCAGTATGCGTAGTGACGATATCCGTGGATGCATTTTCAGCAATACCGGGCCCGCCAACGATCAAAGGGACGTTGATATCCTCCTCGTATCCGCACGACTTGCCCGGTTGGAGTCGGTGCTGGCCAATATGGTAGCCGTTATCGCTGCTATAGACAATATATGTGTTTTCCAGGAGGTTGTATTGATGCAGGCGCGTGAAGATACCATCGACCAGCTCGTCGACGGCTTGGAGCGCACGCAGACGCGTGCGGTAAAATTGATCGTTGTACTCGACGTTCGTGTTGTTTTGGCGCTTCAGGGTCTTGATCCAATTGGCCCCGGACGGGTATTCTGGGTTGAAGGATGGGGTGCGAGGAACTTGGATGTCCGGGAATAGATGTTCGTGTCGCTTTGCAGGGATGGGCGCACTGAAGCTAAAGACGGGATTGTCGTCGAGCCCGGTTCCGTTCATGAAGACGTTGCAGTGGGGCGCGATGGGGGCGACGGTGAGGAAGAAAGGTTTTTGAGCAGCAACGGCTTCATCGAGGAGACGATATGCCTTTTGCGCGAGCACGTCCGTGCTGTACTCTCCTTCATAGCTCCGGGGTGGTTCGCGGTCTCGTTGAAAGGTGCTGTTGAGGTAGTCATATGCGAATGGGTCCAGGAGAAAGTCCTGCACCATGTCAATGTTAGGACAATGTCTGTAATGCTACGGCAACTGACGTGGCCCGTAAATCCGGCTGGGAACGGCGCATTATAGTTGTCGACGGTGTGAACGTTGAACAGTTTGCCAGTGTAATAAGTGTTTACTGCGCTTCCTGCAGCCACACAGGAAGGTAGTTCTCGTTGAACCCTTGTGATATGAACTTGGGATATCCGCCTGCGCCGTTAGCAAGTATCTAATATGCCACTGACTGTTTGGGCCCACCATATGGAGGATTGACGTCAGTGACGTTGGTGTTGTGTGCCAGCTTCCCCGTCCATAGCGTCACTCGCGATGGACAACAGACGCTGGTCGTGCAGTAATGGCTGCGATAATGAGTTCCCTTGTTGAGAAGGTGTTTTTTGACATGGGGCATGTAGTCCAGGGAATTGAGATGAGCGTCCTGATCGTCGGTCAGGATAAAGATAACGTTGGGTCTGGGAGGTGCAGCAAGTGGCTGTTGTGACACTAGCGATTTGGTGGCGGCAATGCCGGCCAGCATGAACAGCCACGCCAGGCTACGCATATTGATGTATCATGAGAAATGGATGTCAAATTATGGACGGTGTGGGCAGCCAAGTCTCGGGTGCTGGGGATTGCTTATTAACCCCGCATATAACGCAATCCTATTTAGCCGAAAGCATACGTCAGCTTGCAGGTTCAAGCGTACATATAGAAAAGGCAATGCGAAAAGCCAAGGGCAAAATTTTGGGATTCGCCGATAGCAGCCCACCCAACTACTAGGCTCTGGGTCGCCTTCAATTAATACATACTTGGACCCATTAAGGTGAATAATGAGGGTGAACACCAGTAATGCAAACTCTCTAATATAAGCGTTGCTTGCAAAATAATGATGCTGTTCATCCTTTTTGTTTTTAAAAAAAAAAAGAAAAAGAAAAGACACAAGAAAGAATAACAAAAAAGAGGAGAAGAAGAAAAAAAAGGAAAGAAAATACAAAAGAAAATCATAACCCTCTATAACCTTTTAGTGTACATGAACAATCACCCGTTTCCCTTATAAGATAATATATTTCATCGTCCGGTTATAAAGGACTTAACGTCGCTCTGCACAAGAAACTTCACGAAATATAAAACATTAGAAGATTTATACACGGTATCAGCTAACAGTCAATGCAGGCACAGCCTGGTGACCACGATTAGCAAGCAGAGGAAAATTGCAAGACTATTGACTAGAGTTAGTATCGCTTTTTACTTCCCAGCCATCAAAGAGACTCTAGGTCAAGCCATACCTTTTACATGTCTCTAATTTTGATCTCAATTCATAACCGATACATGCGCTCCACTCAGGAATTGCACTCTCAAGACGGTCCAGGACTTGATACCAGGAAATTATAGAGCTGAGAAAGCTCCTCCAATAATCGGATCTGTTCGTGAGCTACCCTATCGATATCATTTAGGGCCGGTAGCAGGGTAAAGTCGTTCAGGCATTCCTCTTCCTTGTATGCGGATATCTGGTGAGATGTTCGCTCTATTAAAAACACGATACTGTCGCAGATATCTGCAATCTATATTCTTTTAGCAGCGCTCCGACGAGGCGGCAGAGATATACCTTAACAAGGAGGAACCTATCCTGTTATTTTGAGTGGCTGAATGGCCAGACATAGGAGAGGGATGTTCCAAATACATGACTGACGTAAATAAATGGTATAATTAGCAATGGTGGCCTCGAAAAAATCCAAGTGAGGTACCAATGATATGTTCTGTTCCCAAGCATCCATGTTGTGGTAAAAATACAGGGGAGCACGCGCTCTTAAGCAATATGTATTAAGGCTACTCGTGCCCTTCAGGATGTGACTCCCAATCCCTTCCGGCCGAAGGAAGGGATTTCTGCGGCCGGTTGATCCTACGTCTCATGCGAGCGATGCGAATGTATGTGACAGGGCACCAGAATACACAGTATGTAAGGAATGCACAATAGATAGCGGCAGCTCGACTGTCGTGTTACAAAGGTGTAGGAAACTACATGTGCGGACTATTCAGCCCTATATAATCCACTATAATTCTTATATATGCATATCATCATCAAGCTTTCTGGCCCGTGAATTTAGTTTCTTGCCGCCGTATAATGTCGGCTGTATGTTGCGATACGTCAAGAAATCAAGGAAATAAATATCCCACAAACTAGTCGAGATGAAGAAAAGGATCAGCAATTACACCTCCTCATTCCAATTTATGCAGCGGTATGCGAGATCCCTCGTCACATAAATAATCGGCTTGGCGATACCGCAGCCTGCGCTCCTATTGGCGGAAGACCCTATCCGTCCAATGATGCCTTGCATCGACGATCAGCGATCAACAGTTCTTTGGGGGCGGGTATGCCCGTTCCACCGTTATATCACAGGTCCCCTTCATCCTAAATCACAACGCTGGAAATCCTCCAACGTGATTGATAGGGGAATACACACAGGGATGAGTATTCTAGTTGACCCCTGCGGGCATGTCTGACATGAACTACTCTGCATGATCTGTACACCCATCAACCCCTCCAGGTCTTGCAGCCTGACTATGATGTGGACTGGATCGAGCTGTATCTCTGGTCGATGGATTGATGTTCTAGACCCCAACAGCGCTAGCACTAGAGTGGTGAGGAATGCCGGTTTTCCTTTTCTCCTTCTTCGCCTGCATCTTCGGATATAGTTATCACGAGAACCATTATATGTGGTAAACAAAGCGCCAATTTCCACTCATTCAAATCGCCAACCTGCAAAAATAAAAGAGAGAAAAATCCAAATTATTGCTTTCCGCTCCTGTGTATGTGACCTCTTCCACCGATCCCTCCATGGTACCTATCCCAATCTTTCCGATGTCTACAAAAATTCGCCTAGCTCGCACCAGGGCAAAGATAATGGCCTTTCTGGGCTACAACCGTCGGAAACACATACAACTACAGGCAGGGGATTCAGATGGAGGAGCTTCGAAGCGCTGCTTCATCCTCGAGTTACCCGCAGAGCTACTATTCCAGATCATTGGTTACCTTTCTATGCTACCAGAAGCATGTCTCGCGCTGACCTGCAAGCGACTATTCTCAATATGTGCGATCATCCTGGATTCGACACCATTGCGTTTCCCCCATGATATTGCACCCCGATTCCACCACAACGAGACTAATTACAACTTTCTGACCCCTTGATGGCGGTCCGTCAAGTTACTCGAAGACAAAAGGTGGCAGGCTTGTTCGGTATGCTTAAAGTTGCATCCACGGGCTTCTTTCGCATCGAAGGAATTGAGACGCAAAGCCGAAGAACGTTCTTGTGATCTTGGCAACCTTGGAGGTCTTATCGATCTATGTCCATGCAAGAAGTTGACCTTCCGGGATACAACAGATCTTATTAATCTTTTGAAGGTGTGACAACGCTCTACAGCGGCTCTGAGAACCCACTTCGCGTTCCGCGCTGAGGAGCACTTTTCCTGGCATTCTTGCACTCATAGCTATGGAACAACTCAACTGAAGATTGAGCTTTTCCCGGAACTAGACGAAGCGGATCAGCTCAAAATTAGGACCTCATATCAACTATGTGTCGAGCCAGGGCAATTGGGAAAAGATGGCCACTTGACCTGGCGCCTTGGGTGCGCACACCTATCCATTGACTTATGGTTGGCTGTCGTCTGTCAGTCGAGTGCATTGAGTTTCTATGACAGCTCATGCCGATCATGCACGCAGATGCACACCTGCAGCATCTGCAATACAAAGCTGGCTTTTCCTCGCAGACGCCCAGTTCGTGTAAAGACGGAGCCGTGGAAGGATCTATATTCTTTCTGGACTGAAAGATGTTTGGGCGGAGCATCACCTGTTCCAGACCATGCGTGGATAGTTCAGCGGATTCATCCTGCACAATTCCGGAAGGACGAAAGGGACGGCGGTGAGCTCAGCCCTTGGACTGTTCCTAAGCACTAGTCACCCATTCATCTCCATGGCTATTGATGTTTGGTGATTGCACCCTTTTTAGGAAACTCGCACACTGAGCAAACTTGGCGGCGCCTGTCATTTGCATTACAGATGACTATTATGCTCATGAGGCTAAGTTAAATGCTACCGGACTGTTTGTCGGGGGGGTATGAATGTCGTTAATTTCGCACGGCTCTGATACCCTACTGTCAGTCTTAAACTGTAACTACCTTGACTTGGTAGCATTGTGTGTCAATTGCCATAACAAGTCATCCGAGCATTATATTCTCCCTTCCTATCGGTCCATTTTCTTTTTTCTTTCGGGGATGATAAACGACACGCATAGTCACCAATTTCTGCCTGCCACATTCAGTCTCACGTATCCGGCTTCTTCGGACCCTCCGCATCAAGACATGGTCTCGAAAGGACAACACGTGAATGATTACTACCGATTCACGAAGGTTTGAATGACAGGTATTCAAGCGGGGGCTGACGGGCCGGAATTAACTGCGGGGGGGAATGCTACCCAATGTCAGATCACCCCACGAAGTGGGTGATCTGGCTAGGACTCGTCCTTTTGGCCGACCTGTTTGCCTAATTGTCAGCCAAGACCCACATTCTATTGCGACAGTGAGAATAGCTTATACCTATATCCACATATCGTACTTTGGTTGGTAAGATAAGGGTGCCAATGGGCACGCATTCGTTCGTGCCTCTGGACAAAATCGGATTAGGTTTCCGAGAAAATGTCAGTTCATAGGGATAATAGTACGCCATTTTAATGGTCGAAGTTTGGTCGATCCAATAGTCATCTTTCCCTCCCATAAGCTATCCCTCCAGTTCGTTTGGGCACCTGGTCTGGTGACTACATTCCATCGGCCGAAAGTCGCATGCGAGGGACGTAACCTTTTTTTACTTTTCTTATTATTTGTCATTTCCTTTTTCTTTATTTATTTACTTATTTCCACGCTTGAGGTACGTGGTAGTCATCCTGTCATAGACGTGGCTCGGCGGAACCGTGTGTCAACTTACAAACACAGTGGGCTGAATTACGGAAGGCTTTATGAATTTAGCTTGGATTTTCTCAGGGGCGAAATTGAAAGGGGTATATTGTTGATAGGAAGGCAATGGCTGTGAAGTGGCCTGACTCTGTTGCTCTTCTCTAACAAGATATCTACCCCCACGCCTTCTTCGAGTTAAGCCACAATCCGCAGTAGCCAATTAGTTTCGAAACTTGTTGAAGTAGCCTAACGGGATGATGGATCCGATGGTGGCTTGGACGCAAAAGAACAGTGAGCCTAACCTAGTGCCATTTGTGTAAGTTGTTGTTAGTTACGTGTTGGTCAGCTCTCATAAGGTAGCAGTACCTTGCGTGCCCCAGGGTTCGTGTGTGTACGTATATTAACAATAATATGGAAGATCCCCACAGCTGCCTTGGTCAATTCTCGAGATTTGAGTCATTTATCTTCGTTGTTCAATGATTCGTGAGGTAGTGCACAATGACTCGAGACCATCAACACACCGAGTACAGTCTAACCCTTGAAATACCACCACCGCCTACCATCTTTTCGGAAACTGTCTTCCCCTTGCCAGTGATAGTCGCCATCTCAACCCCCGATATAACCAAAGGCAGGGCTCGGCAATACTTAGTTGCCCATGCATCGCTCAGGAATCACACCGGATCCTCCCCGGTTCCAGTCCTGAGGGGAAATCTCACATCGTGCGTGGCCTGCTTTGACAGCAATAGCAATACCGGGTACGCCGTGTTTAGCGGTTTGAAAATTACCGAGCCCAGGCAATATATGCTGCGTATTCTACTCGGGGCTGCGACACCAAGTGGGGTTATTATCCGGCAATATGTCGACTCGGAAGTATTTCAGGTCCAGGAAAACTCTCCAACGCGTCATCGTCCGAGTATTTATGCCTATCTTTGCAGGAGGTCCTCCAGGCTGATTTCTCCGTAGCGCCAGCACATATGGCGGTATTGACACGCTTAATAGCCAAAGGTCTCGATATGGAAATTGCAGATGTCGCTGCATTTCACCTTGGGGATTCGCCAATGTTATCCAGGAAATAATGTCAGCCTATGCCGCTGGTCAATATCATCAAACTGCTGTCCGTCTGTTTATGTAGGAAGCCAGGTTGCCATGGAGGATGGAAAAGATCTGAGTCTTAGTTTCGGCAAGAGCTCCGTACATAGAAGCGATCTGGGTCTGGGTAGAAACGATGTCAGCTGAGTCATAATAGCTAACTCAGTATATAATTTCGAGGGGGCAATTTGAAGACTGGTAGGCAGGAAATGCGATGAGAGCAATAAGCATGGCAGAAACACAGTACGTCATATCACGACGATTGTTGTTTTAAAACCAGCTGTCCAAATACTGTTTGAAGCTCAATTGCACTCAGAGATCCCGGTGTGCTAAATGCGAGGGCGGAACACGCTGGCGAGGTAAAATGGGGGTGTGCAATGACAGGCTACGTGAAGGTGACCGATATGAGAAGCTATCCCGGGGATATGGGCTCCTGTGGTCGTCATCGGTATCGGCTCTCGCTCACGATGATATAGCCTTGCGGCCTGTCTCTCCCTTATCCTGACTGTATGTGTTCGTGGGGTTTGCCGGGTGGCTGTGCTCTCCTATAAGCGGGATGGCCTTGAGAGTTTATTCGAAGTTCATGATGGAGGAATTTCGCAGAGTGGGTGTAGAGAGGAACCAGGATTGCGTAGACAAAAGCGATGTTGGTGATGGTCTTAGCGGTGGTGTTTTCTGGCGGGTTTGCATCGCCAGTGTGGGATTAAGCGAGGGATTCGAAATCAGTAGAAAGGCAATTGGAATCACCATAAGATAGGTCACAAGAAACTCGTCCGGTAAAGATTGACAGGCCTTCCTGGGCACATACGCTGACGGAGCGCCCATCGAGCTAGCTTTGATGTCTTCCTCTCTAGCCAGGGCACAGGGGATCACACATCCAACATCCCAGGATGAGTCATCACGGTCACATGTCTGCATTGTCTCTTCGTCATTGAACCACGGCTACGAATAGTGAAACCTAGTCTTTCCAGGGCTCCACTCCAGACCGTGTGTCTTTTGCTTGGGATGCACCAGCTAAGAATGGCATGGGAAAGAGCTATGCCATCTCCATTAGTTGGTCACTGACTAGAATGAAATCTGTGGATCATACCGGGACTATATTGGGGATGTTCAACATGCGCTGGAGACTCGACTCTGTGCAGACGGCTACTTCCTTGTAGTGAAAACCATGGGTACCCCCTCTGGCCACATATTCTACAATTCCCCGAGTTCGATCTGCCGCCACCTCCCCGATTGTTCATATTCTATCGCGGTATTGCATTTACGAGTAAACTCAATCAAAACTTTCTTTATAGTTTCAACCAGTGACTAAGCCGTCATCGAGTGTAATAAAGAGCCAAAAGAAGCAATACAGAAGATTCTACCACGACCTCTACCACTGGCCTTGGGGAATGATAAAGTTTTTGTCTAGCCGGCGGGAAGAATATCCTCGGGTCATTGATAGGGCTAATCCCGGGGGACTCCGCGTTGCAACGTAGGCAACCAGCGTACACCCTAGGATGGGTTACGGCGTACGGAGTACACGCTTCTGAATGGTGCGTCTATATCCCGTTGCAGTGGCTAGTCCCTACGCAGAAAGGTATGTAGAACGTGACCTCCTTCCACTGGAAGACCACCCACCCAAGACCTGGTCCAAAGGGGTACGATATCAATGACCCCGGCCAGGGGATTGGTGGCTGGTTTCGGCCGCCAATCCACCCTCTCGGCCGGCGGTCGGACCACATCGGTGAATGCACCAGGCCCCACTGCTGAGATCGGGCGAATCTGGTGGTTGATAGAGAGGGATACTGTGTATCAACTATCAAGCCCTACCACAACCCTTGCCACCCTACAGGGCTACTACTTAAGTACCACTCTATCCTTTGGCAATGGCAAGGGTGGCTGTGCCTACGCTGACCTAGTTAAGAGGTTCAATACGGAATACTGTAGTCTAAGAATCAAGAGCCAAAAATCCCGGAATTCTTTTCCACAGGTTTCTCACCGATTCCTGGTAAGACATGCATTGCTGTGCAGATCCTTTCCGGATGACTAATTGTGGCGTCGGTTTGGTGCAGCTGAGTCCAATTTTCGAGAATGAACAATCTCCAAGGGACAGTCCCGACAGGACGCTGTAGCCTTCCTGAATGAAGTTCATCTATCCTTGCAGAACTTCCGGGGTTTGGTGCCTGTGATAAAGGCCATCTTGTCGAAGCATTAGCTGTCCTTGAAGCTGTTGGATGAGAAGCCTTGACGTTCTTGATTAAGTGAGGCTACGGATCCTAGCTAAGGGGCCGAGGGTCAGATGACTTGATTAGTCATCTAACACCCCCCGGGCCCGAGGACCCGTAGAAAGGCTAATATAAAGCTGTTTAAAAAAATATATATAAAGTATATATTATTAAACTAATTATATTTAGTTCCTCATCCCAATAAGATTCTTAAACTGTGAGAATATTATTTTATCTAATAACTTAATAAAGCTATTTATTATTTACTCTATAATAATTATATAAACTAGGTTAATGTTACCAGACACTAGTTACTTTTATATAAAATAAAATTTAATATTAATATATTTAGTCTAAGTATAATATTCCAGATTTCTAGCTAATATAATAACCCCCTAATTATCTACTAGAATAGTAAAAGACTTAAGTAATAATATAGTTATAGTATTAAAATAGTTAATATCAAGTTCAGAAAATAATAATTATAGTTAAAATAATTCCTATATAGTGATTGCTTGAGCAACGTATTTAGCTTTAATAAAGAATAATATAATAATAATTTATTACTTTAAAAACTAAAATATTATATTATTAGTAAAAGTGTAAATGTAGTTACTAGTAAATTTAATATCTTATTTATAAAGACTAGTCTAATTAATATTATAATAGCTAATTAGGCCAGGGCCTTAGTAAATATAAAAGATATAATAATCTAAAGTTCTTATAAAATATTAGAAAACGCGTAGAACAGTAGTAAAGTATTTTTTAAAAAAATTAATAAAATAACAAGCTAATTTATATATAATAAAAATAATATTAGAACATATTTTTATAATTATTTAAATCAAGTAATTAATATATTTCTAGTAAATCTTAATCTCTTTAAAAAATACTTTATCTTCTAGATCGCGGGCTATAAATATAATTTTAATATTATAAAATATTAGAAATAGCTTGATAATATTTAAATTAAAATACTTGAATATCTATTTAATATAGCGTTTTTGCGATATAAAAATGTTTTTAATAAAATAAATAATATTAATATCAAGGTAACACTCTACCAGACTATTATTAATAATTTTAAACATAGTAGCAAGGTTTTTTTTAATTTATTTAATAATAGCAGTCTCTGGTGCTAAGATCAAGATATTATTAATATAAATAAGAATAAAGATATACTTTTTAATAAAAACTAAGTAATCTATATAAATTCTAGTATAGTCTTTAGTAACTAGAATATTATAAAATATAGTATATTATTTCTAAAAAAATTACTTTAAATTATATAAGATTTTTTATAATAAACCACACTTACTAGCTTTTTTAAAACTTTAAAATAAGTAAATAAATATTACTTTATATAATTTTATATAAAGAAATACAGTAATAATATCAACATGGTGAAGAAACTAACTGAATTTAATAATAAAAATAATAAAAAGTTTAAAACTTATTAATTTAGTAACTATTAAATAAATTTTATAAATCTAGTAGTCTTTGCCAATATATTATTTGAATTTTTTAACTATTAGATATACTTTATATATCCTGTTATTCTTAATCTTCTAGATCTATTTAAATAGTAATAATTTTATGTAATACTCGCGGTTAATAATTTAAAATATTTTTTATTATAGATATAACTTTAATTCCTTCTTAGCAGTTATAAGCTATTTATTTTTATTAGAATAATTTATAGTCTCTAGCTATGTAGTAAATATAAAACTAAGACTAGCAGGTTCAGCCTTTACAAGCTTAGTATAAATAGTATCTAGAAATAATTTAATAATCTATAGATAAGACTTGATACTTAATATTATAAGATTATTAATAAGATCCAGGTCAGAAATTATAAATATTATATAAATTTATAGATATTCTAATATCTTCTAGAATAATTTTCTAATATATTTAAATTATTATAATAAAAAATTATTATTATTCTGCTGCGTAGATTATAGAACTAGAGATTTAATAAAAAATAATAATTTCTTAAAGAGTATAGAAGTTGGAAAAAATTAATAAACTAATATAATAATACTAGGATTACAAGCTAAGAAATTAGTATAATAAATTAAAAATAAAATATTAATTATTTTATACTCACGAAGTTATTCAGATTTAATAATAATAAATAAGACAGAGATCTCAAGCATGATTAGTACTAGTAAAAAAAATAATTTAAAAATAAAAAGATTTAAAAAAATAGAATCATTAGTATTTCTAATTTAAATAAATTTAAAAAATATATACTAAAATTCTTTAATATTTATATTTCTAGTATTTAAAACCACCTAAAAACTATCAAGATAAAATATAATAAAAAATATAAGTAATACTAAGATAAGATTTTTATTAAAAATAATATTTCTTGCGACCATGATTTTTCTTATTTAAAGATTATAGACTTTATAAAATCTTTTTAAATAATTAATAAAATAGCCTTTAGCTATGTAAAAATCTAGTTTAAATCTTATTTTCTTTAATATAAGATACTAGTATTTACAGCCAAGAACCTACTATTTAAAAATATCTAATTAAATATTATATAAAGCCTTATATAGAGTCTTACTAATAGTATTATAAATTAAGTAATTATAAATATAAGTAATTACTATAATAATATAATTCTAAAGGAAGCGTGGTAACTGATTATTAATTATTATAATAATTATTAATTTAATAATATAATAATTTTTAATTTTTATAATTAGATTTAGATTTAATCTATATCATGGGAAAAAATTTTAAATAATATTTTAATTTAAATAGTATTTCTCCAAGGAAGTATATTCTAGAGTATTATTTTTATAAATATATTTAATATTAATGTTTAGTTATGTTTTTATATAATTATATAAAAGTATAAACTTATAAACCACAGAGATTTTATTTTTTATAATAAATATCTAGTAGAAGCATGAGGCATAGTTAATAAAAATAATAAAGTAATAATTATTTATTTTATTTTTTATCAAAATCAGTCTACAAATATTAATATAAATAAGATTATCTAGCTTATAATTAAGATCTTATGTTATAATCTTTAATACTGGAAGAGCTTTATTTTTATTTATAAGATATAACTTATAGAGTCTCTAAAAATACTTTTTTTTAATATTTAATTTAATAATATATTTTATAATATTTTTTATTTTTCTTTCCAAGGCGTGGGCCGCTTGATAGTAAACTAAATATATAAAAATTATATATAGAGTCTTCACTATAGATAATATATTTATAATAATTATTGGGACAGTCTTAGTAGTAGAGAATAAGAAAGACTTTATAAATAAATAATTTAAAAGATTAATAAAATATAATAATATAAGATATTTAGAAAAAAAAATCCGGTAATATAAAGATAATATTAATTTAATATTTATTTACTATAAGCTAGTAAATAGTTATATTTATTAATTAATTTAATAAAATTTCTAGATTTAAATATAATTAAAACATCTTGGATTCCTAGTTCGTGTATTAAAACAAGATTATAAATAAGATTAAATACTAGTTAGATTTTTTTTAAATATAAAGATTTAAAATGGTTACCAGCTATATTAATAAAATTAAATAAGATATTATTATAACCAGTAATGTAAAAGACCTGATTTATAATTATTTTAATAAGTAATTTACAGGATATAAAAAAAATAAAATAGTTTTTTAAATATATAAAATAGTAAGATAATTCTAAGTCTAGTATCTAAATATTTAAATCAAGATTTTTAATAGTTGTATTATTTCTACTAGTAAATTATATAATATTATAAAATATATTTATAATAAACACGTGTAAGGAGTTAAAATTAATAAAAATAATATTTAAAAATCTCCTAAAAGGGGCGTGAATTAATATTTTAAAATTATTAATTTTAAATTCTTTGATAATAATATTATTAATATTTAAGTAATTTTTTTAGCCACGAGTATTATTTTTATAATTATAACTATAATTACTAAAACCACACGCAGACTTAAGATCCTGATTATAAAATAAGTAAATAGAGAGAAAGTAAAAATTTATTTTCTGATAAAAAAAATATTATATAATATTTAAATTAAGTTCTGAATCACTGGGCGTGTTAAAAAATATTAATATTTATTATTTATTTTTAAACTAATTTCTTTTATAGCTTTTCTTATTTTTGTCTTATATAGAATTAGTATTATTCTAATTTATAGCATATGTAATAATTTAAAAAATTTTATAATAATATAACTTTTTATATTTTTTAAATATTCTATAAATATCAGCTATTAAAATATCATCTAAGAACCTATTTATTTTAGTATAAAAAATATTAATACTTGGAGTATTTTTAATAGTAAAAAAAAATAATTAAAATTTAATCCATGATTATATAAACTAGAACTAGTAAATTCTAGTGATTATATTAAATTATTAATATATAAAATTATCAAGATTATCTTCTTTATAATAAAGTATTATAAGTATTTATATTAATTTATATTTTTTTATACAATCTTCCTTGTGGTAGATACTATTAAAAGAATTAAATATCTCTAGAGTATTTTTAATAGTAGTAATTTTTTATAAAGACCAGTGATCTAGAGTAGAATAAATAATAAGAATAATTTTACTATTAATATAATTCTATTTATCTATTTCAACGTAATAATTAACTATTAAGGTGGTATTATATTCCATGTAAATTCTAATTTCTATTTTAAGTATTTTTATAATAATATTAGCTAATAAAATATTACTTAAGACTGTAATGACAGCTCGTAAATTATCATGAGTATTTATAGAATAGAGATTTAAATATATTAATTATTTATATTTATTTATAATCAATAAGATATAGATAAGATCTTTTATTTTTAAAAATTACTTTAGAGCTTTATTTTATTACTAGTAATTTGTCTCCCTGGTCAGTTTTAGAATGATTTTTATAGAGTTAGTATTAATATAATTATTAAAATTAAATATGATGATTAAATAATAAAGGAAATAGAGTAGTAATTTAATATAATATAATTTAATAGTAGCGAATTTCCTAGTATAGAATCAGGGATCTGTTTAATATATATAATTTTTAATTTGTGGAAGAAAATTCTGTTATAAAATTAATTTAAAAGGTTTTACTAAATTTAATAATAAATCGCGCGCGACGGGGCGCTTGTATAATAAAAAAGAAGTGAGTAATAGTGTATAGATAGTGATATGAAGCTAATAACATGTTAAAAACAATGCAGGAGCGAGCAAGGGGCTTATAACCTGTTGGATGAGAAGCCTTGACATTCTTGATTAAGTGAGGCTACGGATCCTAGCTAAGGGGCCGAGGGTCAGATGACTTGATTAGTCATCTAACAGAAGTGGTGTCTGATTTACAGCACTGGGTCGTTGGAAAGAGGAGGAGTGATCGAATCCTCGAGTTGAGGGAATACATACTCCGTACTCCAGGATGGATTGCTAAAATAACCCATTCACCGTTTAGGCTGGACTGTACGGAGTATGGTCTAGCCATCCGGTGGCTGAAGTTGGTGGATATGACTTTGAACGACTATCCAATCAGGACTGAACACCTTGGCAAGGTCCGGGATATCGATTGGGAAAAACAAATGTTGCTGCAATAGTACCACAAATCGTAGCCGGTCCTGTCTTCCATTGATATCTGGTTCGTATGATAACTGATTCTCACGCACTAGCCCCACCCAGCGAAGCAGGCGGCAGCGAGAAAGGGAGGGGTAGCACTATTAAGAGGCCAAGAAAAACATCGTGGTGGTGATGTGGTCCTCCAGCCGCTCAGTCTGTTCAGGGTTCTATGGTTCTGGATTCTGGTTGAGTCACTACTAGTCATGATGGTCGAACCATATTTCGCGGCATCTGTTTAACAGCTACACCAAAAACAAGTCTTTTCCTCAATCCCGTCGGCCAGCGCAGTTTTCCAACCCTAGAAGAATGCCACTAAACCCCGCTCGATCTTAATGGATCGAGTATTTACCAGGCACGTACGCATTCCCGCCCCGCAACCCACTTCTGCATCCACGGTATCGCCCAACGCAGGAAATGAATTCCGACTCGGGCTCCCTCCCATGCTGATCAGTTGTCACCAGGGCTGGATAGTGTCAGTAGGGTCCCTGTAAATGGTACTACCGGGTAACTGCCGGCTCAGGACCATGCAGGTGCGGGCAAGCATCAAAGAGGCCTGAGAAGGCAACTAGGACCGGCTGTCCGGACTACCCTAACTCAGTACTCACCGTGAAACTTTAAGAATCGACAAAGATGACGCCCACAGTCCGTTGGGGTCCACCGAGGTCTTTCACCCTGTTTCGCGGCCCCGAGGCCACGTCTTAAACTCTGGCCCGCCATGCGTTCGGCTAAAATGATGATCCCCCGAGTGCACCCCCGAGCCACAATTTCGAGCACTCGCTCCTGCGCCATACAAGCCTGTGATCCGTGTCGGAAACGCAAAGCCAAGTGCAATGGAACAAAGTCATGCCTCTCTTGTGGGGGACTGGAGATCGACTGCACGTATACGGAGCTGAAACACCCCAGGGAGACGGTTTTATTACGCAGCAGAGTTCAACGCCTTGAGCGCATGATCAAACTCATCTTGTCCCGAACATCACCATCCTCATCAGCCGCGGTGTCGGAGCGTCTAGATGTGAGTCCAACTTGGAAGTAGCATCAGTCTTGCCGTGACTGGCGGCAATTTGCTAAACCCAACCAACCAACAGAGCCTCGCACGGAATACACAGGGCCCGAGTCCCCTCGCACAGCAGAATTTGCCGGGGAATTTGGACAGCGCGCTGGGACTGGTACAACGGCAGCTGAACGAGCTGCATCAGATCTGCCAGACCGTCCAGGAATGTAATTTGGACATACTGCCATTGGTCATAGGCACGATCCGCTCCAGTGCATCCGTCCATGATGCCGCAACCCGTTTGAATAAACAGCTCCCATTACATCGACACCAGATGACCCTCGAAAAAGTCCAGCTGGCCTGGATGACTCGACTGTCAGGCCAGGCAGACCTGATTGAGCAAGAAGCGCCATACAGGGTCCATACAACCAAGTTATGGTCAAGCCTAGCGGGTGATGCCGCTGCGTCGCATTTATTCTCATTGTTTTTTGTTTGGGACAATCCTACCTGGCGGGTGCTTGAGCCTAGGCTGTTCCTTCATAGCTTCACGACTGGAGATACCTCTTTCTGCTCCTCGCTGCTGGTCCACACCATCCTCTTTTATGCATGTGTAGGTACTTTGTTTCGCTGGATGGTGTTCTGCTGACGAACATAGTACTTTTCATATGACATGGAGAAACCTTGGGACCGTCATGAAGACAGAGATACCGCACGACAACTTTTCAGGGTGATTGAGAAACTCTGGGACCGCGACAAGGCCCGGATCTGCGTCCCTACCATGCAATCGAGCTTGATACTTGGAGTGTTTTTCTGTGGGACTGGGAAAGATACGCTCGGGCTTCGTTATATTCAATACGGGGCGATGGTGGCATTGCGGTTAGGGCTACATACTTCATCGGCGGAAGCTTTTCGTGGTAACCTGCGGGCGCATAAAATTATCGCCTGTGCGGTCTACGATATGGAGTCGTGAGTTGCCTCTTCAGTATTCTGGCGAAGGTAACTAAATGTGAGAAGACTGTGGGTGCAAATGTCAGAAAGGCCATCGGTTTGGCTGGGGCCCCCAGAGGTGTTCATGGATGAAGCCGAAGCAACCGCTGCCGATCTCGGCGAACAGTGGACGCCATATCCTTTCACCACTCCAGTATACCGGCCGTATACGAATACCAGTACCTGGGCCCGTCGATATCTTCTCATCATCGTCAATGAGGTAGCCCAACTCTCATTGAATTTGGGCAGTCTGGTCGACCTGTCCATCTGGCAGAGGGGAGCGGCCCTCTACAAGAGGCTTGATACTTTCAAACGGACCCTACCTTCCGTACTCGAAGTTGAAACCAACAAATCACCACATAATCTATGTCTGCAGTGCGTTGCTCCCTCTCTCATTGTGTTATACACGCAATAACGGCTGCAGCCTGTACTACCATATGGCGGCCGTTAACCTCTGCGGGTTATTTATATCCCGGCAAAGTATCTCAAGGAAGGATACCCTCGCTGGATTGACAAATTTCGATCCACACAGAGTCCTAGGAGGAGCGATGGACTCGATGGGGGCCCTTATCCTATTGTACCGCGCTTGCCACGGATGGAAATCCATCCCTGTGGTCATGACTCACTACTTCCTCGTGGTGGGCATCCATGCCGCCTCGCATTTAGAATACCCCAAGTGGCGTGAGATTCTGGTCGCATCCGTGGCGGGCCTCTGGCATATGAGCCTGACGTGGCGACTCGCTCGGGCTTTCCTGCGGACGATAGAGTTGGTGCTCAATTTGAATGCCAATACTGCATATATTCCAAAAGAGGCACAGTCCATTTTGAGGGAGCACCGCGAGAAAGTGTGGATGCGGAGTGAAGTTGAACAGCTTGCAGCCAATTATGTCATCCATCATTATCCCAACTTGAACCCTGAGGCGGCGGGTAGCAGCCACAGCGGCAGTGGTCGTTTTCATGGAGAGACCTTGAAAAGGGTTATTCGGGCGTTTGACCGACTGAGTACAGATGGAAGTGAAGTATGAGGTTCATCTGCAAGAGGAATGAGTTGCAATGGGTACCTCGTCACTTCAAGTCTGAGTAATCGCCGACTTGTGGGAATATTTCCCCTCCACTAGACCGTTACTACAGACGTGTTTCAGTATATTATATCATCCACTACTCACCCGCTACTATTCAGGATAAAGAGTATAGGTTGCCAGCAGCAAGGGTACACGCATAACAATTGACTGAACCAGCATCGTTCCGAAGCTGAGAATCTATATACAATATACATCCCATCGTGATGGCAGCCACACTCCCCAACCAGTGATTGGTCGTCCAAAATGCCTCTGCTCTTATATCGAACGAGGAGGCCGGCATTCAACAAGCGGGTCCCATAGCTCAGTTGGTTAGAGCGTAACGCTAATAACGTTAAAGTCGAGGGTTCGAGCCCCTCTGGGACCATCTTTTTGTTGTTTTGATTTCCGCACGGAGGTCCACTTTTGCTAAAGCTGCCCTGATTTATTTTTATGTTAATGGGTGATTGTTGAGTGGTTGTGCCGAAGAAACTAATTCCCGTGTGATCCTATCTATACTGTTATCATCTATCCCGTTCATCTATGTGGCTTTCCAGGTAACCAATCCAATCCTGTTTCCCCTTCAATCCCAGTCCTGCACATTCCAACGAGCCAACGATCACCAAATACTCCATAGCAACAACAAACCCTACTTTACCTCCCGGGAACAGCATGGTAGGAGGTGCTTTATGGGAGATACTAGCTGTCCCCTGGGATCGCACCAGGAGTTGGAAGACTACAGTACTACCTACACAATCCCGACCAACAAGGCGGGTGGGTGAATATACGAACAGGCCTATCGGAGATTAGATGCACCATTCTATCGTTGGTCTAGATCGTGCACTGTCAGACCCAGTGGACTGTGCTTCAGTAGCCACCAATTCCATTGTTGGCCCCGACCGTCTGCCAGAATCTACCTATCTCAGACGGCTAAGCCGCCCTGGCCCATGACTACAAATGTAAACGTTGTTTCGTGTCACCATGCGCTGGACCGGTACTTGTCTCGAGCAAAAACGTAGGAATTAATACGTGCAGATTCAGCCCGACACAGTCGAACCACAATCCAGCCACCTACACTTGAATAACACAACTTCTAAAAATGATAAAATGATGTTTATCAATCGTAGATAACCATAGTGCCGATATCAAGGCAGCCAAAAATAGATGCTCAACCTCGGGATCGAACCGAGGACCTTCTGTGTGTAAAACAGACGCCATAACCGCTAGGCCAGTCGAGCTTTCTATCACGAAACTTAGAATCTTTAGTCTTGGTATACAGCTTGCTCCATCGATATCCATAATAAATGTCGATATCAGTGTTCAATTCCACGAGCTTCTCATATTACAAACCCCGTCTGGGCTTATATGTCAGTTCTCCAATCAATACCAGTTTAGAGGGCGAGCCTGTCCTTCGTACCCTATATATATTGCCTATTCTTTCAGCTTTTCAATACTCAAATTCTTAAGTGGCCAGTGCTCTAATCCATTCATTTGCGATGTCTCTCTACAAGGAATAAAGCCACCACAGCCACACAAATGCGCGCCCATGTCCGCTCACCAAATCATGTCTCCTCCCCACCTGCCCCTTTTTTTCGACGGAAGAATAAAAACCCACGTTTCCGTGCATTATCTTTGCATATTAAATTCCCAAGAACGTGGATATCGGCCTTGAGGTCAGTCCGGGGTTCAACCCGTAGACGCATTGATTCGCATCGGTCTTCGTCTCAACACCGACATTGGTAATTTCCCCACCGAGTATAGGACTTGAAAATTTAATACCAGCCAGCACCTATCAGCAATCAGATGATATTAATGTGACGCATGTGAAACATGTCAGGGGATGGGGTAAAGCACAGACCAATCTATTAAGGTATTAAATCAGGAAACCTAATAGACAAGCGTTCGCGAGCATACCAGCTTCATTCTCTTGTATTTGTCCACATTCAGTTTTGTCCATTGCGCAAAATTGCTCTAGTTACGGATGTCTTTTCCCCCGAAATGGATATACCTAATGTGCGGAACGTTTCTTTCGTACCCTCGTCCGAGCTATTGGCTTGTTAGGACCCCGTATTCTCAGCCCTAAAGACAGCTGGCTATGAGATCACCGTTTTTCAGCGACGAATTCCATCAAACCTGCACCAGAAGGCATGAAGTCGGTGGCGATTAAGGACTAGAAAGACCCAGTGACTCTATTCACTGGACAGGATGCTGTGATCAGGTAAGACGATTCATAATTGAAAGCTTCGGCGAAAATCTAACACGCCAACCAGCGCCATTCCATTTTCCATATTAGCCTCTGAAAGGATCATGATGGATGCTGCACTACCACTGGCGTTAAGCGCTTTCTTTTTTACCAATTCCCCATCAATCTGGAGTCCCCTTGTCTACCAACCTCCCCGTCGCTACAGAAAAGGTCCGCACTCGCCAATACTTTGGTGGGGGATTCATAGGGTTCAATGGGTTGAGTGTGATATTAGATCATGTCCCAAGGGTGAGGAAATCCATTCCATGGGAATAACGCTTGAGAAAGCAATTTCAGTATCTGCGACTAATTAATTGACGTTCGTGGCTGATTTAAGCTTTCTAAGGGATTTCACGAAGGAGGCAGAGACATATTAAAAGAGAGGAGATTAAAATTACCTGGCTCGACCGATGATTACGAAGCAGTAAGCACGGGGTTGTACGGTTGAACCCCTAATCTTAATTCCTGAAACCCTCTAGGCACAGGATGATTAGAGTTTGCATTGAATTCATTGGTGGCAATGCGTCTATCAAGCTCGGGGTTGAGCTCAACCCCGACAGTGGGGCGATTACCAATGGCCTGCCCCTGTACCATAAGGTTAATGTGGTGGCAGTCCTGCTATTGGCAGATTATTTTACTAGTGACTCAAGGTAGCATCCGGTAGCATGAATTTTCTGCGACCGTTGGTTGATAAGCTAATCTATGATCTAGTCATCTCGGGTGGCGAGCGTTCCGAATAGTCCTATATAATGAGCGTAGCACCTCGACGGTGATTCATCCACTTCATCCATTCCACTCCGTTGCTACACAATCAAAATGTCCAGATCCATTCTAGTCGTCGGAGCCACTGGCAAGCAGGGTGGTAGCGTCGTTGATGCCCTGCTCAGCCAAGATGCTGATGTCGAGATTCTCGCCTTGACCCGCGACGCCAACTCCAACAGCGCGCAGCGACTCCTGCAGAAATCATCCAAGATCAAGATTGTGGAGGGAAATCTGGATGATTCCGATGCCATCTTCCGCAATGCTCAGAAAGCGACTTCGCAACCCATTTGGGGAGTCTTCAGTATTACGGTATGAGATAACCCTTCGTTTTTTTTTTTTTTATCGTACACGATTTGCTAACAACTATGAAGACCGTAGTCCCCGGTAATTCCACGCATGACGCCGAAGAGAAACAGGGCAAGAGCATCATCGACGCGGCTTTGAAGAACAACGTCAAATACTTTGTTTACACCTCTGTCGATCGCGGCGGCGACGCCTCCTTTGACCAGCCGACCCGCATCCCTCATTTCATCACCAAACACAATGTGGAACACCACCTGGTCAACCAGGCCAAAGACACCGACATGGCATGGACCATTCTCCGCCCAACCGCCTTCTTCGACAACTTCACCCCCGACTTCTTCGGCAAGGTGTTCAACACGTGCTGGAAAATCTCCCTCCGCGGTAAGCCACTGCAGCTGATCACTGTGTCGGATATTGGATTTTTCGGTGCACAGGCGTTTCTGAAGCCGCAGGAATATAGTGGGAAGTGTGTCTCGCTGGCTGGGGATAGTCTGACCTTTGATGAGATGGCCAAAATCTTCAAGCAGAAAACCGGCAAGAATCTGCCCATGACATTTGGCATTCTCAGCCGCATCCTTATGTGGATCATGAAGGATCTGGGATATATGTTTCAGTGGTTCCATGATTCCGGCTATGACGCTGACATCCCGGCGTTGAAACGGGTTCATCCGGGTCTCAAGGACTTTGGCGCGTGGTTGGAGACGGAGAGTGGCTTTATGAAGGAGTGATTTTTTCTTCTTTTTTCTTTTCACTTTTATATCCTATTCTTTGTATATTACTACTTACTTAATACTTTACATCTGGCATATTTTAAACAGTCTTGCTGAAGGTCGAGTGACATTTCCCTGGTCTCCAATCCTATCTACATGGATCGAGGCCTAAGGCCTTGGATTGACACCTCAGGCAGTACTGTGTTTTAAGGCGGTGTAGCTTCTGCTGTCATATACCAAAATGGCAGGCGGAGAGTGAGAATGCCGTGGCCTTAGGCGAATCTCATGTGGCTGTAGCATCTTTCTTCCGCCTACCATCCGCAGTTGCAATCTCCCATACCGGAACAGTGTCCATCCTCGAAGTTCAAGGGAATGGATGAGGTTGAAAGGCATATGAGCCTGATCTGCATGGCAAAATGCTGAAACATCAGGCTTCGCCTCTGAGATAACCAGTGGGGCAACAGCTAATCGCAGCTCCACCGAAATCTGACAGCCTGGATGTTGTAACTGTTAAAGTTCCACAACAACCACTTGACAATGTGACAGGAATATTATTTTCATCCTCTTCATCCGTATGCGCCAGCACCAGCACCGGGGTTTCTTGTTTTTATTTTTATTATTTCCCCCGTGAATGACAGGGCAGAAGTGCAGAAGCTTACACTCCCCCGATGCAGTAAGCGCGCACGGACGGGTCATGATCGGCCCGATTATCTGGAGGGGAAGTCGGGCTGCATGATTTCATTACGGGTCGAATCCAACCCCGCATACCCTTCTTTGATCAGGAAAAACTATTGTACATGTCATGCTCTGCCAAATTTGTAAAACAGGGTTGGAAGGCATCTGGGACCCGAACAAGACCAAGCGGCTGAAACTCGATGATAATGCTGATAAGGATGGTCCAGGTATGCCTTGTAATCGATCACTATTTAATTCTTGGCTCTAACTCTTACGAGGTCAAGATGAACAACTTGAGCCAGAAAAATACTTGTTCGCACATCACCCCACCAGAGAATCATTCCTGGAATCTATCCACCAAGGCTGTGTCATGTGTTGCAGATTCGCACCATTGTATGAACCAGGGCGTGTGGATCCGCTATTGCAGGATGTGGAATATTTTTCGGCCTTCAAAGTTTATTTGAAACCCCGTCGGGTAATTATGTCTGTCTATTATGACAATGTGACTGGGGGTTTTGACCTGATTCCGCATGAAGGTTGGCTTCCCTGGTTCTTCTTCAGCAGAGTAAAACGCTCACCAGTGTGGCTTCATAAGGGCCGGACAATGATTTAAATTTTGAATTGGGACCTTCTACTGCAGACGAAACAACGTGGACAATGATCAACCAATGGATCAATCGGTGCGTCCAGACACATACGGTCTGTAACAACCAACCTACAGGGAGATTCATCCCAAGCCGGCTTCTTGAGCTGGAAACCACTGGTAATGAGAAGATGTTCCGCGTCGTCGAAAAGCTGCAGGTCGATTCCAGGGAGCGCTACATAACTCTAAGCCACTGCTGGGGCACCGGTCCATCAAACCCTGCCCTAATCTTACTTAAGAATACTTTCCAGAATCTTACAGAGTATCAACCACTTTCAGTCCTTCCAAAAACATTCCGTGATGCCTTCACCGTCATCGAGAGGCTGGGCATCCGGTACCTTTGGATCGACCGTCTCTGCATCTTCCAAGACTCTCCTCAAGACTGGCAAAGAGAATCTGCATCCATGGGCGAAGTCTACTTGAACGCCTGGCTTGGAATCTCGGCACTCGGCTCGAGCAATGACGACGGCGGGTGCTTCTTCTCCCGCGACCCGGCCGCAGTCGCCCCCACCATTGTCAACATCAGTGTCGACAGCCCAAGCAATCCCAAGCCATATCGCTTCTCACTGGAGAAAGGATGGGCTTGGAGGCTGACTTTCGACCCCGAGCCTTTGCCAAAGAGAGGGTGGACTTTGCAGGAGCGCCTTCTAACCCCGCGCGTCCTGCACTTTGGCCGGAAACAGGTGTTCTGGGAGTGCAGAGAGTGTTCCTGTTGCGAGATACACCCAAGCAGCGTGTACGCGTATGAGCACGATGACTATTACCTCGATGACGAGGACGAGGGAGAATCTGACAATGAGCCGTCACTGGCTCCCGTGGTTAAACACCATCACATCTGGAAGCAACTTCTCGATGCTCCCGATCGATTGCATACCGATGATCCCATAGACCAGGTCTTTGTTGATTGGCAGGCGATCGTCGAGCTTTACTCTGGTTGCCAGCTGACCGTTCCCACGGATAAGCTTGTCGCCATTTCGGGTCTGACAAAAGGTGTTCAAAAGTACCTCGCAGACCTTGGTTCCGAGCCGGATACGTACCTCGCTGGACTGTGGCGTCGTGAGCTTCCCCGAGCTTTGGGTTGGAATGTCCTAGGGCCCGGCCGGAGACCTCCTTCGTATCGCGCCCCTTCCTGGTCGTGGGCATCCGTGGACTGTCGAGTCAACTTACCATCGCCATACTCTCGAGGACCCCAGAATATTATTACGTATGTGGTTGTCGTCGATGCCGAATGTACCGTATCTACTGAGGATGCGACTGGTCAAGTCAGCGGTGGAACCGTCACATTGAAGGGACCTCTTGCGACTGTGACACTTCTTCCCATGCCTCACGACTACCTGCACTGGAGAACTTCCATGTCTATACAAAGCCTGACAAGCCTGGAGGTGGGCGACCACACGCCTGTGACGAAGACACCCAAGGAGAACAGTTATGGGAAGGACTCGCGTGTGATATGCGATGTGATGAGTGAGATGTGTGACACCATCTATTGCTTGCCAATCGAGGCTCACCATTTCTCTGGAGACACCTGGGTTCTTAGTGGATTGGCCATGTCCAAAACTAGCCGAGACACCTATGTTCGCGTTGGTTGCGTTTCGATGTATTTTGAGAACGAGCAGGCTGCCAAGGACCTCTTTTCTGGGTTTCCAGAAGCAACGTGCGTGCTTAAGTAGCTATTGAAATGACGGTGCTAGACCTCTATGAGTGAAATTAGTCACACCCAATGAATCTTGCACTTTGCATTCACACTTCTACATCGATACTCTCCTCATGTTTATAAAATAACTGTATCTCGCAGGAATGGCGATCCAGCGAATGACATACCACCAGCCAGGTGGGGTAATCGGCGGATAAATGACTGGCTCGGCAGGATTCGATGCGGGGTGGGCATCCTCCAGATCGATCGCCCAGGTATGCTTGGCATATTCCTTCATCTGCACTCCGTCTCTTATGCCTCGTGTCGAGCCTATCCCACTGATGTGTCTTGGCTCACTGACTTGGTATCCGAACCCGATGAGATATTGCATCAGCGACATAGTCTTCGCGAGACAGACTTTGAACTCAGCCACTCCTGTACGCTGTGATTATTCAACTTGCCTAAGCGAATGCCATTAATAGCTGGCTGGCTGACTGACTGGCTGACTGGCCGGCTGAAACACCGCTCATTTTAGCGACCCGCCACTGATCGTAGTCAGGTATTGCCAGCATCAACACCAGGGAATCGAAAACCTTTGCACATGCAATCGGACACCCCCGTATGCACCTAGTAGCCCGTGTTTGACACGAGCAGAAACTAGCTAGGGAAATTATATCCGACGAGCGTTCCGCTCAACAAGCCTGTGATATTCCAACTAAAAAAGATAAATTTAAAATTCCGAGCTAAAACAATCGATCCCGAATTCTTACTATCGCCGCAGGATACCATTGGCGATCATCGGAATTACTTACGGAGGCTGGCTGAATGATGCGGGGTTGAGGATCCAGGAGCCAAGAATGTGGCTGGTTCAGCTACGCCACTAAATTTCTGGAGCTGGATCGCGCCACTGCAAGGCAATCGGGCTGCCAGGGCTTGATCGCTAGGAGAGATACTAATTGGAGGTGGTTGCCTCGGACCTTTAATTGATCGGGGTCGTGCAAGGCAACTGAATAATGAGTGGGGGTGTTCCGGGGTACATAAAGGCAGAGCATGGCCGACTTTTAGGAGGCATGGGAATTAGCACAATTCAACAATGGAGATTCACGATAAGTATGTTTTTGGGAGGGATAAGGTGGAATCGAAGCGGTATGGTCATCAATCCTAGTTGGATTTATTGGAAGGTTGTCTAATGTCGTGGCTAGGCTCGATTCACAGCATAGACTGCTGGTTAAAGTGACCGGGAATACCCTCATTCATCCAACCATTCCAACGGAACAGATCCGGTCTGTTGCGGATATAGCTACCGGGACTGGGTAAGCTTTTCCATCCCAGGTCGGTTTGTCAGCTAATGGCAATAAATAGAATCTGGCTAGAAGACGTATCTCAATTCCTGGACACGCCTCACATCCAACGCTACTACCATGGCTTTGACATCTCGTCGGACCAATTCCCCGACAATCCGGGATCCATCCACCTATCTGTGCACGATTTAACCGACCCCTTTCCCAGAGAACACTGGAATCGATACGACTTGGTCCATGTGCGTCTGTTGGTAGCTGCACTCGAGGAATACGAATACCGAGCCGCAATCACCAACATCTACAATATCCTAAGTACATCCATCCCCCTTCCCCACCCCACACCCATCTCCTCACTAAGCCATATATGTCCCCAGAACCCGGCGGCTACCTCCAATGGGAAGAAATCGACGAAGAAACATACATTTCCAAAGACAACCCCGTGATATGGGAACTCCGGCGATGTTTCGACTACAGTCTCACCACCGAAGGGAAATGTTTCCAGGCTTCTGCGAAAGTCTACCAGGAAAGCCAGATCGTTGGATTCGTGGATGTGGAGAGGCTGGCGTACGATTCCCACCAGAATCCGGATCTTCGTCTCGATACGGATAAAAGACTTGCTGCTATTATTCGCACCTTGTATGCGCGTCTTTTGTGGAGGTCCGGGCAGGTGGATGGTGAGGAGGCTGCGGCGCGAAAGGCAGAGGCGTTGATTGAGTTGCATTTGGGGCTTTGTGACCGCGGGTGTTCCCCGTCGGTGAAGTTGATGAGGGTTGTGGGGAGGAAGCCGTTTGCGGCGTCTTTGTAGTATGTTTTGTTGTTTTGGGTTAATTTATCGTTGAGTTATGTTCTTATGAGAGATGTTGGATTTTTTATCCTGTCAATGAAGATGCCTACAGGCCTTGAGGAGATCCGTACCTCGCACGGCCTTCCATGCCGCGTCCACTAGCTTGAAGCGGAAATACATTCGTCGTACCTAGCAATGTTCCCCTCACCCCATCCTGTATCTCAGCCAATCACGCCTCCTCGGGTAACCATCAGACGGCACGAGTGGTGTTATCAGTATCCACAGCCCACGCGGACTTGTTTTCCGTCGATAAACCAGACCAGGCAGCTATCAACCTGCTTCCCCGCGACACGGAACTTAACATTCAACAACCACCATGGCGGACGGCTTCAAAGTGCTGATTGCCGGTGGCAGTCTAGTCGGTCTTGGCCTAGCCCTCGCTCTAGAGCAGGCCGGGATAGATTATGAATTATTCGAAAAGGGGGCATTTGCACCCCAACTAGGGGCCTCGATTGGTCTGCATCCCCAGTCGTTGAGAATTCTTGATCAGTTGGGGGTGGAATTCGATCTCCAGGAGGGGGTAGTAGTGCCCTTGCAGTGTCGGTGTCATTTTGATGAGAATGGGTATTGTATGGATGAAGAGTGGGTTTTGAGGCATATTCAACGGATGTATGTGAGTTCCCGATGCTAATCAAATATGATGGGTTCTGATTATTGTGGAATGAATGATGTCTAGTCTGGGTCGTCCGATTCTTATGTTGGAACGATGCGAGGCATTGCGGGTCTTGCATGGTCATATTGCGAATCGTGCTAAGCTGCATGAGCATAATGCCGTGCTGACATATGAAGAGACAGCGGACGGGGGGGTCATGGTTACAACAGTCGATGGCAGCACACATCAAGGCGATATTTTGATCGGTGCTGACGGGGTCCATAGTCTTGTGCGACAGCTCATGGCTGAGCAGATCAGTCGGAGGGACCCGGCGCGGGGTGCAGAAATCAACCATGGTATTCCTGTCATGGTGTTTTTGAATCGTTGTGGGAAGAAAGGCTCATACTCGCAGCTTTCACCAGCGAATATAAATGCGTCTTTGCTGTTTCGCGCAACGATCCCAACCAGCCCTTCCTTCCGGATGCTACGATCCACAGTCTCTACTGCGATGGGCATTCGGCGGCCGTTGCAACAGGGGTCCCGGGCTTGGTCTTTTGGTTTTTCTTTGTCAAGACACCCCTGACCAGATGGCCACACTGTCCTCGTTTTACCGACGCGGACGCAGATGCCCTGATTGAGGAATACGCCAGTGTTGCTCCGGGTCCGGGATATACCATCCAGGATCTATGGACGACACGAGTCAAATCCTCACTAGTACCGCTCGAAGAGGGAATTGTTCCTCAGTGGAGTCACGGCCGGGTGTTGCTTGTAGGAGATGCGGTTCACAAAGTGAGTCCACAGCCCTCTCTCTACCCACCAAATCCACTGACAGGGAATGACAGGTCACTATCAACGCCGGTCTGGGTGGCAATCTGGCCTTTGAAGGAATTGCGCATCTGGCCAACGCATTGGTCGCCTTGTTGAAAGACAGTCCATCTCCTTCCAATGAGCAGATAACCGCCATGTTCGGCCGCTTTGAGCAGGCGCATCGACCACGCGCGACAACCGTCCTCAATATGTCTGGACAGATTACCCGCTACGAGGCCCAGGATACCTGGTTCTTGAGATTCGCTTCCAGGTATATATCCCCGTGGGTATCGGACAGGTGGAAGGCGAGGCTGTATGCGGACTTTTCGGACGCGGCGCCGTATTTGGATTTTCTTCCACTCAAGAAGAAGGGGTCTGTCCAGGGGACAGGTGAGAAAACTACAGCGCGCTTATATCCGGGAAATATCCTTGCAGGGGCTGCCGCTGTGGTGGGAGTAGTGATGTTATGGCGACGCTTGCGATAATCTTAATTGCGTTGGTGCACATAGATGATGTGAGAATGGACGGATTTAATACCAATATTGTAGTAAAGGGCAGTTGAATAGCCCACTTTCTGCATATCAGAACAATCATTCCGATTCTAGCAACAGCGCGTTGAACTTTGGAGGTTCGAGGATTCTGCCTCGTCCATTAATGATCACCCTGCGGAAACAGACGCATATCAGGTACTCCGTAGTGGTGGCTATGAATATCCATATTATTTTCCCTGAGGATTGCAACGATCGTAGCTTAACAGTAGTAAGAATGGCGGGATATCGGGATGGTTGAAATCACGGATTTATCGCCTCCCATATAAGCAGCTGATAGCGTGTCCTTTTGCTCATAGCACTGCAAATGTCATTAAATAAAGGACTAAATAACCAAACAGCCCAAAAACAAGTGGGTCTAGAGTGATGTCCCACTTCCAGGAGGGACAAAAAAGAAACGAAAAAGAAATGCTCCCACGCGGATTTGAACCGCGGACCTCATGATTACTAGTCATGCGCTCTACCAACTGAGCCATAGGAGCTGATTGGTTGAAAGACTGGCAAGTAATTTAATTCATATAAGCCCTTTAATGGGAAGATGAAGAAAGCAAAAAATTGCTCTCACGCGGATTTGAACCGCGGACCTCATGATTACTAGTCATGCGCTCTACCAACTGAGCCATAGGAGCTGATTGGATGATAGTGTCTTTCTTCTTGAGTATATAACCACGGTTTTTTGTTTTCTGATTTAATTTTTCCATTGTGGGATGTGGGTAGTGGGTAGTGGGAAAGAGAAAATAAAGTGATGGGCATTTCAATTTTCCAAGATTTCCGGATTCCGGGGTTACCCTTCTATTATCAAGCATGCATTAAATGATGGATGATTAATGCGAGTTCTGCTATAATTGTCTGCAGTCAAGATGGGAGATATATATTTCTGTGAAGACTTTTCT